>JAOSBL010000002.1:8468228-8485893 GCA_027568915.1 Erythroxylum roraimae
AATCATTGGGTTTGATTATTTTCTGAAAATAATCAAAAGGGCTTGTTTGTTTGCCGAAAACATTCAATCGTTTGTCTGTTGTGCGATTTCCAGAATTCTGTCCGAGTTCCAATTTCGTTTTCTAGTTTCTGTTTAATGTATTCATTAAATCAAAAAATTCCCTTCTTCAAGTTTGTTCCTCACATCTTAAATTAAAAATCTCCAGAAGACTTCTTCATCCAATTCTAACCCCAGCCTCCTCAAAATTCCCATTTTCATCATCTGCCTTCATTCTATTGCCTAGATTAACATGTCACCACTAAATCCACTAAAACTCAATAATTCCTTATCCGATTAATCCGATTCTTATGTCTAAATTGTAGTTCACAAAATGTTCTACAACGTTTCTTCTTTCCTAGAATCTAAATTCCCAGCCAATTAACCCAGAAACGCCTTCAAATTTCCTGTTCCAATTTTACCCGATAAAAACCAAATTGCCAAAAACTTTTCCAATAACCACTAGACCCTATTCTGATCACTTTTAGGCCATTCCTCCATCACACAAGGAGGATTAATCTAATCCTAAAATATAAGGCTAAAACTAATCGCAGAAATCCAAATTTAACTAAACTAAAACAATGATGCAATTCAATCAATCGATTCAATCAAACAACTCAATTCAAGAATTAATCACGAAATATTAACAAATCAGCAAATTGCAACGCACACATCAGGAATCAACCTAAGGAACTACCAATTGAGAGAAAGGGGAATTTTTACTTATCTTCAACACTAATCTAATTAATTATGAATTGTCAGATTGTTGGTCCTGGATGATCCTAGGGTTGATTACTTTCTCTTGAGTTATAACTAAAAGCCCTAAGTTATAAACCTTAATTAGATTATGAAAAATTGCAATTTCTCAATTAACAATTTATCCAAACCTACCCTAATTAGATTTGAAGTTTTCACTAGACTACCAGAAACCTATATGAGACCTCTCTTCACACAATTACCGATTTGATTGATTCCTCATTCTTATTAAATCACCTAACTCTTGTTAGCCCAATTTAATTACTTTTCATTCAATTCACCCTCTCAATTTATGATCAAATTCTGTAAGTGCATAAACCAATCACAATGAATCCAAATAACATAAACAATCATATTTTTTATTGAATCAAAGATAAAAACAACTAGAAGGGGGGTTTATACATTCCTCAACATTCATAAAATCCTATATCAACAGCTATCCCAATTCTATACATAAATAAAATTGAAATACATCAGAAATTAGATCTGAAAGGATGACGGAGGCAATGTCGGGAAATCTACTATTTTGGGAAGTACACGTCGGCTTCTTCTCTATGTCTCTCTTCCTTCGTCTCTTTCTTAATCTCTCGATGATCTCTCGATGAACTCTCTCTAGGGTTTCCTGATGGTGGTGATGCAAAAAGCTCCCTCTTTCCTCTTTCGTCTTGTTCTTTTTATACTTGATGTGTTTGTGGCAACCCTGGGGTTTTTTTGGGGCTGAAAAGGTCCAAAAAAATCCTCAAATTTTGACTTTTCTATGTGTCTGTGCGCCTGTCTGATGCAGGCCATGATCGTGGCCCAAATGTAAGCTCTCTGTCACGATCATGGTAGGAAGGCCACGATCATGAGCCAAATCTGATGCTTCTGTCATGATCGTGGCAATTTGGCCACGATCATGGACTGTCTCCCTCGCTTCTGCCATGATCGTGGCAGGATGGGCCACGGTTGTAGGTTGTTGTTTCTATCCATGTCTTTCTGAAACTTCTCCGTTCTTCACTGTTGACCCTGAAACACTAACAAACACATCAAGATACCTCAAAGACATAATAATTAAGCTCAAATGCTTGTACTAACCCATAAAAACACTTAAACACAATAATTCACAAACTAACACAATTCTACCGAAAACACATACTAAACAATCGAATAAACAGATAAACACATACCAAACTATACCCTAAAACATGATGCATTTCACACTTATCACTACTAATCTCACTTCTTTCACTCAAGCTAACAAAATTTATCCCCTAGTACCAAGCAATACTTAATGAGTTCACTTCTCTTCATCATAATCGTAGATGGATTCTCTTTTCTCCTCTACCAAATACCAATATTGTTGACTACAAATGGGTCTTTTATACCAAAAGAAACCTTGATGGTTCTAATAAGGGCTACAAAGTGCATCTTGTTACTAAAGGATATCTTTAAACTTTAGGCATTGACTACACTAATACCTTTATCTTGATAGTCAAACTCACCACAATTCATATCATTCCCACTTTATCCATCTCAAAAAACTGGTCCATTCACTAACTTGATGTCAATAATGTCTTCCTTCAAGGTTATCTTTATAGACCAGTCTATATGTCCCAACCTTCTGGATTTTCAGAAGCACATTAATCTCATATATGTGTAAACTTTTAGAAGCATTATATAGTCTCAAACAATCTCCTTGGACTTACTTTTATTGCTTATGTTATTTTTATTGCTTAAGTTAAAAACTTCTTGACCTCTCCTCCAAATATCATACCACTCTCTTTATTCTATATGGATGATATATTGATCATTGGTACTTCACCCTATACATACATACATATATATATATATATATACACACACACACACACACATATATATATATATATATATATATGTATATATGTATATATATCTTGTTGCTTTCTTTACTCTGTTATACACTTATATTATTTTGTATGTGAGAAAAATATTTTAAACACTTGTGTGCGCGTTAGGTGTTCGAAGGCTAACGGAATTGTTTGGCGACATTTACATGAGAAGGCTGAATCTTGCTTAAATGGACCGAAGTAGGATTGCCGTGCAAAGGTAGGCTAGGCGCGACTTGTGGTAAAAGTTTGAGTCCAAAGTAGACCTTTGTGATAATATGCATAGACTGTTAGTTTAGTTTGGTATTCATCAAGTTCCAAGTAGTTTTATCTAAACTCAAACTTTTTTGCTAATTTGACTTTCTAATTAATGCCACAACAACAACAAAATGCAACCCAAATTAATACAAACTCCTTAAACTGCAGTCAAGTAGAAAATTGATTGGTTTATATCAATCTTTTGATGAGTGTAGAATTTCTCCACAGTTGATATAGTTTTTTCACATCATGATTTCAAATATACACATAGCCTCTTTCAACTAAGTCAACTTAATTTTATAAGTGATATATATTTTTATAATAATTTACTTTTTGTTTATAGATATAAATTAAAGAAATTGTTTATGTACATTAATTCATAAAAATATATCTTTTAGATAAATTTTTAACATGCTAATAATTTTAAAATATTAATATTAGATAATTTATGAACTATTATATAATTGAGATATTACATGTTAATAAAAAAACTTAAAAGTAAAATTATCAAAACTATATTAATTAATGCCATAGAGCATTTAATGTTCCTACTTTTAACCTTTTAGTCTTATCGAAAAAGGATGTGTCAGTCACAGTTAAGAGTTACAATCTAGGCATACTAATTAAATTAGTGGATGACAACATTGAAGCATATGATGGAATGTGGAAATGTATGAAACAAATGAAAAGACGTAAGACCTTATGCCCACAAGAAATCAAGAGTTCTATTGGAGGCCAGGACCTACCATCTTGTTTTGCCATTAGAAGCAACCACTATGGAGTCTCCACGCCCATCATAGCTTTTCCATGAATGCCACACATGCCTTGTATCCTAACATTTTCTGCGTAATTCAGACAAGAAGCTGTCTAAGCTTCGTCTGTTAGAATAATATTTCATGCACGAACATTAATATTATAAAAACTATATATGAATATGATGGAAATAATAGTATGTGATTATATGATGGAACATCTAATCACTATTACAGTTAAATCATGACACATCTAATCATGAGGCTTTGTTGTACAAAACTAGTTAAACAATCTTCTTTAATAACTAATACAGAGATTTGACAAATGAAAGAAGACGTAATCAACAAGATACAAACAAGTTTTGGAAAGCATTCAACATTGAATTCTATTTTTTTATTATAAAGTAAAAAGAACGGGATTTGTTTGCTTGTATGGGGGCTATGGTTATTGGACACTGGAAAATTTGTTATAACAATTTGTCCCACCTCTAAAAAGTAGACTATTCAGTAGGATTTGATGATGCATACGGGGTCATAATCAGAACACATAACTTTCAAGTTTCAAGAGAAGAGCATCAAATCTGTTTTGGACCATCTTAACATGTTCTTCTAAATAATGAAAGCTCTTCAAGAATGTGTGACGTATCTGCACATTGATTTATTATTGTTGCTTCAGAAAATTAAACTCACCAAAAAAGAAATACGATTAGAGAGTGTTTCCATACAAAAAGATGGAAACAGAAACCAGTTACAGGTTGTTTAGAAAGAGCCAGATAATCCCATGGGTTAAAACACATGGATGACATATGATGAGTGTTTCTTTTCACATGCCCTCCATGTTAAGCAACCGTGCTTTTGTCTGCCACCCTAACTTTTCTCTCAAATTTAATTATTGTTGAGATCTTCTTCTCTCTTTTTTTTCACTAGATGAGATGGCGACTCCTTATTGATGGTAATTTACGTTTATCTTTTTCTTCTTTTTTGCCCCCTCGTGAATCTATATATATATATATATATATACTTAGAACAATATTTTAAAAATTAAACCGGTTCTTTCAATTTAATAGTGAAAATTTTGAACTAGTTAATTTTTTGGTTTGATAATGTTTGTTATTAAAAACTGATAAGTTTATTAATTAATTGGTCAGATTTTATAAACTAATCTATTTTTATCATCTTAAATAAGCCAGTAAATTTTTATTTAATAATCTTCTTTTTCAATTAAACTTTAAATTTTTATGGATAAGAATAGTTTAATCTTCAATCATTTTTAAAATTCTCTAATTTTATTCAATTTTTAACTAATTTTATATACGACAGTTTAATTTTTTTCAATCTTACCTCATGTATAGTGTAAGTATATCCTTGGTTCAACCATTGGGTTGATTAGAGTGAAGGAATCAAAGATTATAGCAAGTGAATTGCTACAAAAACAATCAGTGCCAAAACACATTTCATACAAGTATTAGCTTTGCAATATCTTTGAATATAATATAGCAAGTGCGCAGCCACTAACATTTAAATTCTTGTACTAAATATGCATTTGGAATGGTATGAAGACATAAGCACGTAGTCCAGCTAAGCAAAAGAAATATGTTATGTATGTGCCAGCCAAGCAGTACAACACAAAAGAGGCTGAGGGTCGACAAGAAACAGACACTGTTTTGTTTGCAAGACAAGTAAGGTCAAAAACACACACACATGTGCTTTCTTCTTCCCGATATCCATCATTGCCACAAACACCACACTTCGCATAAGTGCACACATACGCATTTCTATGTTTATCTACCTAATTGCTTTACATCCTCAATCTGCTGTTCCTCATATTTCCCTTTCTTTCTATATAGGCACCACCTAATTTGTCATTCTCAAGTTCCTAACTATTTTGGATTTTCTGCATTAAAAATGTGTATAAAATCCTTAGGTCCATGATCTAATGGGCTTAATCGAATTTAGACTTAAAAGTTTACGGTACTACTTATACTGTAATTAAATATTTATAGTTTGATTTTAGCAGCACTACATGTGTTAGTTTTTTGGTGGCATTTTTAATTACTAAATATTATACATAGACTGATGAGGATATATATTAGGTGCACTAATTTACTGTATGGAATGGGATTGAAAAATATATATAGTTACTAATAAAAAATATTATCAATTTTATAAAAATTGATTAATATGATTCGTGAATCCATCTATTGTTGCGAAAATCTAATATGATAAACAGATAATGTAAACTTAAAATCATTTATAGTGGGAAACACACCATGAGAATCTATAACTTAAAAAATAAATTTTGATAAGGCATTTATATGATGAGTAATGGCGGTCCCACTTTTGCCATTATTAAATGTTGCCAATTCGTTTTGTATCTTCACCCAATAATTGAACCATCGAGTTGATAGCCCCACCATCCAACCCCCTCTAAACCTTAAGGGCCTTCCTATGATTTTTACGTAATACTTCGTTCGTTTGTCTTCTTAATTGATTCGAACCCATTTCTTAATCACACAGAAGCTACCTTCCAACGGTCTTAATGAAAATAAAAACTCAATCAAGAATTGCCAAGTGTCAACAACTTCAATTAGGTCGATTTATAACTGTCATTTAAGTGACTAATTACAAACTCAAGTCTTAAGAAGACAAAAGTGTTTGATACTTGTTTTCATGTTCAATTTTATTTTAACTTAATTTGAAATTCGAATAAGGTTTTCAATATTATATTTGACGGTCATGCCGTTGTCTTCTACAATAGAAATGTTGATAGTCGGAATATACATTGCCAAATTCAAACCAAGTGTACCAATCTAAGATCACATTCTTATAAATTAAAAGAATTTGGGTGCATATGACCTCGTACATGAATTATATGCCTAGCTACAACAGATAATTAAAATTAACGTCTAACAAGTAACAACCCATAATCACTTCACATCTGGTCCCCGACCCGACCCACCGAATTCAAAGAACATAAATTCGGCACTCAAGAATGGGTAAGAATAGCATTGTCATCTTCACCATCAAAATTTCATTACTATTTATTACGGTAGGTCATGACCTAACTAAATTGCTTACTAGTAATGCTCAGTCAATAAATGGCCGCAATTTCGAACATTAAAACCACGCCACTTACCTAATTAAAAAGAAAAAGAAAAACCCCATTCTAAGATAAGGTATTTAGACGAGGGAGAGGGGTGGAAATTATTTTCTTATTAGATAAGTATGAATGCATTACTTGTCAAGGGATGTAGTGGTCGACATCAAAATATAAATTGCATCCAATCTTGCCGGCGTGGCTCCACGATATTAGGTCGTATTTCAAAGTATACACACATATTTACACACATAATGCAAAGCTTTGATTAGTCGTTGTATGATTCAATTGTTTTTCTCTCAATAATGTGGGGGCATTTTGGTCAAAAACGTAGATAGGTAAAGATCTCAATTACCAACAATAGCTACTAATATTAATTAATCTAATCAGCTAAAACAATAACGGATGGATGATCGATGCTTATAAAATAAATTCTGTATATAATAACAGTAACATCAAGTAATCTGAACCATTTTAGGGTAATACGGTGATTTTGAACAATTGCCGATGACCACTGAAATACAAACCCCAACAAAAAGCAGAGCTGACCATACAAAGCAAATGGCCCCAACTATTATTATCAACTGAAGATTCCTCTGTGTAATTACTGAATAAAAAGGAAAAGAAATTGCGTCCATTGTCTTTGTTTTTCGTTTTTGTTCTTGTAGTCTTGCTTTTGACATTGACAGCCAGATCTCACCCAAATAAATTGAGCAAATTCACCACACACTGACATACACAAACCATCATCATATAAACCTCTGGAGAATTCACCTTCCCGGCCAGCTTTTAGTTTCTGATTTTCTTTTTTTTTTTTTGGGTGTAAGAGCCTTGCTAGATAGCTATGTCGATGCTAGGTGATTCATCAACTATGCTTGCGACCTCCGGCGTTGTCGCCGACCCTCCTGCTGCGGTTAGAGTTCATGAAGGTGGTGGTGGTGTTGGTCCCGATTCAGGTGATGAAGACAGGAGTGTTAGGGTTGTTGATGAAGGTGATAGGTTGAATTATGGTGCAAACCGGTGGCCTAGACAAGAAACTTTGGCTTTGTTGAAGATGAGGTCTGATATGGATGCGGTGTTTCGAGACTCAAGTCACAAAGGTCCGTTATGGGAAGAGGTGTCCAGGTGATTCAATTCTCCATTTTTACATTTGTGCTAGCTTTCTTTTCTTTTTTCTTGTAGAACCATATAAAGATTTTAGTATATGGAGAGTTCTTGCATGGAGATCTGCTTAATGACAATCCTGATAGAATCTTGATCTTCTTTATGGGATCTTTTTTTTCTTGTGTACTGCTCTGGGACGATGGGCATTTACAGTTCTTTTTGGTCTATGAACTTCGAGAAAGAATGGCCTTTTCTACTTCCACTTTCAGTAATATAGCATTTGACAAGAGAGACAGAGGGAGCAGTTCAATTGTTATAAAATTGCACGAACCCTTCTTTATTGTGTTTTAGTTTTTTTCTCATGTTTTGAATAGTTTATAAGTGGAGAAAGGTATAATCTCATTAATTGTTGGTACTTCCGATATAGTGAGGGTAAGAGTTTGTCAGCCAGTCGGTACTTCTTTAACATCTTTAGCTCATATGTAGCTTGTTCCTTCTTCTTTGTTTTCTTCTCTGGGTTTCATGTTATTACGTTTTTTATTAAGAGTTTCTTTTTGGACATTTTCTTGGAGATTATTTCACGTGTCGATCATCTTAGATCTTGCTATTTATGATAGTTTTCAAATGGGATGAAATCAGAATTGGAGTTTGTGAACTTTTTTACTTCAGGAAATTAGCTGAGCTTGGTTACAGCCGAAGTGCCAAGAAATGCAAAGAGAAATTTGAGAACGTGTACAAGTACCACAAGCGAACCAAAGAAGGTCGAACAGGTAAATCTGAAGGCAAAACGTATCGGTTTTTCGATCAACTGCAAGCCCTTGAAAGCCATAATTCATCGCAGCGAACCGCAGCGCCGCCATCACATCCACCGCAATCTCAAACTTCAATGGCAGGAGCAGCCACATTACCATCGTGGCCCAATGCTCCTAACTTCTCCCATGTTACTGTTCCATCCACTGCGATCCCTGTCAACATCATTTCTCAAAAAACCGTTACATCAACAACAAACCCTACAATGGCTCTACCATTATCTTCTTCACAACCCGTCAGTTATTCCCAAAACAGTCTACCATCTTCCTTTCAAAACCTATCTGCTCATCTTTTCTCGAGTTCTACTTCATCTTCCACGGCATCGGACGAGGACTTGGAAGGTAGCCGTAAAAGGAAAAGGAAAAGGAAATGGAAGGATTTCTTCCAGAGACTAACAAAGGATGTGCTGACAAAACAAGAAGAGTTGCAAAGGAGATTATTAGAAACAATCGATAAACGCGAACACGAGAGAATGGTAAGAGAAGAAGCTTGGAGAATGCAAGAAATGGCCAGGATTAATAGAGAGCACGATATTCTAATCCAAGAGAGATCAGCCGCAGCGACCAAAGATGCGGCGGTTATTGCATTTTTGCAGAAGATCTCCGGGCAGCAAATACAAGAGAATCCTCAACCTTTGCCCCAGCCAGCACCGCCGCCGCCGCAGCCGCGGCCTAGGCCTCCGCCTGCTGAATCTCCTTTGGTACCAATAACGAACTTGAATGCTCCAGAAGGGGATAATGGAGAAGATGCTCCTCTATCAAGCTCTTCTAGATGGCCTAAAGCTGAAGTGCAAGCTCTAATTAGGATTAGAATAAGTCTTGAGACCAAGTATCAACAAAATGGACCAAAAGCACCACTTTGGGAGGAGATTTCGGCAGGAATGCAAAGGCTTGGATACAATAGGAGTGCAAAGAGATGCAAAGAGAAATGGGAGAACATAAACAAGTACTTCAAGAAAGTGAAGGAAAGCAGCAAGAATAGGCCTGAGGATTCAAAGACTTGCCCTTATTTTCACCAACTCGATGCTTTATACAAAGAGAGGAGCAAGATTGTGGGTTCAATTAATACTGGTGATGCCGTGATGGTGAAGCCCGTAAGCACAATGGAGCCATTGATGGTGCGACCAGAGAGACAGTGGCCTCTGCAACAGGAAAGCCAAGTCGAAACGGCCCCAGAAGACAGGCAAAGTGAGAAAATTGAATATGACATGGAAGAAGACGAAGAAGAAGAAGAAGACAGAGAGACTGAGGAAGAAGATGAGGCTGGTGGGTTCGAGATGGTGGCAAACAAACCAGCGACGTTGGGTAATGGTGAGTGAGACCGACAAAAGAAAGGAGGCTTCTTGTTTAAGAAGATGGCCAATGTAAAATTGTGTGAGAGGATGAAGTTTCGTAAGAAAGAGGGGTAGAAGAAAAAATGAAGGCTAAAATGTCTTGGAATCATGAGAAGAGGGTGTAGTAGTTAGCCTGCCACCTGATGATCGATCTTTCAGAATCAGAAGGAGTACTTTGTATAATCATTTTCTGCAGGTTCCAAATGCCATGAATCAAGGTGGATGTGGTGGCACCGCTTTAATTATTTATCCCCACGCACATGGTATCCAAACCCGATCTTTGGTGGGTTACCATTCTTTTTTTTCTTTTTGCTTCTGTAATTTTATAGAATGGTTATGTATAGGAATATCAACAGAAAGAGAGAATAAATGAAAAGGTGAGTTTTTTCGTTTTACATTTTCATCTATTGTACTTCCAGAAGGAAATTATTCCGTAGATGACAAATCAAAATAAGCTTTCGAATGGGTTGTATCTTTCTTATCATTCTTTTCGTTAGTTGTGAATTAATTGATAAGAAGAAGTGTAAGGTTCGCTCCTGGATGTCTCACACATTCCATATGGTAGTAAGTGAAATGATAGCTTAATATCAGGAGGACAGTGAGGAAACACTTTACGAGAAGGGTAGGGACTAGGGACCTTGATCCCATGAGATGAAACTCCTTGGTTACATGGGTCCTACGCAAAACGAATCTTCTAATCAGTTAAATTTCTGCACATATATATGGGTGTGTGTGTGTGTCACCGTGTGTTTGACTTTCCAGTAACCCATCGCAGCATTCATTATTCCTCTCATCTACCCATCTCATCATTTGATTGGAAAGTTTGTGACAATCTGCATATAACCATTTATATTATATATGGACAGCCACAAATCCCAACTTGTGAGTCTTGATAGGGTTAGGTGAAATTACAGGCAAGTTCAGTGGTGATATGTTTTCGTGCAAGGCATTTAAGATATTCTGTTATACCGTTGCAGAAATTAAGATTCAGAAAGCTTCTGCTCGTACACGGAGAAACTTCTTTATCAAAATATTTTTACTTCTTACTTCGACTAATTAGCAATAATTTTTCTTTATAATTCCGAAAATCTGTTTTATGTAACTTGGCACAACACAAGTCTATCTTTATCCACTCTGTAATGTCTTCATGTAGCGTTATGGATATCTACATGGGTAGCCTTGACACAACACAAGTCTATCTTTATCCAATCTGTAATGTCTTTATGTAGCGTCATGGATAAGGTTTAACGGAACTACTTTACCTATATTTGTTTGCTATGCTACTTCAACAAACTATTTAAAGTCTTCACAATTATGTAATAAGTACGGGACCATATTAAATATTTGGCTCTGTTACAACTATTGTTGTATTGAGTTTGTTACGTAAATGGTATCTAATTAATATTTGCTGAAGGCTATGTTTGGTACCGTATTTATTAATGAAATTAAATTAAATGTAATATTATTTCATCATTTAAGAGGATGATTTATAATGGGATGAAATGGGAGAGGAGAGTTTCATATTACATCTCATTCCATCCTAAACAATAAAAACAAGAAATCTTCAATTTGAGAAGCTTATGATGAAATATAAAATGATAAATAATTTTTCATTATATTACAGTATAAACCCTTCTTTCAAACAACATTTGACTATATTACATTATAAACCCGTCCATCCCTTCAAATAACAATTTTCTAATATTACATCTATTTATATTCTATTTCATTATTAACCATCACATCCCATTAAGAACCTTACGTCCGATTAAACATAGCCTGAGTTCAGTGTAAAATTAAATTTAGGTGCAGATGAAGAGGACATATAATCATTTTAATTGTGATTTTGAATCTTTAAAATTTTTCTCTCTTGCCCTTTTCGGATATTTGAAGACTAGAAGCACTGAATTAATGTATAGAACATCGTCAAGTAATGATTCATATTTATTATAATTGCTTCTGCCAATTTTCTAAATAATGAATAGGAATATAATGTAGTAACTTAATCGGTAATGCGTGGAACATATGTATATATTTTTTAAAACGGAAGAATTCAGAGTCGCTATCTTTTAGATAAGCATTGGGTAAATCTCTGAATTGACGTGATAGTCTGCAAATTATGCCAACTAGATATTCTACACTAGGCAAGTCTTGTACGACAAACTCGATATTTGCCATTTATTCGAAATTCCCATATGCATTATGTGCGAAATCATTTATTTTAAGGTCTAAAAATACGCAACATTTGATAACACAAATGTAAATATTATATTGAATGTTGTAGAGGTATTGATCAATAACAAATACCATTATAAATAATTTTTAAAATTTATATAATTTTTTAAATTTATATTTAAAAACTATAATTCATCTCAAAATTTTTAAGAACCTTAATATTAGCAAAAACTTAAATAATTAAACTATATTATTTCTATTTTCTATTAGTAGTTAATATTAAATAATCAAATCAATTAATTTGTTTTAATAAATAAAAATATATTTTAGATACTAAAATAGCTTCATATATTATAAGAAAAGCATTTCGCTTTAATAACTTTATTTATTAAAAATTATTATAAACTATTTTATTTTAGATATAATGAATATTTAAAATATTACATATTTTTATTTATAAATTTAATTTGATATTTTCTATAATTTCAGTATACTAATTGATAAAAATATAATTATAACACAAGGTAATTTTGCCCCATCTTTTGAGATGAAATTCGTAACATTTTTGGATACTTTAAGACCTATTTGTTTCTACTATAATTTTTTGTTTTTGTTTTTATTTTTCATGTTTCCACAACTAATGAAAATTATTTTAAAATTTATAAATTAAAATAATTATTCTTGAAATATTTTTTAAATATCAAATGTTGAATTCTAAATAATGACGCTAGTTTCAATAATTAAATTATATTAATAATTTTTTACAATTTTTCCTTATTTATTTTAATAAAAGATAAATAAATACTTATAATTTAATTGTACAAGAGATTCTAAAAATATTTACTTAAGTAATTCATAAATTTAATTTATATTTATATTTTATTTAATATTTAATTATTATCAATGACAAAAGTGTAACTATATTAAATAAACTAAAACTAAATGCTCCTTTCAGTTAATATAATTAAATGTAAAGTGCTTTCTACTGTTTAAAATGTATGTTCTAATCTCATTATAACAACAAATAATAACAATATTTAGTTATTCGCCTATAGACCTGTTCACTGGTAATGAAGAAAAACTAATTAACTTCTAGCCATGGCTAAGTTTAACTTAATAGAAATCGTTGTCGAGCATACCCAAGTCAGGTCGACCAAGCAAAATACACACGTACCTCATTGCTGATTTGAATGAAACTGTCATCTTGTATATGCTTCTTACTATTTTTTACTCTAAAACTAAAACAAACCGTAATTGCAGTAGCAGCACTCTGCAGTTTAAGAAATTACTTCAATCTTCATGCATAAAGACATAAAACTATATGTTCCTTACTATTTTTTACTTCGAAAGACATATAGAACAACCCCAATTACTCCAAAATGACAACTCCTCCCGGCCCTGAAGCACCCATTTGGGGATCCTCAAACTGTTGATTCGTACGTTCTTGCCCTAGAAAATCACGTAGGTTCTGGCTAGTGTCTGTTCTCAAAATGCTGGATGCTTAAGTCATTTTCAGGAGAATCGGGACAAACGACAAAATTATTCATTAGAAAACCTCTAATTAGTCAATTAATATCAAATATCTCAATTCTCATATACTTTGACGCGCATCCATAAGCATGTCAAACAAGTCAACTTCTACGGTGTACACAGTACACACTTGAGATATTCGCCTACGTGAAGCCTAATTAACAGAATTTACGTACCGTTTGAGCTTCTACTGGTTGGAGCTTTGTGTTCATGCCATATACTAGCTACTTCCAAAGCTACAAGGGGTTAAACTTATCCCTCGTAACGATACATATTATGTTACAAAAATATAAAGCCAACATTCTCAAAATCCTAAAATTTAACCGCCTAACGTGGAAAATGTGTTTTTGTTTTTTTTCCTTATTAGAGCAGACGGCTTCATATGTGACAACAACTGGAGGATCGGGCACTAAAAACCATATTTAGCCGGAAGACCTATACGTACCCTATCGATCTTTGTCTATTATTCCCACAATATTATATGGATAAGATATAGAAAACTATCTCGATACGATCCTACTCTAAATATTCGGCTCAAAAGCCAAGAAAGCTATATATGTTACAAAAAGAAAAAAAAAGTTAGGCGAAGACAATGATATCAGTTCCATTGGCAACATCTTTGTTGGATGTCCAACAGAAAATTTCAGGAAATAAAGGATATTTCAATGCATGTGTATGTCCTGGAAGAAGAGGACAAGGAATGAGCTAGAGATGAAGTTAGATAAACGCCCAAATGAGAGAATACTTTGCTTCGACAAGCTAAATGATGTCTCCAAGTGTATTGTTTTGTTCAGCAATACTACAACATTACAACAAGGTGAATTTAGTAGACCCTTTAAATGCATATATAAGATAGTGATTCCATAAGAAAAATAATTAACTATTAAGATTTGAACTTTAGAAGGCCTAAGCATGGACTCTACTTCTCCTTGAATCCTGGCTTGGCTTCCATGTATTTCTGGAACTAACTAGGGAAAGCATATCAATTTAAGCTTATTGGTTATAGTAATTAATTCTGGTAAAAAAGGTCCTTCTCCCATCACCTTATAAATTACAAATTACATTCAATAGTGTTGTTTATACTTTATACTAAAATCCTTGTTGCAATATTATTTTGTTACATCCATTATAGAGTGAATTTATATTTTTAGGACGTCCTTATCATTTAATACTATTGAAATAAATTCTTTTTAGAGATTATTTCGATAACTAAAATTTTATTGTAATTATTTTACCAAACAGTATAATATAGAAGCATTTTGGATCACAGTTATATTCATAACTAACAGATATGTTTTACCAATTATCAAACCACTAAATTTCTTAAGTTAAAATAAAGTTAACCTTTTAGTGATTTTCTAAGAAACGAGTCTTCCGAGATGTTTGGCTAATAACTGATAAGTTATTTTTTTTAGCTTTTTGACCATCTTAAAAAACTATTGATATGTTTGATGAATGATTTATTGGTTAACTTATTTAACCTCAATAAGTTGCTTTTTTGATGATCAGCCAAATATTAATTGGTAAAAAATCAATTATATTCTCCTTTCATAATTTTTGAATTATACTAATTATGCTATAGTGATATTATGGATAATTTAAACTAAAAATTATGCATAACTACAAAGTATGCATGTATTCTCTAGTGATAATTTTTTTTACAATGAAGTAAGTTTTTTAGTTACAAAATTTAGGAGCTTTTTTTTACTAATGAAAAAAATTTGATTACAAAATAAAAAATATATTATGGTGACAAAATTTTTAAGAATGTTTTATATTTTTTATTAGATTTAAAAACTTAAATTTTTGTAAAATTAAATATTTAATCATGGTCTTATAATTTTTTTTTTTACATCATGCTCTCATAAGTCATTTTACACTTAAACAATTAATATTAAACAGTTAATTTTACCAAACATCTTTAACACACATGGTCATCTAATTTACTTAATTGTATATCAAAGGGCTTAGTTAGGATATTCGCTCTTTCTACAAGGAATAGGACATTAAATTGAAAAAACAGAAAAATAAAATGTCCTCCAATCTTAAAGAAAGTATGAATAGAACACAAAAACCATGTTGAGTGAGATGAATTCTTCTTTCAGCAAAGGTTTGATTTTGAGCTAGCAAGTCTAGGAAAAAGCTACAAACAAGAGTTGCTCATTTGTACCATTCTTATTAACTTTGCTTCTCATTTGTGTTTTCCCATATCCGGATGTCGTGATGCCAGTGATCCAAATGGATGAAGAAGTCACATGGGACTGCCTGGCAATAAGAAAACAACAAGCTTCTCAAAAAAAAAAAAAAAAGAAGAAGAAGAAAGCCAATTTGCTTATTTCTCCATTTCTTTGTTCATGGGGCCTAGTAATATATGTGGCATGTTCCAAACTATTGTTCTTATTACTTGTCAGTGCTATTAGATCAGATCCCGGTCTAAAGTATAGTTACTTTAGCTTTGAAGATACGACCAAATCATTGGCATTTCCTTCTGTTATTTATATCTACATGATAAAGGTGTAAAGATACGCTTATGCAGACACGCACGTACAAGCGCGAGGGTGAAGTAAAACACTATGAACTTGGGAAAAGAGGCGGCAAATACAGTAGAATTTCCAGTGTTTTCAAAAACAAGCCTTCACTCAGCAACGTCACAATAATCAAATAAAAGGACCGAAAGCGTAAGCAATCAAACTGTAATGTCCCAAACTTGTTGCTTAATATCATATAACCAACAATAATTGTTCAAATTATTGGAAATAGTGATCTGACTAACATTGATGTCAACTTCAGAATTCAGGCTTCATAGCTTGCACAGTCTCAATAACACTTGTACAAGAAAATTAAAACTAGCTATCACAGTGTGTGTCTGAACTTGTACCGATGTCGTTGGTATAAAGGATACGTAAGTGTCAATGTTTGTCCCATTCATGCTTTTGTTATTCAAGTAATATTTAACTTGTAGATTTGGTAAAGGGTAAGAAGTCATAAGACGTGACTCTGTCTCTCAGGGCATGTCTAAACGCATTTCTTTTTCTTTTCTTTTTTTTTGGTGGTGACATTAATATTTGTCTTTTAAAAGCAAAGTACTATAACTTGGGAAGGAGTTTCTGTCTGAAGCAGCCTAACGTCTGAAGTCAGCACAAAAAACATGTTGTTTAGGAAATTCAGTCTTGACAATCTCTTCCTCTTTTGTTACGTTCAACGCCTTTGAAAAGTAAAGAAAAGAAGAAAAAGTGCACACCATCGTCATCAAGTAAAGAGTAGATACCTGCTGTACATAAAACAAAAGGCAAAAACAAAAGTATTTGTTGCTAGTTATTGTACATGCTTGATGCTTATTTCAGTTTCATGATTTGGTGTAAGTGATATGCAAAAGGAAAGAAAAGAAGCAACAACGCAATGGAGATTCATCTCTTTTGCTGCCAGAGCTCGCTAGCTTTAGAAAGAAAAAAAAAATGCTTCGGCAATGGCATAGAGATGGAACATTATAGTGGGCGTCGGGTCAGGAGCCATTTTCATGCCGTTGCAATTTGACCTTATGATTTATTCGTTTCAGAATGGTCAGACAGTAGACACTGCACATACATCTATGTTCGTCACTGTAATTAGGCTGTAGGACCCATCGCCCAAGTGGGATGCAACTCCTTTTATTACCTCAAGCTGCTGGTCAAATGATTGTACCATCAATGCATGTGTTACTAGGGTTATTATATAAAAACAATTACAATCGTAATCCAATGGAATTTAGATTTACATCATCGTATCAAAGTTTAATTTCTTAGACAATATGATCTTTATTAATAATCACATATTACGTTTTATATTAATTCCTTCGTACTCATTAATTAAGCGCTCATCCATGTGAGTTTTTGAGGACGTTTTGGCAGCAGAATGTAAGGGCTAGGTAGCTAGTTGATACACTGCATCCAATGTGAAAATATAATCATATGATCATCAACCATCATCC
>JAOSBL010000002.1:8485913-8501829 GCA_027568915.1 Erythroxylum roraimae
GTGTGTATATATGTGTACAATGATGGGAACAGGAGCTTTTATTGTCTGGTACTATAACTGTGTAACAGAATAATATCTACTCCTATCCATAAATAAAAATGCAGAGACCAATCATCGATGGCTGTGGGGGCACGTTCTTTAATGGATGATGTTTACAGTAATTTTCATCAGAGTTGGACAAAAAATTGTACCGCATGCCCTTTCACCAACTCTCAAACGCACCATTTTGTGCCAAAGAGTGGCATTTACATGATTTTTCAAGATACATAACACATATATGGCTAAGGTCCCCCATGATTTTGAGAATCCACATTATTGCTGTAGCATCGATCCCACCTCACCATTCATAGTATTCATAAATTAATATCAATACAAAATATATGCATTCAAGTTAAACGGGAAGAAGCATCGATGTGCATGCATAACAAAAGCTTATCACATTCTCGCGTATATACATGTTGAATTTAATTGTAAGTTGCAACAAATACCAAGTTAAATAGAATATCAAAAAATTGTATTTGCAACTGATGTGATTTTTAGGTAAATTACTTATTAGGCATGCTTGGCTTGGAGCTTCGGAGGGGGAAAAAAAAACATTAAAAGGCACATATTCTTTCTTCGAGAATCCAAATGCTCATTAATGCTTAATAAAACATCATTAGTATCTAATGACGACTTCAATAAGTACTAATTATTCTACTTGAAGTAATAATGAGAATTGATTTTCTTGGTAGTCGCATACAAGAAATTGACGGCAAGCAAATAAGTTACCGTAAATCTAGGTTAGGCCCTCAGATTAAGTGCTGAGAAGATTCCTCCGAGTGGACCATGTTAAGAGGTCCATGACTGCATGATGTTGGCATGTTGTGAGAAGGTCCCTGCTGGGAAGGGCAGGCTGTTTGTACGCCCCTCCCTCTGAGCATGTGTATACTTCTTATATATGAACATATTTCAGTTCTGAGGCAAGGGAAGTGACTTTTCTTCTTTCTTCTGCAACAATTATTCTTTTTATTTAATCATTTCACGTGAGAAGAACAAAATTGTTTTTACTAATTACTATGCTAGATCAGTAAAATTTTGCTGAGTACAACCTACAGCGGTGAAAATGAAAGCTATATATGAGTTCATTCAAATATTTCTATTAAAATACTTCATAAATCCTAATTAAGATTATCAGAATTGCACTTTTAAATCCAAATCCTTATATATATGTATAAGGTTGTACAAGAAGAGATCCAAGCATATATATATATGAGAGTATGAAACCCTTTGTATATTGAGCCAAGTATAAGGTACAAAGCAAACACTTTAGGTAAACATTTGCTCACATTTACACTAAAATTGAACAGATTAATGAAAATTACAATATTTAGTCTCGTTTATTTATTCTGTGGAAGGACCTGAAAGAACCTCTCTTTCACTCTCCCATTCTCCCCCACCCCCTCCCCCTTTCTCTCTCATTCATTATCTATCCTTATTTATTTAGCAAAAAATAAATAAATTATAGAAACAACAATAAAAACATATAATCCCACTGACTATATGCTACCCCACCCCACCATGTGTTCTTGCTTACAAGTTCAGATTCCTCCACCACAACTCACGGCTGCCGGAATCTGACCCGCTGTTCAACAATTACTAACTCTTCATGCAACTTTCTTGTTCATTTTGCCCTCAATGTGCTGTGCTCATGGCCGTTGTTGCTGGTTTGTTGGCTACAATTTCATAGCCACCACCTTCATCTTCCTCCTCATCATCATTGTCCTTGTCGTCGTCTTCATTATTATTTTGATTCTCATCACTTTCCAAATCTTCCATCACTGAATCAGTTCTATGCTCTTGTTGAAGAGGTGGCCATTGCTGCTCGGGCGTAACCATCAATGGCACCGAGTTCTCAGGCTTAAATTGAATTTGGGTTGGACCATCAATCTTGTTCTTCTCCCTGTATAATGCATCCAATTGGTGAAAATACGGACATGTTTTCGAATCTTCGGGCCTTTTTTTGTTGCTTTCTTTCACTTTCTTGAAGTACTTGTTAATATTCTCCCATTTCTCTTTGCATCTTTTTGCACTACGATTGTAACCCAGCTTTCTCATGCCAGCTGAGATTTCCTCCCATAGTGGCCCTTTTGGTCCACTTTCTTGGTACTTGGCGTCCAGATTAGTCCTTAGCCTAATCAAAGCTTGCACTTCTACTTTAGGCCATCTTGAAGAACTTGCTCCCATTAAATTCTGATCCCCATTATCTGATGATTTTAACGTTTCCACACTAGTTGCTGCCACCAATTGTAGCTGAGGTAGTGCTAATGCTGTCGGTGCTGTTGGCTGCAATGGACGGACTGCTGGCTGCAATGGGGGGGCTGCTGACTGCTGCGGTGGCAGCACTACTGGTGGCTGAGACGGGGGCGGAACCACAGGTTGTGTCGGAGGAGGCTGCGGCGGTGGTTGCAAATTATGTTGTACTTCCCCCAGATTTTGCTGTTCAGACAACTTCTGCAAACATGCCATTACTGCTGCATCTTTGGCAGCAGCTATCGATCTCTCTTGAGCCAAAATTTCCCGTTCTCGATTGATTCGTGCCATTTCTTGCATTCTCCATGAATCTTCTCTAACCATTCTTTCATGTTCACGCTTCTCAATTGCTTCAAGGAACTTCCTTTGCATCTCTTCTTGTTTCTGTACCACTTCTCTCATTAGCCTCTCGAAGAAATCCTTCCATTTCCTCTTCCTCTTATGCCGTCCTTGAATTTCCACGTCTGAGGACGTGGACGAAGAGGTGGAATTGGAAAGGAGATCCTGCGATAAGCTAGGAAAAGATGAACGGTAAGTGGTAGTAGGGTTCGTTGCTTGCGATGGAGGTAAGATTGTAGGGTTTGTGGTTGGAAAAGAAGGGATTGTGAGGTTAATTGACGGCGTGACCATTGTTTGAGAAACATTTGAAGCTAGTGCTGCAGCTGTTTTCAGTGTCGTTGATAGAACAGTAACATTAGAGGTGGCGACATTGAGTGGAGGATTCGCCACCGGCATTGCGGTGGTGGTGATCTCCGGAGCTTGTTGAGGCGGCTTCTGTGACAGTGGTGCGGGTGATAAGAGTACTGAAGCTTGATGCTCAAAGGCTTCTAATTGATCAAAAAATCGATAAGTTTTGCCTTCTTGTTTTCCTGTTCGACCCTCTTTGGTCCTCTTATGGTACTTGTAGACATTTTCAAACTTCTCTCTACATTTCTTGGCGCTTCGATTATAACCAAGCTCCCCAAGCTTCCTGATGAGGATACAACAAAGAAACTCCATTTGTTTTCATCCCATCTTATTTTACTCATCAAACAAATTAAACTAGTCTAGTGTTGTTCACACATTAAATACACGATAATTCGGACAAGATACAACAAGGAAAATAGACAGAAAACGAAGGAATGAGTTAAAACAAGACAAACGCAAAGGGACATTACCAATTCATGAACTCTCAGTAATCTCCGGGGGAATAAGCATTTCTAAAGCCGACTGAAAAAATGTTCATCCTCTAATCGCTAAATCCCATTTTCAAAAACTAAATTTTGGTTCTTGATTACCTATAGTGGAGTTATACAAAGACAATACATAAAAATAGCTAGCTTATCCTAGTAGATACATGTCTTGTAATGTTAGTACTAATAAAAGCAAGAGCCGGAAATGAACAAACCCATTTGTAAATGTCCAAAATCTGAACTTTGTAAGACTCAATTGTTGTTGACAGATGTCGAATCACCTAAGATGAACGACGAAGTACAAAACTACTTTAAAGAACAACAGTATGAACAGCCTTAGGGGTCATAAGCTTAAGAAGTATATAATTAAACTGTGTTAGTACGAGAGCCTGAATTGTGATTTAAGGGCTAAAAGGAAATTAACTAAAAATGGAAAAGAAAGAAGAACCCATGAAAGAAAACAGAAGTAGCAAGCAGATCTTTGACAATGGACCCAAAAGAAGCAAATTTTTCCCGGTGAAGTGTAAAAAAAAAAAAAAAAGGAATGATGAAGAAGAAGGAGGAGAAGGAGAAGGAGGAGAAGAAGAAAATTGGTAGTCACCTGGCGACCTCTTCCCATAAAGGACCCTTAACACTGGCATCGCGAAACGCAACGTCCATATCGGCCCTTATTTTTAAGAGAGCCAAAGTCTCTTGTCTCGGCCACCGGTTACCTCCAAAAGTCCGGTCACTCTCATCGGCTCTTCCTCTATCGTCTTCACCTGAATTTGATCCACCAACATGACCCGCTTCACGTCCCACTTCATGGGCACCGCTTACTTGAGGAGGCTCACCGCCACCTCCACCGCTAGCAGCACCACCAGCGGATGTCGATGCTGTGGTTGCTAGCACACTACTTGACTCCCCTAGCATAGGACCTGCTCTCTCTCTCTCTCTTCCCACTTACAGCAAAAAATATAAGCCTAAAAAAAAAGAAAATTAATCATCAAAGCAAATGAGAAGGTGAATTGTCTCAAGGGTTTTATGAAGATGGTTTGTCCGGGTGAATTTATTAATTTATTTCTGTGGAGATCTGCTTGTCAATCTCAAGAAGTTGTTTCTTTCTTTTCTTAATTAAAAATTCAGTATTTTTTTTTTTAATTTTCCTGCTTTTCTCTTTTTAGCTACACGGAATCTTTCTATTTATTTTAATTAAAAAACAGGTGGCAACTGGTGTTTGTGTTTCTCTTCTTCTCCCTAGGAGTAATAATTCATTTTTAAAAGTTGGGCACAGAAAGATATATAAATACATTCTTACAAAGTGGAGCTAGTTTTCTTTTTTACAGCCTACATTACATTCCATGTAAAATAAAATTTATCCACGGTTGAGTTTTGTCTGCCCAGCTAAATTTAGTTAAAAGCCGGCCCTTGTCGGTCAGCTTTACTTCCTTTTATTCTCGGAATCTCTTTTTCTTTTCTTTATTATTATTATGTATTTTGGTTGTTATTTTAGATGAAGATAAATATCAAAGCTTTGCTTTTTACGGGAAGACGTTTTTGGATTTAGTGGCGGTTGGTAAATTTACTGGACTAACCCTAACATGGATCCATTGACCTTAAATGATTGAAGCCAAGTTTTGAGGCTTTTATATTAGCTCACCTGATCTGTGATCTGGGTTCCCCTCTGTAATTCAGAATTTTCTATACTTGGTTACGGCTATTTCTTGTTATTCCAAAAAACGCCCTCGTCTTCTTGTATTAACCAGAAAAGACCCTAACTCTTAACACTAAACAACAATTGCGCAACCTCCATACCAAAAAGAGACGAAGAAGAAAGAAAGAGAGAGAAAACAAACATTGCACCACCCTTCTTTCTATGATGAAGAAAAGGAAATCTTATTCAACTGTGTTGGGTGTACACTAGCTGTGGATGTAAAAGGAGCGGGGTCCTACAGTGATTATGACCAATGTAGCCTCACAAGTCACAAACTTTTATTTGATAATTGTGCAAAGATAATTGGAAAAGAAAAAGCTATTTAATTTTTATTTTTATTTTGTGAAAGTGGGATCCACTGTTGAATTAAACTAGTTAGATGTAGGTCATGTTATTAGGCCAATTCATTTATGAATTGAAGTAATTGGTGTCCAATTCGGTTAGGTTGCAACCGCCCCTAATAAATGGGATCAATATTTTCCCAATGGCCAGGATGCCCTGATTCAGCAACAGTTCACCATGTAATTGATTTACTGTCGCTTTAATACGACTTAATTATAGCCATACAATCAACCCAATTCATTTTACAGTTGAACGTGCCTACCGTAGTAGGTCCATCATCTGTTTCCATTCAAATCATCCAACACAAAGTTTAATCTTACTGTGTTAAACCGTTTTCCTAAGTATCAATCACATCCAAAGTTAATTAAATTGGCTACTGTGTATCTCCACATTTTTTTATTATTCATGATCTATTTTAGCTCCTCTTCAAATGGTACTTGCCCATACTTAGTTTTATTGCTGCTCTCATTGTCATGTACCTTTTTGATGAATCAACTTTGCGAGAAAAAAGAGGTTCCAAGTCAATGCCAAAAGACTTTTTGTGGCTTTTGTAGATTTAAAATAGAAGGGAGAGAAGAGGAAAACATAATAGAAAATTTTCTTTTTCTATTTCTACCCCTTGTAAAGAAATTCAGTAACCCAATTATTGAATCTAAAAACAAAGTGGAATTCCCAACACAACACCAAGTCACGGCTCATATAATGCAAGAAGTGGGACCCAATTAATCAATTGGTCATTAAATTCACATATAATTATAATCAAGATTCAACTTTTACAAGCCAGAAGTGTGCCACATCATTGATCAATATATGGAGGCGCATGCACCATGTAAGGGGCGTTTTGGTCAAAGTGTATGATTGAAATATTAGTCACAGGGAAGGGGCTTGAAAGTAAAACAGACAGATGTTATAATAAGATAGGCAAACATGCATTTTTTTTTTAAAGGAAGAAGAAAAAAAAACAGGCACCGTTTATTTCTATTATAGTGGGATGTACAGCACGTAATTGATCATAAGAGTGGTCACATCTTTAAGAAAGCAACTCCATGTGAGTTGTGTTCTTACTTTTTTCACATCTGCCTTTCCGTCATCAAATTAATCTTTGTTCTTCATATTTATTTTGCATTTCCCATTATGAAATTTTTTTTGCTGACAATGAAAGATGCTCATCTTAATTAAATACGTTCCCTTTACTTTTTACAAGTAAATGATTATCATAATATATACATATAACGTGGTGGGGTTCTATAATTGATACCCATATAAAATTAGGTTTAAGTCCATGTAAACGGAAGTCAGAAATTGTGGCTAGCTAGCTCATAAATAGAATATTACAAAGCTTAGTTGAAAATATGGAGAGACATTCATACATATATACATACGAACCGTATGTAAGCACGCGTGGCTTTACTTCTTAGCTGGGCCTGGGGATGATATTATATAGTTGTATGGTAATTGAAATGCTTTTCTTACAAGACATGTATGGATATTTACTGGGAGGGTTTTGTTTTTAAGTAGATTGCATCGCTGGCAAGAACTTCTTTAGCTGGAAAAGGTGGGGTAGACATGGTAGAGCGATAAGAGATTAGATGCCTTGTAGAACTTCTCTAGCTGGATAGATGCCTTCCACTATGTATGCCCACAATTATTTTACAGCCCAACACCACCAACCATAAATGTCTCTGTCTTTATGTATCCCATCTCTCTCTACATGCTCATATATATATATATATATATATATATATACACACAAATACACACTATGTGGGAGTATAATTATTGCTATTATTATCGTTATTAATCCCATAAACCTGTCATTTGTTGCAGGCTAGCTCCCGTGTTTTGTAATTGTGAAAAAGTTACGTAGTTTTTCTCATAAATCGGGAACTTTAATTTATCGGTGTTGATCTTAGAAGGGTATATGTATTGTACGCATCCACATGTATACCACACAAGTTGACCATGTAAATGCGTGTATAATTTATATAATTACATCTAAAACTGATCTGGTTGTTGGAGATATTAGCATATACATATATCAGTGTTGTTTGGAATTGGCCAGGATTCAAATATGCATGACATGCGTACCATTCTCTTGATGGGAAATAAATAATTTTAACATTTGATTAGAGTTTTGGGAAATCAAGAACAAATGCCTTGCATGTAATGTAAGGGTAACCAACCAACCAACCAACCAACTTAATTTAAGTGAGAATAAAAAGAGAGCTGATTGTGTAAATCGGTTAAAAGAAACAGGCAATGCACATACATTTAATATTGATGGAGGCTGAGATGGGAAATAGAAAAGTGAAAAAGGACATATATGTATGAGAATGGAGGTGGGTGGTCTTATATATTTTACTTGCGCATATCAAAAAGGAAGAAATTACATGTAGACAAAAGGGTTTACTTCACATGGGTGGGCATGTGATGTGAATGTACACTTAACAATTCTCTGTCTACCATGTGGATTAACCTCTACATTCATCTGTCACCAGCTAAGCAACCTGCCAAGTGGATTTCTTTTTTCCTCTTCTCCCTTTTCTTATAAAATAACTCATCATCGACAGTACTACTGTAAAGGGGATAGCATTAGCATATACAAACATCACAAATTATCAGGGGAACACAACAAGAAGAATTTAAGGCTAGAGGCAACACTTTTCCCCCCACTTTTGCCTTCTCTGCTATACATGTAATGTAATCCACTAGTATGAAAACAAAGTGTTTAATTGAATTGTTATAAAACTATATATGGTTCCTGAATACCTTCTTTTTATTCATCATTATTGTTTAAAAAATGCTACTACTTCTTTTTATTTATTTATTTTTGGCTGCTGTCTGCGCCACTTTATAGTATTAATCTGTACTTGAATAAATGTATATCAAAAGATGGGAAGCATTATTACCGAAGGCATCACAATCATTGTATTGAATGGGTGATGGACATTAAATTCTCTAATATCATCAGATTCCCAGACCCTTTATCCATAGTTGCACGTTATAGTCTCTTACAACTTTCTCTCTCTCTCTCTCTCTCTCTCTTTTTTTTTTTTGATGGTGGGAGATGTGTAAATCCTAGCTTAGAAGTAATTATAAACTAGGTGGGTTTTAGCAGGAGTAAATGTTCAACTATTAGAAAGATATGATTGTAGGAGTGAATTGGAAGCAATGAAAAGCATGTGCATAACTAAAGATTACCTTAGTTTAATAATCGATGATTGATGATCTGCTGTACTGCGTATGCCACCAAGTCGTGTCATTGGAACATGAGAGCATGTGCATATTGCTGTGGGTGGTAAAAACCTAATAATCGATCCCGAGGCTTTTACATAATTATCTTATAACAGACATCATTAGGGCTGTGATTAACCAATTAATTATATACATAGCCAGCAAAATAACTAAAGAGAGTAACCCCGATGGCAATCCCTTGGCCAAATCAGAGTTACGACGAGGGAATGACGATGGGACCCCGCAAGGGCCGAAAAGGAAGTATTGAAAAAAGCCCATATTGAACAAAGAGAGAAGCCATGTGGTGCCAGAAACAACTGCTACTCACAACGAACGGTTGAAGCTATTAAGTACACACACACAAGAAAAAAAAGACTAACGGTTGAAGCTATTAAGTACACACACAGAAGAAAAAAAGACTAAGAACTCACTAATGATACCACTTAACATACACAAAACAACAAAAAATCTCACGACTTCATTATTTTCTCTATTACTTTACTAATATATATATTTTTTCACTCACGTCCACTTCTCCTGACGTGAGACGACCCAAACCGGATAACAGGATAAGCCTCTTTATCTTTCTCTCTCGTGCTAAAAGACTTGTGTGTTTGGTAACACGCTGTAGGTTAACTTTCAAACGGCCCACGCCTCGAACACCCCTTTGAATAATAAATTATTATTATTATTATTATTATTATTGATAGTATATCAAAGTTGTTATCCTACTCCTCCATCAAAAGTGAGCACTAAATGCCTTTAGTCATGACACTAGAAATGACCCATAAAACAAGTTGCACCACATGCGTTAAAATCAGTAACTAAAACCCCACTCTTGTCTCTACCCGATTTGTAACAGTGGAAAAGTTGTCCAAATTTTGTTTTCGGTTTCAAAATTATACTCCATGAATGTCCTTTAGCGGTACGGTTATGTTTATCCCTACGCCGCTTTTCTCCATTTTGCTTTTTTCCTGTACTAACTAAACACAAATGGTGAACCTACCTATACCTACTATAGTCCAATCCAAATTTCCTTCTCAACCCCTTCGTACTTGTTTGGTAATTAATAATAAAGAGGTTTTTATTCCCTAATTCTTACATATTTAGTTATTAGAAACAGATAAAACAAATGATGACAAAATTTGAATAAATTCTGAGGTTCTGTTTTTCTACCGTGATTTTTAATTTTTAATTTTTATTTTCAATTTTCAAAATTTTTAAAATAAAAACAAAAAGTTGTTTGATTTTTATTTTTTATACTGATAATAATTACATATTAAATAAAATTTAAAGATGAATTAATTTTAATTAAATAAATTTATTTTAATATCTTATATAATATTTATTAATAAATTATTTTTATTTTATTAAAATAAATAATTTTAAAATAGATATTTATTTTAAATATATTTTAGTTACAAAATCAAATTTTATTTGAAATTTATATATTTGAAATTGATTAATTATATTTATTAATAATTATTAAATTTAATTTATTAAATTTGATTACAAATTTAAATAAAATTATTTATTAAAATTAAATTATTCATAATTCATATTAATAATTAATTTTAGTTAATTAAATATATAATATTAAATTAAATTATTTATAGAGCAAAACTTTTATCCGTCAGAGAAGTGTTCGTATAAACTGGAATTAAATACCAAGAGAGATACGAGATATTATTATATTATTATCAAAATATCATAAGATATTATCAAAATTTTGATTTTTATTATAATTTTATCATCAAATATTATGATCTTTTATATTAATTTTTTAATTTTTATACTTTTATTCTTATTATAAAAATTATTCATAATTATTTGAAAATTTTTGATTTTTGATTTATAAAATATAAATATTTTAATTAATTATTTATAAAATAAATCATATAATAACTAAATATAATTAAGAATTCTCTCATTGTCATTCTTAATATTTGTTATCAAATACTTGTATAATTATTAATTTTTGTTTAATCTCATATCAAATACTTAGTCATTCTTATTTTTTTATTCCTATTCTTTTATCACTGTTTCGAGACCTTAAAGATTTCTCCTTTCATTCTTTGATTTTGACCTCTGTCACTGTAGCTGTTACGCTGAAACACACACCATGGTTTTCTTAACCTCCAGAATTGGTAATACCTTTTAACTTCAGTTTTAGTAATTACCACTGATGAAGAGAGAAAGTCTAGGCCTTTGATGCCAAGAAATGCACAACTCAACTTGAATACATTTAATTCTCCTAAGCTAGTGTGAGCCATTTAATGCAAATCCTCTTAGTTCATTCTGTCAGTAAAAGTTTCCATCTATTTGTTTGCTTTTATATCAATTTTATGAATTCAAATCTGATTGAAATACACAAAATTATTCTGGAACTTTTACCATCATTAAACTGAAAAAATCCAAGTACTTATTGCGCTTGCTGCAGGTAGGAGAATCTTTCCTTGTTAATGACAACTTTAGGTTAGCTCGCCATAACTATCAGGCATTATGGTGACCATTCCGACTTAAATTTCATGGATTTAAACTTCAAGCATTTACTTTTGGACCACACAAGTTGCTCTAACTCGATTTGAAAATGACGAGAAATCTCACCTTGTGGTCTTTCCAGCTCAAAGAAGTCCAACTTGACCAACTGGTCACTGGTCTGCGATACATCAGAATCGAATTCAGGTTACAAGTGAACAAGCAGAAAGGGGTCGACCGAAGTTTCATCTTTCACTTTTTCGACTCAGACTACTCTATACATCAATGGAGGACTCATATTCGCAAAAGCCCTTTTCTCTTTTTTTCTTTTTATGGCTTGGGATGTAAAGCTTGTCAAATATGGTAGGCACTGTTTTTGGTATTTACTAAAGTTGAAATAAATCCACAAAAGTCAAGAATAACTGGCCAAATGTTCAGCCATCCCACACATCTCCAGCCTATAAATAGGCGGGAGATGAAGAGAGCATCCCAGAAATCTCTTCTCCTATTAAATCCCTACAAAAGTTTAGAGAGTATTTTTCCTATTTAGTGAAAGAGTTAGTATTTCTCTTTGTAAAATAGAAAGAGATTGCACTCCTAAATTTCATAGTGAAATTCTTCTATTATTGCCCGTGATTTTTACCCTAATTTGGGGGTTTTTCACGTAAAATTTGTGTTCATTATTATTCTTTTAGTCCTATTTAGCTGCAAACCTGCTCTAATCTGGTCGATTTTTACAAGTGATATCAGAGCAGGGTGAGAAAATTACGATGAATTTTTTGGCGTAATCCGTTCGGAATTTGAGTGAGCATAATAAAAGTTGGTAAACAGTAACCACAAAAGGTGGCAACTGTTTATGCATTTATTTTTGCATTAAACTATGCAGTTACTGTAATTCAAGTAATAGTACTATTCACGTGTGCGGTAATATTCATACATACGCATACAGTACTATTCACGTGTATGGTAATATTCATCCATACGTATACGGTACTATTCACATATACAGAACTATTCATACATACAAGGTACTATTCATGTGTACGATAATATTCATCCATACGCATACGGTACTATTCATATATACAAAACTATTCATACATACGAGGTACTATTCACGTGAAATAGTGGGAGCCAAAATTTTGTTTATGATAGAAGCAATGATAGCAAAATTTGAGATTGAAAGGTTCAATGAGAGTAATTTCTCATTGTGGAAGTTGAAGATGAAGGCTATCTTGAGAAAAGATAGCTGTTTAGTAGTTATCAACGAAATGCTGGCAACATTCACAAATGATAATAAATAGAATGAGATGGATGGGAATGCTATTGCAAATCTTCATTTGGCACTAGCAGATGGGATGTCGTCAAGCATAGAGGAAAAGAAGACGACAAAAGAGATTTGGGATCATCTCACAAAATTGTACAGGCCAAATCACTTCACAACAAAATTTTTCTGAAGAAGAAACTATACACTTTTCGCATGGTGGAATCCATTTCGGTGACGGAGCATTTAAATACTTTAAATACTCTATTTTCTCAACTCACATCATTGGGGCACACAATAGAGATAAGTGAACGTGTGAAACTTCTACTCTAAAGTCTACCAGATTCGTATGATCAACTCATCATCAATTTAACAAACAACACAGACACTCTAGTCTTCGACAATATTGCAGCAACTATTCTGGAAGAAGAGAGTCGGTGCAAAAGTAAGGAAGACAGGCTGGCAAATTTGCAACTAACGGCAGCCTTGGCCGTAATGAGAGGAAGATCAATGAAACGTGGCCCAAGTTAGAGTCATAGTCATGGTATATCAAAATCCAGGAGTAACAAGAATTTCAAGTGCTACAATTGTGACAAGAAAGGCCACCTGAAGAAGGATTATTGGAATCTGAATAAGAAAGATTCTATTCCTTAAGAAAATACGACAAATACTTCAAATGATGGAGGTGCAATAGTCTGTGAAGCGGCAACATTTATAGTAGGTAAGAGAAGATTTGTTGATGTATGACTTCTCGATTCAACAGCTACTTTTTAGATGACTTCTCGAAAAGAATGGTTCCATCAATATGAATCTGTCTCTGGGGATCTATGTACAGCTGTAATGATCAAGCTTTGAAGATCATTAGTATCGGCACCATCAAGTTAAAGATGTATGATGGGACAACTCAGACTATTGAAAAAGTGCGACATGTGGAAGACTTGAAGAAGAATTTGTTATCTGTAGGACAACTAGATGATCTCGGTTTCAGATTTGAGATTCAAAGCAAGATCATGAAAGTGATTAAAGAGCGCTGGTATTTATGAAAGCAGAGAAGATTGTTGCAAATCTGTACATGTTGAAGGGAGTAACTTTGAAAGAAGGAGAGGCATCCATTACAGTGGCTAGTTCAGATGACAAATCTGCAATGACGTGGCATAAAAAGCTTGGACATATGTCAGAACAAGGAATGAAGATACTTGCAGAGAAGAATCTACTTCCAGGTCTCATAAAGGTATCACTACCCTTCTGTGAGCATTGCATTGTGAGTAAGCAGCATCGATTGAAGTTCAACACATCAAAGTTTAAAAGCAAAGAAATTCTAGAATTAATTCACTCTGATGTATGGCAAACACCAGTTACATCCTTTGGAGGAACAAATTTCTTTGTATCATTCATTGATGATTATTCGAGGAGATGTTGGGTGTTACCTATCAAGAGGAAGGAAGATGTGTTTCCAATTTTCAAATTTTACAAAGTGTGGGTGGAACTCGAATATGGTAAGAAGATCAAGTATTTGCGTTCAGATAATGGAGGCAAATATACTGGTAAAGAATTTGATGAATTTTGCAAGCAAGAAGGCATCAAAAGGTAGTTCACGACGGTATACACTCCTCAACAAAATGGAGTAGCAAAGCGGATGAATAGAACTTTGTTGGAAAGAACAAGAGCGATGTCGAGAACTTCAAGCTTAGATAAGAAATTCTAGGCAGAAGCAGTCAATACCACCTATTATGTGGTGAATCGAGCTCCATCAACTGCAATTGAGTTAAAGATACCGATAGAGATGTGGACTGGTAAACCAGTGGATTATTCCAACCTCCATATATTTGGAAGTCCTACTTATGTGATGTTCAATGCCCAAGAAACTACGAAGTTGGATCCAAAATCCAGAAGATGTATTTTCTTGGGATATGCTAAAGGAGTAAAAGGGTATCGTCTATGGGATCCCACTGCCCATAAGATTGTTATCAGCAGAGATGTTGCTTTCTGGGAAGATAATGATCAAAAGCAAACAGAAGATGTTAGCACTTCAAAAGAGAATTCAGAGACTCCAACAGTACAGGTGGAAAGGAAATTTGATCAAAATGATTTTTCTAAAGCTGCACCAGAGCATAAGGAGTAAGAACCAATCGAATCTGATGTTTCAGATACTCGAAGATCAACTCACACAAGAAGAGCACCGAGCTGGCACTCAAATTATATTATGGAGAGCAATATTGCATACTATCTTTTAACTGAGGATGGAGAGCCATCAACTATTCAAGAAGTAATGAATAGTTCAGATGCATCTCAGTGGATGACAGCAATGTAAGAAGAAATTGAAGCTCTGCATAAGAATAAGACATGGGAGTTGATATCACTACCATAAGGAAGAAAGCCTATTGGCAATAAATGGATTTACAAGATCGAACAGAGTGGTGACTATCAAGTAGAGTGATATCGTGCTAGATTTGTGGTAAAAGGATATGCTTAGAAGGAAGGAATTGACTTCAATGAAATATTTTCTCTTGTGATTCGACTCACCACAGTTTGAGTAGTCTTGGTGATGTGTGCAACATTTGACTTTCATCTTGAGTAGTTAGATGTGAAAATTGCATTTCTTCATGGAGATCTTGAAGAAGAAATTTATATGCTCCAACCAGAAGGTTTTGAACAAAAAGGGAAAGAGAACTTGGTTTGCAGGTTGAACAAATCTCTGTATGGTTTAAAGCAGGCACCGAGGTGTTGGTATAAGAGATTTGATTCCTTCATCATGAGCTTTGGATACAGCAGACTGAATGCAAACCCTTGTGCATATTTCAAGAGGTTTGAGAAAGATGATTTTATAGTCTTGTTGTTGTATGTAGACGACATATTGGTAGCAGGCCCCAATAATGATCGTATTAAAGAATTGAAGGCACAGTTGGCTAAGGAATTTGAAACGAAGGACTTGGGACCAACAAACAAGATTTTAGGGATACAAATTCATCGGGATAGAAATAATAGGAAGATTTGGCTTTCTTAGAAGAATTATTTGAAGAAGATCTTGCGGCGATTCAACATACAAGATTGTAAGTCAATTTATACCCCTCTTCTTGTTAATTTCAAGTTATCCTCAAATATGAGTCCTAGTAATGAAGAAGAGAGGATGGAGACGTCTCGAGTACCGTATGCATCAGCAGTGGGGAGCCTAATGTTCGCTATGATTTGTACAAGACCAGACATTGCACATGCAGTGGGAATAGTTAGTAGATACATGGTGAATCCTGGTCGAGAGTATTGGAATTGTAACATCCCACCACTGATGGGAAGGATAGAATAGTAATTTGGAAAGGGCTAAGAGTGTTTAGAATTGTTTTGAAATATTCATGCATACCTGTACACATGAATAGTGAAATTTGCACATGAAAATGACTGTACATGCATTCATGACATTTCCCGGTATATGTGCCTAAATGTGAT
>JAOSBL010000002.1:8515787-8526730 GCA_027568915.1 Erythroxylum roraimae
AATTTTCTTAAATTCATAATTTTCTCACCAATTTCTTTCTCATTTAAATTCACTTTAATATTTCTAATTTTCATCGAAAGTTCGGGGTCCAACAGATAAGCTACTGGTCCAGCTCTCTTAAGAATCTCATAAGGACCGATGTATCGTGGGCTAAGCTTACCTTTCTTCCCAAACCAAAGGATGTGTTTCCACGGTGACACTTTCAAGAATACCTTATCTCCTACCTGATACTCAATATCTTTCCTTTTTAGGTCAGCATAGGACTTCTGCCTATCACTGGTGGCTTTTAATCTTTGTTGAATAACTTGAACTTTTTCCTTAGTATCTTTCACAATATCAGGCCCGATCATCTTATTTTCACTTAATTTAGTCTAACATACTAGAGTCCTACACTTCCTATCATATAGGGCTTCATAAGGCGTCATGCCAAACTAGTCTGATAATTGTTGTTGTAAGCAAACTCCATCAACGAAAGATAGTTATCCCAACTTCCAGAGAATTCTAACTCATAACCCTGAAGCGTGTCTTCCAATATCTGAATTACCCGTTCAGATTGTCCATCTGTCTGAGGATGGAAAGCAGTACTGAACTTGACTTGAGCATCCAAATTCTTTTGCAGACTTTTCCAAAATCTCGAAGTAAATTGCAGATCTCGATCAGAAATAATAGATAATGGTTGTAATAGCCCATTTCTATACTCAAGGGTTTAACTGTTAGATTGAGTCATATCATATAAGAATACATGAAGTGCATTTCATTTGCATACATCATATTCGCATACACACATGACTCATGATTTAGAGACATTGTAAAGATATTATATGCACTCAATTGAAATATCCTGGGGTATAAAATTTTTTAACTGATTATGATGTACTTGTGCGTTGATTATGTCTTGAATTTTGTTTTGATGGTTTATAATTAGTAATTGGGAATTTGCTATTACAATTGGGTGATTGATGAAGTGATATATGCACCTAGTCTAGGAAAAATATCAAATGGCAAGACAAATTGATAGATGGGAATCTAGGTTGGATAGGCCTATGGAATGGTGACACGTGGCACTAGAAATGAGTGACAAATGACTAACAAATTGGGTGATAAATGGCTAGAAAAAATGAGTGACAAATGGTGGTGTAGTTGAGTAAAAAATGGATCAAATATCAAGTGACAATTGGTAGTTGAATTGTGAGACATATGGCTTGAATCTTAGCATGACAAGTGTTATAACAAGTGGCCACTCCTTCGCCACACACCTACACCCACGGTTTCCACACATGAAAGACCATCTTTCTTTTGTTTTTGGTCACATGCTCTCTTATTCCTGCTCTCACCATCGACACCTATACACAACCCTTCCAACCTTGAGATTTTGCTAAAATTCTACACTTTGTCCCTCCAAAACCTTGTCATCATCATCTTGTGGTTGAAACCCTTTTATGTTTTCATTTTGTTCTTAGAGTATGCTTCATCCTTGCATGTTTGGTGGGCTAAATTAGTGAGATTTTGAGCTTGACAAGTAAGTGATTTATTAATCTATTGTTATAGATGTTAGCATAACATTCATGATGATTGAATTGGGATGTATTGCATATAGCATTGATGATGAAGTTGTGTTGGAATTTGATGGATGAATGGAAGAATTTTGTTTTACTTTTGATACTTGAAAATAATGGATTATACGGGTGGTTTAGGCAGAGATTTGAAGTATAAATGAGGGTGAGGTTATATTAAAGAGGGATGTTATTAAAGTGTTCTTGAATTTGACAAAGTTAGGGTTACATGTATAATGATATGCGGTAAAGGACCAAATAAGGAGGGTTTTGAGGAGATTTAAGAAGCTAATTTGGTAGTTGAAATTGCATGAATTGAACTTGCATACGAAGGTATGAATTGTGGAAAGTAGGAACTGTTTGATATGTCTTTAGGGTTGATGAATTCATGGAAGAGTGAGGGAAGAATGCAGGGCACAATCGTGGCCCTCAAGTGCACAATCGTGTCCTGGTCATTTTAGGTTATGTCACAATTGTGGCTCTCAGTGCACGATCATGGCCTAGATGCTTAGATTTTGTCACGATAGTGGGAAGGTCCCCCACAACCATAGGCAATGCCTTAGAATGATGATAGTTTTGTGCAATTATTGAAACAAATGATGATAAGTCACTCTAATTTGGTGTCTTTGGAGTTGAATAGGGCCAAAATGAACCTAAATGGGTAAATGAATATTTAAGAACATGAAGGTAGTATGAATGGGAATTTGAATAAATGTATGATGGATGGATTAGGAATGGATTAAGATCTTTGCATAAAATTACATACCCGGAAAGTTAATTGTGCATACATGGAACATGACACATACATGTGCATGACTGTATATTCATTTGATTGAATAACTTAAGGATGTGTGTACCATATATGTATGGCATGACTATAGACGCTTAAGTCGATCATCAACACCCAGACATTGCTACAAGCTCAAGATCTTGTGTAGGGCAGTTCTGTTCGTGTGGCTTTAGTTGTCTAGAGGCATATGCAACTATCTTCCCATCCTGCATTAAAACACAACCCAAACCGTTTCTAGATGCATAATTAAACATAACATATTCCTTACTAGAAGTGGGTTGAGCCAATACAAGAGCTTCAGTAAGCATTCTTTTTTGTTGATCAAAACTAGTTTTACAATCAATATGTCAATTCTCTCTACACATATATTTTAGCTTTTTGTGTTTGACTGAAACTTATTTATAAGTTCTCAAGTTTATATTCTTAGGTGGGTTAACATCAATTGTATAGAGCTTGATCTAATTTAGATATGGTTATCCTTTCATCTTTTGTATTGTTTTAGTTCCTATCTAATTCTTGAAAAAAAAATTATGCTTTCTTTATACTTTTAGTTCATTCATTTGCATCTTCTTTTGTCATTATAGTTTTAGCCAAAACTTAACAAAAATCAAATTCCATTGTATTCTTATTTTTAGTGCTTATCTCAACGTTTGTTATTCAATTCTTTTGTTTCATGTCGTTTATATCAATTGTTCATTTTATTATGAAAATAAAAGGAAGGTAACTAAAATAAAGAAAGTGGTGTAGGAATAGTGACCTAAAGAAATCATTTTTAGATATTGATTATAAATATTTCTATCCTTCCTTGTCTTGTTTAGTTTCCATATTTCTGGCTTAATCCGTGAGTTAGTTTTTCTTCTTGACCAATAGTTCTTGAGTTTTAAGACCTCATAAGGTTGAATTCTTGTTTGAATTTTTTTTTAATTTAAAAAACCTGTGAAGGAATGGTAGAAAAGGCAAGAGAGTGTGAGATTAGTAATGCTAATAGAGAAAATACAAATATCTAAAGTGAAATATAAGTGAATTAAGTGACATTAATTTAGAAACTGTGAGGAAGTGTTATAAGGTTATCACTAAAATTCTTGTGTAATTTAAATCATGTCTGATTAGGATATAGTTAAAAGGGAAGGAAGGGTTATACTTTCATGCTTTAAGATATACAATAATAGTTTAATAACATGAATATGATGTTAAGTGAGATTAAAAATTGATTGGAGTTATATGATACTGTCATAACCAATTTATAAAAGGGACAATCACCATAAGTTCCTGTTGCACGTCAATAACATAAGTGGATTATCCAAGATGATTCTGATGGTGATGAAGAGGGAAATGCCTTGTATAATGATTACCAACGACAAAGAAATAATATGGGTAGATTTGCATATTAAGGTGGTTGAAAATAAGGAGGTTATGAAAAGGAGCCAAGGTGAGATAGAAACCTTAGGAAAATTAAAGTGAAGATTCCTTTAGCCTAATTAGAGTGAAAAAGAAGATGGATCTAATTTTTTACTATTACAATGGTACCGTAGAGAATAAAGTAAAACTTATTGTTATTGAGATTAGTGACTATGCCATGATTTGGTGGTATTAGCTTATATTAAATAACTGAAGTAATCCTATGAGATTTATCAACAACTGGGAGGATATGAAGGCCATTATGAGGAGGAAATTTATCGTAATTATTGTTATAGGTATGTGTTCTGAAAATTACAATGCCTCATTTATGTATCAAAGAATATTGATTGATATCATAATGATATGGAGATTGTCATTATTCAAACTGATGTAGAGGAGGATGACAAAGACATCATAGTTAGATTTCTAAATGGATTGAATGGTGAGATTACTGATGTGGTAGAATTGCAATATCATGTGGAGATGGATGATAAATGCTTATTTGACTACAATTATATACCCATATTAAATTTTTTTTGTACTTATTTCACTTTAAGTGTGTTTATAGGTGATAATTTCCTTCTTGAAGTAAAAGGAGAAGAATTTACATGAAATTGTGGCATGGAACAAAGATTTGAAGCAACTTGAAGATACACGATGGTGTATAGTGACTGTGTAACTTTCTGTAAACTAGTGAAGATTTGAAGAATTTTATTTCTGGTCATGTGGAGTTGTATGCCCATTGTTGATATCTATGACCGTGTATATTGCCTATGTAAGTCTGTATGCCTATGTAAAATCACGAATTCAAACGACTTTGGAGATACGCGGTCACTTAAATGACCATGTGTGATGGTCGTGTATATCTCAAAAATACTAGTTTTTACTGTAAAAGGATTGAACAAAGACAAAACAAAAAGGCAAGTTTTAGAATAATTTTAAGTCATAAAAAACATAGTGAGATGACAATCCTGAGCAAGGGATGAGGAAAACATGAAGAAAATGTCAAAAGATCCTGTAGAGAGCTTTATCTAATCCAAAATTGCAAAAAGATCCATTAGAAGAAAAAAGGGAGATCTAGAATTATGATTTCTTTGTTTGCAGTTGTTCTTTTGCATATTTATGTTTGGTTTTATACTATATGGATAAGAACTAATTTGTTTAGTACCTAGGTGTGATGAACTCTAATTTATCATAACAATATGATTTAATCTTTTATTTAATGCAAATTTATTGATTGATTTATTGTAATTCAATTATGCGTTATATTCTTATTCTAATATATCTAGAATATTAGTTCATGATTTGATTTCATATGATTGAGATTAAGAAATCTTTTTGTATGAATAGATCTATCATAATTGGAAGGAGTTGCATGCAAATCTAAAGATAGGTCGATATAAATCCTCTAGATTAAGGTCAAACCTAATAATGAAATTCATAAATCGATAATGCAATATTAGGGGTTTAAACTAGAAAGATTTTTGTTAATCAACTGATGGATTAGTTGTTATAGTCTTGAGAAAGATATTAACATAAAATAGGAATTTCTACAGTCCAATAATCAATAATATAATTGCATGATAAAAGGTTAATATTTAAGAATTCTTAGGGAATTCATCACCTAGGTACTATTATTTGATATTGACTTTTCCAAGTATTTTCCTCAATCTTATGTTCATTATTGTTTCAATTTTATTTTAATTATTTAGTTTAATTTTTAATTAAATCCACAATATGAATTGACAATTAAATAATAGAAAATAGTAATTACTAGTACTTACAGTCCTCGTGGGATAGATCCGTACTTGTCTGCGATAGTTATAGCTACGTTGTACACTTGCAGTTTTAACCCTAATAAATTTCTTATAAGAATAGAAAAAGTATCAATCTATGGAAGATATGGTTTATATGGCGATATTAGCTGAAAGGCAATTAAAGAGAAAGGCCAACCATGTATAACAAGATTATAGTTCATCCTTAAAAAATTTGAGTTAGAAAAAGGATGACAAGGTTGCTCTTAAAGTCAAAGATGAACTACCTAAAGAAGGAGGGGAAATGCCTAGTAAAGTGAAAGGTATACCTAAAATAAGTATATAAAAAAATGAGGATCCCCTAATGTTTAAATAACTTGTAAAAAATCTTTTAATCCTTAAAATTCTTTAAAAAAATCTTTTGTTTAATTTTCTAAAAAATAACTCCTTTAAACTTCAATTTTAAAAAATAATGGTAAGCATACGTGAATGGACAATTACCTAAACCAATTAAGCCTAACTCAAATTAATAATTTAAGATAATTATAATAAATTATTATTTTTAGTCAAGTTTAATTATTTTAGATCAATGTAACAGCTAGATTAGATTGTCATGTCAATAATATTTTGTTATGCTCATGCCATGTGTGTTTGCAGTTATTTTTTAATAAAAGTCTAAGAGAAGGGATTCTTCTAGCAAATTGAAAATCACAAGGAGTTTTTTTTAGAACTTTAAGATTAGAGATTTTTTAAAATTGATTCATAAAAGAGCCCTGTGTCTTTTACCTAATGTAAAATTCAAATTTATACTCGTGATATGAAATGCTTTCGTTGTTTAGGAACAGGGAATATAGCTTCACATTGTCCTAATAAAAGAAAAATGATCATGAGAGACGATGGGGAGATTAAGACTAAAGGTAAAAGTGATAAGGATTCTAACCATTAAAAGATTGTGATGATGATAGTGTTGAGTATCTAATGGAATAAAAGGTACTTGTGATTTTTGTAATAAGAGACAATTCTCACATGAGATGACACTTCAATAATAAGGTATGCGACATGATTATTGTTAGGGTTAATTAAACAAATGTAGCAAACACTACCTTAGTTAAAAAGTTGATTTTGTCTACCATGGAACATCCTAGATGATGAAAGTTTCAATGGCTAAAAGAGTATAATAAGGTGAAGGTAACTAAACAAGTGTTAATTTCATTCTTGATTGGAAGACATCATGACAAGGTGATGTGTGATGTCGTGCATATACATGTTGTCCATATTCTCTTATGAAGACCATAGGAATTTAATAAAAAGGTCATTAAATATGGGTTTACAAATAGAGATTCTTTTTTCATAAATAATAAACACCATTGATACATAATTAAGTGTAAGAGGATCAGTTCAAGTTAAAAAGATAGAGTGATAAAAAGGAAAGATTATTTAAAAATAAAGAAGAGAGATAAAAGGAAAATAAATATGAAGAAAAAGAATTGATTGTAAATAAAATTAAAAGAAGGAAAGAACTAAGGGGAAAGAAAAAGAGTGTTGAGTGAAAAACAAAGAAACAAGTGAGTTTTTATGTTAGAGAGAGTGAGATCAAGAGGGCATCATATGCTAACTAGATTATGATCGTGCTTTTGTACAAAAAGACTTATTTTAATACTAAAAATCTTGTTGCTTTCTTACTTAGTACTTTTGTTTCTTTGCTACAAGATTTTGAAGATGTATTCTCTGACGATGTACCTGCCGGTTTACCACAAATAAGGGGAATATAACATTAAATTGATTTTATACCTGATGTTATCATTCTTAATCAACCTACCAATAGAAGTATCCCAAAGAAGATTAAGGTACTTCAAGGATAAGTTTAGAAGCTTTTATCAAAAGGGTATGTTAAAGAGAGTGTGAGTTTAATGTGTTATCATGGTTTTTCTTGTTCTTAAAAATGATGGGTCGTAGAGAATATATGTTGAATGTTGATTTAATAAAATAATAGTAAAATATCAACATCCTACTCTTAGCTTGATGAATTACATAGGCTCTTATGCGTTTTGAAAAATTAATTTGAAAAGTGGATATCATCAAATTATGATGAAAGAAGGTGATGAGTGGAGAACAATCTTTAAGAAAAAAAAATGATTTATCTTAATAGTTAGTGATGCCTTTTGGATTAACCAATGCCCCTAGTACCTTCATAAGATTAATGAATTATATTTTGCATGCTTTTATTGGAAAATTTATGATTATTTATTTTGATGATATTCTAATCTATAGTAAGACTTTAAATAAGCATGCTAACCATGTAAAAATTGTTTTGAATATTTTGGGACAAGAAAAATTATGTGCTAATCTAAAGAAGTGTTCCTTTTGCATAATTAAAATAGTTTTTATTGGATTTATTATGAATGTAAAAGGAATAAGGTGGATGAGGAGAAGATTAACATTATTTAAGAATAATCTATACATAAATTCATAACTAATATGAAAAATTTTGATAGTTTAGCTAGCTTTTATAAGAGATTTGTAAAAGATTTTAGTATGCTAGATAAACTACCCATTAATGTCACGAACCGAAACTACATCGGGCACATGATAACCGCCACATACCCGAGCTAAGGATACTCATGGTACTCTTAACCCGACAATGCAAGGCTAACTGAATATTTTTTAAAAACATTTGGACAGCATAACGACTGTATTTTGAAAACCCCAAAACTCAATTAAAACACCTGTAAATCAATTTTAAACGCACTTCTATATTCACATTAAAACTCTACCGCAACTTCTAGACTTTTAAGTCCACTCAAGAACAATCTTAACAACAGTACAAAAGGTTCATACGTAAGATCATTTACAAACCACAAAACGGTCAAGAGTTAATTTACAAAATCATAAGGCATATTTACATAATCATGAGCCACTATACAACAAAAGTACAAAACAAAGACTACTCATGTGAGGTAACGCCCCGAAAATGTCAAAAGACCCTACAATCAACTCAGAGCTTCAAGCTCATCAAATTAACCTGCATGGTTGGAAAGCATATATCGCAAACAGAACCTAGTACACACCAAAACGGTCTAGATAAGCTAAGGACAGTTTTTTTTTCACGCATCTAGCATGCACATAACCACCTATGAAGTGAACATACATGACATAGAAACACATAGGCCTAGCCTATAACTCAACTTATACTGGTTAGGAACCATATAGGCCTAGCCTATTAATCACTCATCCAGTGAACATAGGTTCCAGTTCCAATACATAAGAGCAGAAAAGCATCACATGTATAAATCAAATCTCATCAGAAATTCAAATCTCATAATAGGCCAAAACAGTTATGTTAGTCACCAGTAGTAGGCCAAACTAGTGTGCATAACCACCGATTCTCGGTGTTGGCTGGACTTTCATCTGTGGTGAGTCTGGACTACGATCGACAACAGCGTCATGATCCTAGGTGATGACCTCGTCGGTGACCAGATCTCTAAGTGTGCAATCATCCGCAAGTCTTGTAGAAAGGTGTCGATACAAGGACTCGAATTTTATGTACCAGCATTAAGGGTATGGGGGTCATTTAATTTGTCATGCCTAGCACACGAATGACCAATCATTACCTTACCAATCACAAAAATCATATACAAATATTAAGTAATAAAATCAAGTAAGGCACCATGCCTTTATTTATCAGTCCAACTGATAAAATGGAACCTTGCCATGACTCTCAGCCAAAAGAGAACACATACACGCAGCATACATGACTCGATTATGCATATGTAAGTTCCAAACCATTATTTCATGCAATAAAAGTCATCTTTTGCACTCCAAGTGTAAAGTTGTTAAAAAATATAGTTTCAGGAAATAAAACGTTGTCCTTTGCACTTCAAGTGCAGGTTTGTTGAAAACAATATCATTTCTCAAAATACGTAATAAAAACATCAGTTGCACTCCAAGTGCAAAGAGTTATTCAAATCAATATCGTTTATTAAATACACAAGTATACTAGCATCTATCGATATTCAATTCTACTATGCATTACCTAAGTTCAAAATTCACATACAAATCATCATGCATGTCTTGGGATGTCATAATTCTATTTGAGAGATATGGTTTCCCCTACTCACCTCAAAAGAAGGTGTACACTCCCTTGACTTCAACAATCCTCGGTACGAGTTCCTTGATCCACTGCTCCTGAGCCTTTATACATACAAATATACAATGTATTTACTACTCAAACATGTATCTCATATTTATATACCACCATATAAGTGTATAAAACACAATATCACTATCTTTAAGTTATAGGATTCAGCCATTAAGCTTCTCATATGGTTACTTCCCTTATTATTCGCATAAGCTTTCTTTTGCATTTTTCCAAGGCATTTAATGCCTTTGATCCAATACTTACACATTTAAAAGCATAATTAAGCATATTTTTATCCAAGCACGTTAGGCCACTACTCATCAATCTAAGCAAAAATTCAAGTTTACACTAAGTAAACATAAAAACCTCTTTCCAACGCACACCATTACAATCCTTAAATCCTAAGCCAAGTTCGCTTAGGCATTTTATTAAACGCCTAATGTCCATGACTTTCAAGTCATATTTTCAAGACTTTATCATAGTAATTCATGCTGCTTCTATCTTGTTATATAACAAGCACTTCCAACACAACACATTTCACCACTCCATTTAGCCCAATTCCCTTCATTTAAGCCATATTCATCATAATTATACAACTCATTGCATTAGTCCATTTCTTCCCCCATCATTTCGGCCAAGCCTTATCCAATATACATATTCTTCATTTTTTATCATCAATTCCAATTATACATACACAATTAATACCATAGAATTCATTTAAACTAATAATTTCAAAAGATATTCAAAATTTCACAAACTTTCACCAAAGAGAGGGCATCTCGATTTTGGCTTAAGGAGACTTCTCCATGACTCATTTCATTCATCTAAAACATGTTTCATGCATATTCAAGCATGGAGAACAACATATCTTAACACCAAACTCAAAATCATAATGTAGAGAGAGATGAGACAAAATTTACCTAAACTTTCCTTTGGTAAAATCTTAAAATCCTTTGAGAATTTCTCAAATCTAATAATAGATTTGAGTTTCTTGATCCCAAATTAACTTAGTACACCTTGGTTTGGGTTGGAGAATAAAAAAATGGTGGAAATTTAGTGATGGCCAAATGGTGTTCTTCTCCTCCTCTCTTCTCCTTTCTTTCAATTAAAACAAATTGTTTTTAATATTTAATGGTGGGGTGAACGGCCACACAAGGAAGAAGGGTCTAGAATGTTGACTCTTCTTTGACCAAACATGGTGAAATTACCTTTTTGTCCTAATATTAAATTTTTCTATAATCCATGACTGAATATTCATATGCTTGTTAATTTTTCCTTGGATTTATTTGTTATTCCTTTGGACTATTGGA
>JAOSBL010000002.1:8548245-8558448 GCA_027568915.1 Erythroxylum roraimae
AAATGACCCACCTAATTACTTTCCCTTTGCAAATATTTTTGAGCCTTTAACCTTGTTTTTCAATCAATCGCCTTACATTGAAATCCAAAAACTCCATTAGCCTTACCATATCACAAGTTGAATGAAGCATTGAGTAATTTGGGACTTTTGTTTTGTATTATATTCTGAGATATTTTTATAGGTACTTCTACTCGTGTGTTTGTTTTCTCTTGTTTTTATTGTTCTCCCTTGTTCTTAGTGTTGGTCAAGTTAAAAAAAGAAAAGAAAAAGGAGAAAAAGGAAAAAGAAAGAAAAAAAGAAAAAACAAACAAAAGAATAGAAAAGAAAAAGAAAAAGAATAAAGCATAGTAGCATTAGTTAGTAATGAGTTGTTGTAATCCGTTGTGTTATGTGGTTATCTCAGAATTTTAATTTGAGTGTCCCTTTTACTTGATACTTTGTGAATGCTTGTGATTAACCCTTTGCTATTTTTACCTTACCTTTGAACCTAGCCTCATTACAACCCTTAATAAAGTCCTTACGATCTATTAGCTCATGTAATCCGAATGAATGATAACTGGTGAATTTGCAAGCCTATGGTAGTGCAATCTGTTAGAGAGAGATTTGAAAGAAACACTTTGAACTAAACACTTGAGTGTAAGAGAGAAATATGTGAGAAGAATTCATTTTGATTTCATATTTGCTTTTGAACAAAGATGTCTTATTTTGACTTTGTTTATTTGTATCGGTGAAAAGTGATCATAATGTATGTTGCAACTTAAGTATTACTGGCCCAAGTTAACGGATTGTGCACACTTAATCTTATGAGGATAAATTGATAGAGTGTAGTAGTTTGGCATGTTTGCTCGAGGGCGAGCAAAGGTTTGGTGTGGGGGAATTTGTTAAGTTGTTATTTTGCATTCATTTGGTATATAAATCTCTCTCATGTATTGAAATTATTATTCAAAATTGATGGATTTGTCTTTTAATTGTTCTCAGATGATTTTCAGCACTGAAGAAATGAAATTGAATCAAAAAAATCCAAAGGAAACAAAGATAACCCGAAAATTCCATATTGGGAGCAAATTTAGTGACTAAGCATAGGCACATGCAAGGATGGAAACTATCTGTAGAATCTGTTTTCAAATTCAAATTTGATTCGCTTGAGATTTTCATAATCTTGGAAGATCAGATTACTAGAGATTTGCAACTTGAATACGTGGGGGGTGTGATCTGCTAAAGATAATGGAAAAAGGAAGGGATCAAAAAGCATGAAAGGAGGGGAATTACTACTGTTCATGGCAGTCATTAGTATTAGCATAGTTTTAGAATTTCTTCAGGTTTTCCAGGAGTTTAGTTGACGTTTCTGCATTTTTCTTCTAAGTATTTTCGGATTCGTTAGAGAAAGACCAGGGATGGAGACTTTAAGTTTTATTATTTCTTTGATTTTCACTTTCGTTATGAGTAGCTAAATCCCTTTTCTTGGTTGAGGGGAACCATGTTATCATCTATTATGTGTGAGATGTTTCAATAAAGTTTGTTTTGTTGATGAACATTGAGTATCTTCCGAATTACTTTTTCTAATTGAATTGATTGATTTCTAGGTGCGCAACTAAGAATTGATTTGTTTAGTAGCTAGATTAATGAAATATGACGTTCAGTTTTGTTAATCACAAGTGGAGGATTACCTTCTTTACGTTAGAGTGAGAAGTTCTAAGAAGATAATTATCTTGATTAAATACATGTCGTACATGTGTTATCTTATTCATTGGTTTCTGAGTTCTTAAAGCTATTATTCAATTGAACCTAATATCATATCTAAGTTGTTGGTTAATAAGAATGCTTAGAATACATATTTCTATTCATTTACACTTAAGAGAAAACACCCCTCAATGAATGTTTATTAATGAACTGAATTTTATATCAAGGATCCATTTTAGTGTGATAACATTGGTGACCCGAAACCAAGGTTTGTCTATTAAATTTTCAGATCCAATTACTTTTGTTAATTTTTGATTTTTGTTATTTCTACACTCTTAAATTTACGTGAATTGAAACCCCCCCTCCCCCTTTATTACTTTATTTTAGTTTTGAACTCGTAAACTCTTTACCAAGACAATTCTTAGTGGGAACGATACCTACTTTCCACTACTACATTAATTTGTCTTAACGGAAGTTGGTTTCTTTTTTAATTTGGTTGCAGGCGACAACAGTACCAATGCATAGGTCATATATATATAGAGAGAGAGAGAGAAGAGAGCTTTATACGTTAACCATGACGTAAAGAAATATTAAAGTATATTAAAGTTACGAACGTTGCATGATAATGACAGTAATAACGTTATTGGTAACTGACAATTATTAGAACACATTAAATGGGTTTTGGAACAACGATTCCAACAGAAAGAACATATTCAAGATTTTTACAGTTGAACTGACAGAATCAGTTCATTTTTTAATCATTAATTTTAATTAAAGTTTAATTAAATTAGAATTTTATTGCAATTAAATTATTAAAATGTTTAAATTTTATCATAAATAGGCATATGCTCTATAGAAGATAACACTTTTGTCTTACTCCTTTTTACACCACTTGTAGAGTTCTCTCAATATATTCATATAGATGTTATTATAGAATAGACATTTGTACGATAAAGGTTATTCCAATTAATCAATTTAAGAAATCGGTCTAAGAGAAGTGACAAGAAAAAATCAAGTTTTATAATAAGTACAATTTATATTTATATTTGTTTATGCATTAATCATGTTAAAAAATTTAAAACGATTTTGACTTTAAAAAATCGTATGTTTATTTTTCTTTCATAGTGCATAATCATATCTCGCCTCCATTTCTTAACAGGCTAGCCCAAGCATCATTTTGATATAACCATATATTGTAATTAGGATGAGGATGAAGATTTAGAAATGATTATGAATAGAGACACCCACCATCAAGATTTAGAGATACAGTGCATGGTAGGGAAAACACTTGTGTCTGCATTTTCCGTAAGTGGCTGCGGACAACAATGTTTGATTTCTACACGTGCTTATTTCATATGAAAGGGTAGTTTCAGAGTAATTATCATTTATCGAAGTTCAATCTCCATGATCGAGACAACACCAAACAATTGGGCTGATAGTTAAGTTAATGATCTGTGATGATAGTTAAGTTAATGATCTGTGATAAACATATGCGATCTAATCGATCGTTTTGTGGACAAAAGCTTTATTTCACATACACAACACAAATATCCCATATGTAGGATACAGCGATATAAGCACGAAATTATTCCTTTATATCAAGATAAGCTTTGAAGCATGTTAAGGTAGTACATCACTGAGTTCCTCTCCTCTTCTTTCTTTCAAGTTCACTTTTTTTTTTTTTGGAAAAATCTCTTTCAAGTTCACTTAACAGTTTCTCCCTAATCTGGGGTCCAAGCATTTGTAATTGTATTGACTATCAAAGATATTAAATCTTCGTTATGTTTCCTTCCAAATAAGTTACCATTCTAGCATGTCCATATCATTTCATAGTAGTAATGGAACTTCATTTGCTGCATACACTATAAACTAGCATAAGATAGTGACGATAGAAAGTGGACTGGCTGCATAAGATAGTGACGATAGAAAGTGGACTGGCTGCTTAGAGGAAGTAAAAGAAAAGCTTTTGAAAGCAATAACATATGTTCATATATAAATGGTACAAGAAAGCAAAAGAAAAAAGTTAATAATGTAGTGGTCGAACACATGGAGAAAGTATGGGTCATCCCTGCTGTTTTAGGGTTCATAGGACCTTGAAAAGTAAATTAAAGAAGTATGTCCACACCCAGAATAGGAAAGTGTGTTTGTGACTCCTTACCACTTCACACGTCATTCCATATGCAGACATGCTTTCTTTTCCTTTCGCCTCTTTTTCTTTGGGCCCGTCACGGGACACAGTATAAGCTATCTAAAATTAGTAAAGCAGAACAACAAAAATGATAAATCTGTATGCGCCAACCAGTTTTTCAGACTACGGTTATAATTTTTAGCCACTGAAGTTCGATCAGATATTCTTATCAAGATAGCTTAATAGTATCTACCACATATGTTTGCTTAGGTCTAACTGAATTAGTATGGGAGAGGGCCGAATAGGAAGGTCTATTTAAGTGGCAAGAAACAGTGGAAGTACATGATATGTACCCAAATTTTGAGGCACAGTGGTATAATTACGATCTGTTGTCGCTTCTAATAGCCGGATACCATAGTCTTGGTGAAGAGACTTCTTTTAAGGGCACATGATAATTTTCCTGGAAAGCGACATGGAATCAGGTGCTAATGGTAGGACTTGATACTGACCTGAAACAGTCTTTTAGTGCAACCTACTGTTGCACTAGGAACGCATGCTCAATTTCTAGGAAATGAGATTAAGAGTAGACATCACATATCTCTACATGATTTTCTCGTAGACTTAGGACCGTATTGCTTAAATCGTTACAAGTATCAATATCTGACAAAGGTGCTGGTAAATACTCGAAATAATTTATGACCTTACCTTAAAAATTCGAGGGTTAGTCAATTGCTAAATCTCACTTCGTTATTGTTTAAATTTCCAAAGGAATTGGGCATTTGAATCTCAGATTTTCCCAAGTCTTCTTGGCTCCATCCTAAGTCCCCAGTGCTCTTGAGTCCTCGACCATTATCAAGGAGAATTGGTAAACATTAGTCATCAGTATAATTTGTAAAAGACGCCTCCTACGTAGCTCAAAAGATTAACAACACTGCTCTAGATATACACACGCACCAGCCACCAGCTCCTTTAGATTGGTTACTAATAATAAGGTGCATGAAAAATTCTATTTTTTATATGGAACGTTTTAAGTCATAACTGTATTGTGAAACATGTTTTTTAGTAGCATGTAGCATTTAATTTGATAGTTAGGTCTTTAATCTGATTGTTATATCTCTTAATTTTGAGTTTGTTATAGTTACTTTTGATGATTATTGATACTTCTAAATTATTTTTCTATTATCACTTAGATTTTTTATTATTACTTAAATTTTATGATAAATTTAATGTTTAAAAATTGTATCACAATTTTAATTTAATGTGATTTTTGCTAATAATGTATGTTAACATAAATAATTAATTATTAACTTTTTCAAATATATCGGGCTTGCATAAATTAATTTGAGTATGATCTAATAATTATGTGCAAAAACTAACAAAATAAAGCAGTAAGCAATCTAACCCCCCCGGCCCCTACCATCCAACCTTAATAGAAAATTATTTGAAGCACTCTCAATACATAGCTTTTAGCTCCAGGAAAAGTCCATGCATCATGTTCGTATGTGGACGCCAACTCGGTGCTCTTTCACATCAAATTTGTGGTTCGTGTAACCTGTTATGAAACTCAAGTTAAGGTCCTGTAAGTGCATTTCCACTAAGTACGCTAAGTGGTTCCCTCGGGCACCCAAATGTTGGAATTATGAATCGATTTCTTTCAGTCTTGTCGTAGGGGGCCTAATAGGCAAAGATCTTAATCAAGTAGAAGTTTCCTCAAACAACGGACAAAGCAGTAAAACATTTCGCTGATTTCTACTTTTCTGACACGACGCAGAAAACCTGTTGCTGGTGAAATCAAGATAATGAAGGAAGTTTGGTACAATCCTAGAGGAATTTTCTCCAAGGGAAGGGACAAGAAGTTGTTTGGGTGGTAATGAAATCCACGGTCATAGCCCCTTAAATTGACACTTCTCATTCCAATTGATGATTAGAAGTAATCACCGGGCCTGTGATAAAGTGGCGCAGAATCTCGATTTAAGTAGTCTAACAACAACACGCACCTTGGTTTTCTGCTATCTCCGTGTGCATCAGAGCCATGAGTATTATTGGCTGTAAATTACATTATTCTTAATGAAGGTGAGTAAGGAGATCTTTCCATGTGCCATAAGTAGTTCTTTACCCAGCGACTATCTTTCTTCGACCTTTTTAATACCAAATCTTCCTTCTAATGTCATACGAGCTTTTTCTAATAAAATAGAAAATTTAGTGGAAATCACTCATCTCCCGAAAGAAAGTAATATTCATGATACTTCTCTTCGCTTTTTAAGTTCATATAATATATATTCTCACAATCGTTTTTGGCCAAGAAGTATTCGAACTATTCTTACTACAAATCATCAAAAGGTAAAGGAGATAATCCAAAGATCTCGTTTAGAACAGTGTGGCTTAAAGGCAACAACAGTATAACAATATGTCAAACTGAAGATTCCAAAAGAACTCATCCCGATTTGGAAAGACCAAAATCTTACTCGTCTCCATGTTAGAGATATAAACCTTGGCCTCATTCTCTATGGAAGAAAAAGAATTCCAACCATTACCAAAATATCTCTTATTCGCACTGCTTACACAACTTACCAAAATGTATTGATTGGTACTTTGTTGACAACTCTCAACAATGGAAGTGTCATTCTCATTGTAGCTCCTAATTTTAACATCAGACTGGATGATCTGACCTTATCTGAAAGAATTCAAGTCCAAATCCAAATACCAGAGTATATTAGGATCCTACAACAATCATAGCTACTTTGCATCACCAAATGATCTATCACTTACAGAATCATGATATAAATCTAAAATTTCTAAATTCAAACTCTAATGTTCTATATATGGTAGCAAATCGAGCTCATTATCAAACTACAATCATCTAGATTTCAAAACAATTGCCACTGATAGAACTTGAAAAGTTAATGGTAACAGAGTGGATCACCAACTATCAGAAGGTCTTCTATGTTCATCACAGACATTCTTTCCATACAACTACTCAGCTTATTCTCATAATACTAAGAGATGGATCTATTAAATCCATCTATACCAGGCCCAATGAAGACCAACATGGATCCTCGGATACATCTAGATCCATTTTCATGCTTTCACCGATGTTATCACTTAAAGAAGACAAAGATAGACCTCCTATCCCTTATATTAAATCTGATGGTCAACTTGTGTACATCAACCATCATCAAGGACACTTCATATGGGATATATATCCATCCATGTGTGAGCCAGATTGTGAAATATATCTCACTCTCAAGTATGATGATATAGACAGCGAGGATGAGACCTATGTTCAATGTTATAGATGCCATATTGATATCAATATCAGATTTAGTTTAGATACAACACTGTATTGATCGGATACCGTTTCGGATAATTTTTAAAATTTATAAAATAGTCCTTAAGTTTTTTTTTAAATTGCAAAATAGTCCTTCAATATATTGTATTGTATACTTTACAATTTTACATCAAACTTGTCTCAAAAAATCATAATAATATAAATTTAAAATAAAAACAATTGATTTATTTTTATTAACATTATTTTCACATATTTCACATACAAATAATAATCACAATTAATATGAAAAGAGATCATTTAATCATCATATAAATATTAAATTAATAACAAGATAAAGTATTTAAAATATTACAATTTCAGCATATAATAAATAATAATTACATCAAAACAACAAATAAAAAGAATAATAAATATTTATTACTCTCTAACAATTACAATTTGCAACAAGAGTTCGTGTCAAAGAATCAACTAGAAGTGAAACCTAAAACAAAAATATTTACAATTATATTGTATATATATAATTTAACATATACATCAAATATAAGTAAAATTAAAAGAAGAGGAGAAACAAAAACCTAGAACTTCTTTCAATTGAATATTCGTTATAACTCTATTGATCTCAATTTTCATTTGGTATAAAATCCTCATCATTGAAAAAAACCTCATCATCACCATCATTCAAATTCATTGTACTAAATGACTTGTCAGTACTTTCCCATCCAAAATTGTTTTCTAAGTCACTCTCATCTATAAAACTCAGTTCCTCAGAACCTCAATCTGCCAAAAGATCGATATTATCAATACAAACTAAATCTATTGAACTACTTATTTTATTAAGAGTCCTAGTAAACAATAAAAATAAATTATTAAAAATTATATCTAACATAATAATGATAATAATTTTCCAGAAGCTTTAAATTGTATCAAACAAACATCAAGTCATTCAATCTTTTGGGCTCCAATCTATTCTTTTTCTTGGAATGGATGAATTTAAACACCACTTCCAAATTGATCTCACCAAGAAACTATAAGTTGTAAGACAACAAAAGTATGTAAACAAAATATGTGATGATTAATCTCCAACAAGTAATAAAAGTGAAAAAAATATATACCTAGATTAAGTTTTTCTCTTTGATGAATAGCAATTGGCATCCCAAAATCACGAAAAGCCTCCTTATAAATCTCCATTTGTGAATTTAGGAGATCTTGCATCATCTCATGGGCAACAATTGTTGTAACAGTTAATAACATTTCCCTATTAACTTCAGATTTCTATGTAAAACTTGGTCTGAAATAGAAACCAGGATTCAAAAATTTCTTAGCTACAAACAACAGAGAGTAAAGTTGTCTTTCCTATCTCTCATTGATGACTGCAAGAGAAGGTATATACAAAGAAGACCTATATTTCAAATTGGCTTTGATTGCTTCTTTCACCCTCTCCATGGCATCATAAAAATAACTCATTGTTGCCTTTTCATCACTATCACCTAAATAAAGTACCCTCACTAAAGATTCACAAACTCGGATGACAAATTGAGATTAGGACTAAAATTCAGCATCTTTAAGAATAATTCTTGAAACCTCTAATCCAGCTGACCTAGCATGTTGATATGTAATTTACTTATCACTTATAAACATTTTTCTCAACTCTTTCTTCATCATAATAAAACACTAAAGTAATAAGAAATTTTTTACAAATCTTGTAATAGTAGGACGACACAAATTCATACCATTAGTGAAATCCTTTCTCATTAGATTCAAGAACCATGCAATATTATAAATGAACTTATTCACCTCTTTTGCTTTCTACACTGTCTTATCAATAATAGGAAAATATCTAGCATCCCTTAAATTTTCCAACATCAAGTCAATGCAATGTGCAGCATAATGAGTATAATGAAAAGAATTATACTTGCTTTGTAATCTTCTTCCAACTACTTTATGAGCAAAATCATTTTCAGTAATGAACTGAACAATATTTTCTGGCCCAACTTTATTCACAACTTTATTGAATATTTCAAATAAAGTATCATCATTCCTAACAAGGCCATATGCATCAATAAACTTCAAAAACATTGAGTGCTTTGCATGATAAACAAAAATAATAATAATAATAGGCTCATGTCTTCTATTTGTATAATCATCATACATGATTGAACACCCAAAAGTAGCCCAAGCTATTCTTCTTTCCTTTAAATAACTTTTAATTTCATAAACAGAGCTACTTAAAAGTTTACATCTATATTCATCAATCGAAGGAGCTTTATACCCTAGACCATAAAAGGCAATAACATCTATCATAGGCTAATAATAATAAGACTGGGAAGCTTTAAATGTTATACCTGAATCATACTACCATCTAACCATTGTCATATCTACTTTATGAGCCGCTTATCTTAATTGTAAGGCACTACAAATTGAAGGTTGAGCTTCAAGAGTTGTTCATGATACAAAAAAATTTAGACATCTATCATCTTCTTTTCCTAACATTAGGTCCACGTGCAACATTCACTTCTTGTTGGGTAGGAATACTACTACCTTCATTATTCCTACTATCATCCTGAACACCAACAGACGAACTTCCACAACCGATTTCGTAATTCAATCTTTACCTTCTATCTTTCTCGTGTTGATACTCTTCAAGTAAAGTCTCCATTTTCCGTTTCACATCATATATCAATTTTTACAATGTTCCACATCACCTTTAACCCTAACAATATGCTTCTTTAATTTGGTAATTCCTCTATCTTTCAAATGCTTATTACAAAACAAGCAAATGGTATGGTCCTTTATTCTGGGGACCAATCCAACATAAGCCTAATTTGGATCATTATATCTTCCTAAAGCGGTTGAATTATCAGGAGTACTTGAACTTTCTTCCATTTATTTGTAAAAATAAATGAAGATATATATCAAAATTAACTTAATAGCTGCACACCAAAATAGAACACATAATTTCATTATGAACTAATATCATAAAATATGTATTGTTTAACTCAAAAGTCTAAACTAACACAATTACACAATACACATGTACATCTTATATAATATAACTCTTTTAGTATGATTACATCATTCAACTATAAACTAAAGACATATACTCACA
>JAOSBL010000002.1:8604919-8618170 GCA_027568915.1 Erythroxylum roraimae
CTAGTGAATTTATTATTATTAATATCCTCTTAAATTATATCTAAATATATGATAGGTTTTTTTGGGTGTTTCAGGTTCAGGTTTAAACCTGAACCTATAAATTAGGTTCGGTTCGGTTAACTGCTATAGGTTCGGTTAACCTAGAACCGTAAGTGAGAAACCTGAACCTAACTATAAACCTGATTTTTCAGGTTCGGTTCGAACCGAACCTGAATTCAAGTACTGTTAACCTTATTTACAGGTTCGGTTCATGTGGTTCAGGTCTGGTTCATAGGTTCGCGGGTTTTTTTGAACACTCCTATCCAATTCATGAGGGTACAAAATGTGGCAGGTGCATTCGTGAGTCCAAAGGGCATGACTAAGAACTCGAAGGAACCATACCTTGTCTTTGGCTCATCTCCCTCTGCAATTTGCACTTGATCGTAGCCTGACCTCAAATCAAGCTTGGAGAACCATCATACATCTCCAAGTTGATCAAACAAATTACCAATGAGGGGAATGGGATACTTGTTCTTCACGGTGATCTTGTTGAGCGCCCTATAGTCGATGCACAATCGGAGTGCCCCATCGTGCTTCTTTTGGAAAAGCACGGGTACACTATATGGAGCCTTTGATAGTTAGATATATCTCGCATCCAACAACTCCTTAAGTTGCCTCCTCAATTCTTCAAGCTCGGGAGGTGCCATTCGGTAGGATATCGCTGCAAGTGGACTTGCACCTTGCATTAATTCGATCTTGTGATCAACCTATTGTTTTGGTGGGAGCTTTTTAAGCAACTCTGCGGGTATCACATCCTTGTACTCCTCAAGGACATGGGCAATCTCCTTGGGTAGCCCACTTAACAAAGCTAGCACTTCCTCCCTAAGTGCCACTAAGAATGTGAGTTGTGCCTTTTTCACAGCCTTGGCAACTTGCATAGCGGAAAGTTGCTTGGCTTCTAGACTTGCCTCACATGACAAGGGCACCATTCACGCATTACTCTCCTCCAAGATGCACATAGTGTTGGCGAAGGGAATCGACACAACCTTGACACTATTCATCAACTCCATGCCAAGCACAATTGGATAATCATCCATAGGTACAATTGAAAAATCAATAAGGGTACACCACTCAGCTAGCATACTTTGACGTGACGAGCAACTCCAATGGTCAACTTAGGCTTGAAATTCACGGCCTTATGCCATCCTTGCTCCTTGTTATGCTTGAGGCCCAATCGATTGGCTTCCTTTACTTCGAGGAAGTTGTGATTAGCTCCGGTGTCAACTAAAGCTTGATAACTTTATCACCCACCTTGACTTCCACGAACAATTATCCCTTCTTCTTGAACTTGGGCACCTCAATTTTGGCCTTGATGGTATTTTGGATTTGTAAGGACCTCATCTTGGTCTCTTCATGTTGCTGTTGCTCCTCCCTTTCTTCAATCAAGGTGGAGAGCTTGCTCTTCTTTGGACACTTCCTTGCCTTGTGCGATCCCTTACAAAAGAAGCATTTGATTGATGCTTTCCCACCTTTGTCCTCTTTATGGCCTCTCCTTATGCTTGCCATTCTTGTGGAAGCCCTTTTTGCTTTGATGGTTGTCTCCCCCGCTTTTTCCTTTGCCACCTTGGTCTTTATGAGACTTGGGTTTTTCAGGCTTCTTGAATTTGATAAGCAACTCGACAATGGAAATGGCGTGGCTAGGTCTTGTGCCCCACGCCTTTGGATCTCCATCTTTGCCCAATTTTGTAGACCATCCATAAAGGCAAAAAGTGCTTCCTTATCTGGATACTCGGGGATCTCCAAAAGCACTTCGGAGAACTCCTTCACATGATCTCGAATGCTTCCCTTTTGTGTGAGACGTCTTAGCTTGACTCTCGTCTCAAATTCGACATTTTCGGGGTAGAATTGCCTTTTGAGTACCTTTTTGAACTCGTCCCATGTGTCTATGGTGCAAGTACCTTTTTGAATATCATCATGTCTTCTCCTCCACTAAACCATCTCGGTATCCTCAAGGTAGAGAGTGGCATTGTCAATCTTCTTGGCATCTTCCACGACACCAAATGCCTTGAAGTATTGCTCCAATCTTTAAAAGAAATTATCAATCTCCTTTGCGTTCCTTGACCCACCATACGTCTTTGGCTTTGGAACATCCACCTTTGAAGGAGTAGTGACACCCGTGGGCATGACATTGCTTCCCCATTAAACAATTGCCCTTTTGCAAAGGACTAGCTCATTCATCGTCTCATGCAACTCAGAGACGACCTTTGCAAGCTCTTCTTTGGGGTAGAGAATTTCAGATTGAAGAGACTCCTCCAAGGTCTTCACTTGGTCTAGACATTTGGAAACGACAATGTTTAAGGCACCTTGCATCTCCTCTTGGAACTCTTCTTTCTCCTTCTCAAGTTCCTCGATGCGTTGGTTCATCTCTTCGAACTTATCTTGCTCTTTGGCTACCGTAAGCTCCACCTTTGCGAGCCTTCCATTGATGTCCACCAAGACATCTCTCAACCTTTATCTCTCCTTACTTGCTTTCTTTTCCTTTCTAATGTTGGTAGTCCCACTTGTTACTGACATTTTTACTAGGCAATAATAAACACAACTTGTCTCTGATACCAACTGTCACAGGCTTGGTTTCTTCACCAACTGACCATGTGACACTTAGTTGTATGTCTCGCAACTAAGTCGGCCTCTCCCGAATGCTAGAAACAAAGCTAGCACAAGTTAGTAAAGATGAAAGATAACACAAGAACAAGAATAAGGAAACTTGAAGAATGCTTGTATTACTTAAGAAAGCTTTACAAGGCTATTGTTATGAGTTTCTATGTATGCTGCAAATGAACTCTCTTTGGGTATTTATAGTCTTCCACCTCCTCAATGAATTGCTATGATTCATTTGATCCAAGGGCTTACATTCATCGTCTAGAATTATCTACATCTATCTACATGTTCAAGTATTATCTAGAAGATTTTAGAGTCTTCCACCCATCTCTTGTCTTGAACGTGGAAGAATAGTGTGAAATCTTCTAGAGACTTCCAACTTAACCAACTTGTCTTGACCATTGAAGAATAGTGTGGAAGACTTCTGTCTTAACCTCTCCATTTGGTAGAAGACTATAGAATCTTGTAGATAATTGTAGATAATACTTGAACATGTAGATAGATGTAGAGAATTCTAGATGATGAATGTGAGCCCTTGGATCAAATGAATCCTAGCCATACATTGAGAAGGTGGAGGATTATAAATACCCAAGGAGAGTCCATTTGTAGCATACATAGAAACTCATAGTAATGGCCTTGAAAAGCTTTCTTGAGTAATGCAAGTATTCTCCAAGTTTTCTCATTCTTATTCTTGTGTTATCTTCCATCTTTACTAACTTGTACTAGCTTTGCTTCTAACGTTCAAGGGAGAGGCTGACTTAGTTGGGAGACATACAATTAAGTGTCACACGGTTTGTTAGTGAAGAGACCAAGCCTGTGACAATTGGTATCAGAGACAGGTTGTGTTCAGTGTTGCCTAGTAATGATGTCGAAAACAAATGAGACTACTAACGTTGTAGAAGAGAAGAAAGCAAGTAGGGAGAGATTAAGGTTGAGAGATGTCTTGGTGGACATCAATGGAAGGCTCGCAAAGGTGGAGCTTGCGGTAGCCAAAGGGCAAGAGAAGTTCAAGGAGATGGACCAATGCAATAAGGAACTTGAGAAGGGGAAAAAAATAATTCCAAGAGAAAATGCAAGGTGCCTTAAACATTGTCGCTTCCAAATGTCTAGACCAAGTGAAGATTTTAGAAGGGTCTCTTCAATCCGAGATTCTCTTCCTCAAAAAAGAGCTGCAAAGGTTGTCTCTGAGTTGTGTGAGACGAGAGATGAGCTAGTCCTTTACAAAAGGGTAATTGCTCAAGGGGGGAAAGCAATATCATGCCCACGGTAGAATCATTGATACATTAGGATTCCTAAGACTTTCCTATTCATAATAGCTTCAATATTGGATCTCTGGTCCTAATAGAAGTTGCTCCATATGGGGTGACTGATTGAGTACTGGTGATGGACTTCTGTTTCAACCTTCTATTCAAATCTAAGCATCACTAATTTGAAAATATTTAACAATTCTAACATTTTACTCCTTGAGGCTTGCCCTTGCTTATTTGACATGAACAGTGATGATTTATCTTCTACACAATTTTTTCTTAACTTTTTCATTATTTTGATTCCAGGCAGCTGTAGCACGTAGCTTTTGCAGAAGTGTAGATGTTTATGATCAAGATATTCCCTTGCGAACTTTACATACGTGAAACAGTGATGATTTATCTTCTACACAATTTTTTCTTAACTTTTTCATTATTTTGATTCCAGGCAGCTGTAGCACGTAGCTTTTGCAGAAGTGTAGATGTTTATGATCAAGATATTCCCTTGCGAACTTTACATACGTGAGTATGATATTCTTATTTGAAATGTTTAGATTTGTATATAGCAATTTAAAATTTTGAAAATGCATGCTTGCTCACACACTTACAAGCACACAAGTGCATGCATGTTTGGATGGGCCGGTAGGTTTGATGACACTACTATAGCTGAAGACGTGCTAAATGTCTGCAAGTACGTATTCGATTATGTGATATCATTTGATGTAGGCACAAACTTCATGCTCATATCTGTTCTAGTGTGTTAGTGTATGCTTGAATCTAGTGAGTGATGGCATTAGTGTATCTAGAGGTTTGTCTCCTTTTTTGCACATTCCAATGTGTCTACTTGTGGATATGAGGCCGTGATATCCTGTATCTATAGATTTCTAGTAATAGCTATTTGAGATGGTAGCACACTCCTGGGTATTTGGAAATTTTTAAAAGAGTGAACTGGTGATTAATTGTTTGCTATTTGGGAAATTCGCGAGTCATATCTACAATGTGGGTAAAAGACGTAAACCTCTCATGTAGTTTAAGAAATCATGAGATTAGGGTTCAACGCTGCATATCAAGGCATCACTTGATTATCGGTGCAAGCAACGTCATTTGAGATCATGTCAGCCTTGTTGAATTTGCTGCAAATGAATGTACAGTTATATGGGTTAGCCAATGAAGATCTATAATGCCTATTTGGTGAATTTTCTAGAAATATGTGAAACCCAATTTTATTGACTCTAAACTGGACAAAATCTTGGACAAGCTTATAAGCATGGATGACGCTCATAAGAGATTGGAAGGGAAGTTCAAACAAGTAATCAAAAATCATGTCTCTTCCATCCATAACTTAAAAGTTCAAATGAGCCAATTGACAAATGCATTGTCTACAAGAAATGTGAGGAGCCTCCTAAGCAATACTGAAGCAAATCCAAAAGAGCAAATAAAGACAATCACACTTCAACGTAGGAATGAACTTGAGCAACCAATAATTTCACCCCACCTAGTAGAGAAAGACCAAGAAAAGAAGGATGTTGACATGAGTGAATACTTGCCTTATGTTATCCCTCCGCCATATGCACTCAAGATTTCATATCCTCAACGATTACAAAAGAGCAAATTGGATGCACAATTTACAAAGTTCGTGGAGAAATTGAAGACTTTGCAAATAATCTTTCTTCTGTGGAGACATTGGAACATATGTTCAAGTACGCTAAATTTCTGAAGGACATTATCAAAGAAGCGCACCTGGGAAGAAAACCAAACGGTAGCGGTAACTAGCGACTGTAGTTCCATAATCAACAATCATATGCCATCAATGCTGAAAAATTCGGGGATTTTCACAATCCCCTGTGTAGTTGGTGAATTTGAATTGGCAAAGTGCTTGTGCGAGTTAGAAGCAAGTATAAATCTTATACCTTTGTCGATATTCAAGAAATTGGGGCTCTGTGAGGTAAAGCCAACTTCAATGCTAATTCGGTTGGTTGACCAATCAATTAAGAAACCGTTTGGAGTGGTGGAAGACGTCTTAATGCAAGTGAACAAGTTTATTATCCCTGTGGACTTCGTCGTTCTAGATTTCGAAAAGGATAAGAACTGTCCATTAATTCTTGGACGATCTGTTATGAACATAAAAAGACCATTGATAGAAAATAGCCATAGCTGATGGATCTTTAACCACTGTAGCCAGTATAAGTGATGTCAAAATAAGCCCATCAGTAATTCTACGAAATGTCCTTCATGTTCCTAAATTGTCCACAAACCTTGCTTCCATATAGAAACTCACCCAAGATTTATCTTGTAATGTAATTTTTTACAGTAACTATTGTGTATTTCAGGACAAGGATTCGAGGAGGATGATTGGACATGCTAGGGAACGGGATGGCCTTTACTATCTAGAAGCACCAAGCCAACTAAACATGACCAAGAGTAGGTTACCACATTCCTTCATTTCAGAACTTGTTTCTTTCAATAAAGAGAAAGTTTTGCTTCATCATTGTCGACTTGGGCATCCATCATTTAGGATTGTTCAGATTATGTTTCCCTCTTTGTTTAAAGGTTTAGATGTTGAAAACTTTCATTGAGGTGTGCGAACTTGCTAAACACGAACGTGTACCTTTTCTAAGTAGTAATAAAAGACGTCCTACTCCTTTCTATCTCATTCACAGTGATATTTGGGGTCCATCTAATGTCTCTAATGTTTCTGGGACAAAATGGTTTGTTTCTTTCATTGATGATTGTACACGTGTTACATGGCTCAAACATAAGTCTGATGTTAGTACCGTACTCCCAAACTTCTGTTCTATGATCAAGAATCAATTTGGGGTCAATATCAAAAGATTTAGGTCCGATAATGCCAGGGACTACTTCAATCAAACTCTTACCCTATTCTTCCAAAAGGAGGGAATAATCCATGAGTCTTCTTATGTAAAACCTCCACAACAAATGGGGTAGCAAAACAGAAAAAAGGGCACCTCCTTGAGAAAACCGGAGCCCTTTTATTTCAAAACCATGTGTCTAAAGTTTTTTAGGGAGAAGCAATTCTTACCGCCACTCATCTCATAAATTGTTTTCCCTCTCAAACCTTAGGTTCTAAGAGTCCTATGGACATTCTTTCAACTTTTTACGCAAACCTAAACACTACAAATAACTTTGTCCCTAAAGTCTTTGGGTGAACATCCTTTGTCCATGTCCACAGTCCAAACAGGGGGAAATTAGATCCAAAGGTTCTAAAGTGTGTCTTTGTGGGTTATTCGTCAACTGAGAAAGGTTACAAATGACCATCCTCCATCAAAGAAATTCTATGTCTCGATGGATGTCACACTCAATGAACAACCACCTTATTTCACCAATCCTTATCTTCAGGGGGAGGATTTAACTAGAGAAGCTAAGGAAGATTTTTTGCTTGATCTGTCATTGTCTAAAACTCCATCTGATCCTCCTACATCTGCTTCTGCACCTCCTTGTTCATTTGATTCTTCTGCACCTCTTTGTTCATCCAAAACATCCAATGAACCACAAGAAAAACCTGATGTAAGATTTGGCAAAGGTAAAGTATACACAAGAAGGAATACGACTATCCCGGAGCCTATGCAAGTCCAGAAGTCCATCTCTGATCCTTTGAATGAGGTAACAATTTCTAACTCTCCATTACAAGATGAATTTCATGAGAATAACAATGACCAGGACCTTCCAATTGCCATCAGGAAAGGAACCAGAGAGTGTACAAAACGACCATTATACCCTCTTGCACATTTTCTGTCGTTTAAGAATTTTTGATCATCTCATAGAGCTTTCCTTGTAAGGCTGAATACCATCACCATTCCTACCACCCTATCTGAGGCTTTGTCTAATGGAAGATGGAAACAAGCTATGAATGTAGAGATAGAGGCATTAGAGAAGAACAAAACTTGGGAGTTGGTTAAGTTACCGGGAGGACAGAAACCGGTGGGTTGTAAGTGGGTGTATACGGTGAAGTATAGAGCAGATGGGTCGATTGAGAGATACAAGGCCCGGTTGGTGGCCAAGGGGTATACACAAACTTATGGAATTGATTATCTAGAGACCTTTGCTCCTATTGCAAAGATGAACACAATTAGAGTGTTGTTGTCACTTGCAACTAATTTTGGTTGGAATTTGCAACAATTGATGTCAAGAATGCGTTCTTACATGGAGATCTAGAGGAGGAGATATACATGGAGGTACAGCCTGATTATAAGAATAACTTAGCTACTCATATTGTGTGTAAATTGAAAAAGGCATTGTATGGTCTCAAGCAATCACCACAGACATGGTTTGGTAGATTTGCAAGAGTTATGTTGGCCATGGGCTACAATCAAAGCCAAGGAGACTACACTCTATTCATTAAACACTCTCCCTCACGGGGAGTTGTAGTTCTTTTGGTGTATGTCGATGACATAATAGTAACAGGAGATGATGTTAAGGAAAAAAAGGTTGAGTCAATGTTTTGCTAAGGAATTTGAGATCAAGGCATTGGGAAGGCTGAAGTATTTTCTCGGGATTGAAGTTGCTCACTCTAAGATGGGAATTTTTATCTCTCAACAGAAGTATGTTACAGATCTTCTAAAAAAAATAGGCAATACAGCATGTACAACAGCAAGTACTCCCATGGATCCGAATCTTAAGCTTGGAAAGGCAGAGGAGGATGTAGTAGTAGATAGAGAAATGTATCAACGCCTGGTAAGGAAACTCATATACTTATCGCACACACGACCAGATATAGCATATGATGTAAGTGTGATTAGTCAGTTCATGCATAACCCAAAGAGAGTTCATCTGCAAGCAGCTCACAGAGTATTACATTATCTCAAAGGAACACTAGGGAAAGGTATTTTGTTTTAGAGGAATGGGGGATTGGTACTTGAAGCATACACTAATGCTGAATATGATGTGGTTCAATTGTTGATAAAAGATCGACTTCAGGATATTGCACCTTCCTTGGTGGAAACCTTTTGACTTGAAGAAGTAAAAAACGAGTGGTCGCTCGGTCAAGTGCAGAAGCCGAATTTCGGGCAATGGCTCAAGGTGTATGTGAACTACTTTGGTTGAAGATCATCCTTGAAGACTTGAAGATTAAATAGGACAGTCCTATGAGACTCTATTGCGATAACAAGTCTGCGATAAGTGTAGCTCACAATCCGGTACAACATGACCGAACCAAGCACATCGAAATCGACAGGCACTTTATCAAGGAGAAGCTGGAAAGTGGATTGATTTGTACTCCTTATGTGTACACACATGGTCAACTTGCTGATATTCTTACCAAAAGCAGTTCAGTTTTTCAAACTATTGTATCCAAGCTGGGAATGGAGAATACCTATTCACCAGCTTGAGGGGGAGTGTGGAAAAACTGTATAGTTAGGAGACTATTTTAGGAAAATATATTGTAACAGATTGTATGCTTAAGTTAGGATATTATTGGTCAAGATTCTAATAGGATTGGCTAAGCTTCTGATAAAGATACTCCATGATTTATGGGTATCTACCAGATTTGGATACTAGGTTTTTGTCTATATATTTAGCTAGTAGTGCTGTAACAAAAACACATGAGGAAATACACTTTCTGCTTAATTTCTGACAATCTCTCGATTAACAAAAACAACCTAACATTTTCAACTAATTCTTAAGTAATCTATCGGATAATTAGCAAAATCTCTCTTTGTATAATTATCAATTTGATATTTGCGTGACTTATTAGGTCATTAACTCTTATTGCCCAACCTAATCAGATTACTTTCAACTCACTCTCTCGATTTATTTTCAAAGTATAAGCAAACACAAATATCACAACACCCAAAACATTGTATTGAAATCAAAAGTGTTCAAGTCACAGAATAAGTCCAAAACAAATCCTAATATGAAATTAAAACATAATAAACATGTAGAGCATCCTCAAACTCAGTTCATACATCAAGATTAAAGAAAATAAACAAAGGTTGAAGAAAGAATTTGAGATGGGCTGGTCTAGAAGTTGCTAGAATAGCTGGAAATCCAAATGCTCCCTTCTTGATCTTCCTTGCTTTTTCCCCAATTCGGTAAGATGGTGGCTGATGTTTTTGGATCTCTTAATGTTCATTTATAGTAAATGAGTGACTTAGGGTTAAGTTTAGGGCTTACCCAGGTCACATTTTTCCAAAAATGCCCTCCAAACATAAAAGCAAATTGAAAACCCCATGTCTAGCAAGTGTTTGTCACGATCGTGACACAACATAAAAACCTTCTGTATGCACGATCGTGACCCAGGATAAAACCCTTTTGTCACGATGCTGGCACTCCATGCACGATCGTGATGCTACATTTTACACCAAGCGTGCTCGAACTTCCCTCAATCTTCATTTATCTAGGTTCATTCAGTAACAAACACATCTTAAAAACACAAGATTAAGGTCCAACATCATGCCCTAAACCACATAGCACGTAAAAACATAAACAAACAATCACATGAACATAATTCTAAGCCTAAACTTGTGATAATCATCTAATTAACACTTATAAACACACTCAAACACCTACCAAAACATAATATAAACTATAACTATCAATCTCTTAAACTCTAACCGAAATAATTAATTATGACACAAATAAATAATTTATTATAATTATTTTTAATTACTAATTTAATCAAATTTAATTTGTCTTGGTCGGATTTATAAGCGGAGTTGGATTATCATATTAGTGACATTTGATTAGTTAATGTTTGAAGTCCATACTACGTGTGTTTCGTTGTTATTTTTTAAATGAAGTTTAAGCGAGAGAATTTTTTTAGAAAATTGAAAATTAGGACTTTTTCAAAAATTTTAAAGATAGGGAGATTTTTCTAAAATTTTTTAAATCGCATGGGAGGTCTATGTCTTTTACCCTAAATTAAAAAATATATAGGAAACTACTATTCTTTTAGAATCCATTTGAATCGAGTGAAATCCATCTCAAGGAGTAAAAGAAGAAACAACTATCAAACAACAAAGATGAAGAGGAACCACTTTCTAGTCATCACCTTTGTTTATCTTTAGATACTTCAATGGGTAAATAAAGAAGGATGCTTACATACATTTATACAATGCAGCCTCTGGTATCCATCGTCGTTGAACTTTTTACAGAATTTGAATCATGGAGAAGAGAATTCTCTGTTAGCTGTCACTGAAGGATGCCAGGTAAATTTTTTTGTGTTTTTGTATTTCTCTTATTTCTTATTTATTATGTACATTTGTTACTCTTTTTCAATTAATGCAGTTAACGATTTGGGACTTGAGAATGAAAGAAAGTGGTGGTTGCGTACGTCGCATATGTGGTTCTGTTGGCGATATTTTGTATGCTGTCTGCAGTTCATCAACTGGCAATATTGCAGTTGGTGGAGCTGATCGCACTGTGACCATATATGATCCTCGCAGGTTTATACTGTTCTGAGCAGTGATTTATGGATAATAGATTGCTCTGTCATTGGAATATCTGTCCTCATAATTAGGATGCATTAGAAAATAGTGATTATTCTAGAAGAATCACCTACTTGAAGTTCCCTTATGGTTTCTTCGCATTCTTCTTGCATACGTACATAAAGCATGAAATGGATGAGATTTTTTAGAATAATGAGACATAACTAGTTTTTGTTCTTGAATGTAGATGGGCGGCAGTTTCAAGATGGATAAATTGTTCAAAGTATGAGGTTAGTTAATCTGCAGCCTCAGTCATCACACCATTTCCTTTCTACCCAAAACACACTTTATGAACGAAAAGAAATATGGGAATACAATCTCAAGGTGGTTGATAAGAATGCATCTCTTTTCAGTTGAGACTGTTGTAAGCATTCACTAGTTCTTATCTTTTTGACTTATAAACTGTTAATAATATTCCCATAGGCATTTGAACATCGCGATTTTGTTTCACCAGTGTATTATACGATTGACATCAGCCATACAAACATTCTTAGGGAAAAAGGAAATTAGTTTTCTGTGAAAAAAGCTGAAAGAAAATCGGGATGATATGACCTGTAGCTGGAAAGTGTCTCTAGTGAGTGTAAACAAGGATAAAAGGAAAACAGGAAATGCATTTAGAAAAATGTACATGCATTTGAAGCAGGAAAACTGAAATAGTTCTGGACTTTGATTTATCGATCATGTACTACTAACTAATTTTGGTAAATTTAAAGAATGTAGGTTGTAATGATAAGTGGGATACTTCTAATGGTGATCAGTACCACCTGATGTGGATATTGTTGACAACTTGGTATAAAACATATTCATTGGAGCAAGCTAAGGTTATGACTGTTAATGCATATGTTCTTGGGTGCGTTTAAGTAGCTTTTGCGTTAAATGTATTGGGAAGCCTAAATATGATTTTGGAAAAGTTGCAAAATGTGAAGTTTGTAATTTCTGTTTAACCTTTTGATGAGATCCTGTAAAGCCTATTTTCTGGTAACACTTCACCAAAATTCCATGCATGCTATTTGGGTTTTCATGTTACATCTTTAGTTTTCTTTCATTGGCCTGCAGATTACTGGGCTTGCATTCTCATCTCTTTGTCCCGATTACATCTATGTGCAAGGGGTTGATTATGAGGTGATTGGTCTACAAGCTCATAACTTTTTTTTTTCTTGAAGTTTTGTCAATTGCAGAATTAATTAGGTTAATACTCTATTATAATAATTTTGCTATCCTATTACAATGTAGGAAGTAATATAGCGATAGTCCTATGTAGGATAAATAACATAATAATGTTTTATATTCAATTTGTTACAAACAATGTTTAATCTAAACCCAAATAATTCTTGCCAATCCATGTGAAGGTAAAACTTTCATATGACTCTTCACATCTTTCCAAGAGTTTTGTGAACACCATACAAGCTTGTATGATTAGTGAAATGATCTAGGATAGACACTTCCATAAAAGTAAATAACACTATACCACTCCTTTCAATTGGAAGAATTTTTTTGAGATAAGCAATTGTAGTTTAATTCTTCAACATGCACTAGTGAAGTCAATATCTAAGGTAACATTATCACTTTATCAATTTAATATGAAAGTCTTTGAAACTAACCAACCAAAATCTTGACGACAAAATGGAACAAAAATGTTAACAACAAAGAAAAAACATAACAAAATCAAGATGAAACAAGATGGTCATATTGTTTACCATGCAATGAAACTGTACATCAATACTCCAGGCTTTTCTTTTCTCTCCAAGATTTTGGTGGGAGAGAAAGTAGAAAGACTTATTATTAATGGTAGGGCAATACATAGTCCCACTAATATTTTGAAATATGTTGGATAATTATCTTAGATAAGTGTAGTTAGCTTAGGAGATTATCTTCTAGGAGATAAGTTTATCTTCTAGTAGATAAGATAAGATATACTATAGATAGGA
>JAOSBL010000002.1:8622783-8634230 GCA_027568915.1 Erythroxylum roraimae
GTTTAGTAGTATTAGAATAGATTATACTCATGTATAAATTACATATAATCAGAGAAATAAAGTGGGTTTTTTTTTTCCTGATATTTTGTATACCCTCTTGTTTCAAAATATGACACGTAAGCTATTCTATATAGAAAGTAATATCATAGTATTCCTCTATATAATAACAACATAAAACTCTAACGGCTAGCTTTAGTTTGATCCAACAATTTTGGATTAATAATTCAGTTACCAGTTTTTCTAATGTCTCATGATTCTCTATTATATTTTTATTTGAACAGATGGCATGTGGATGAAAATTGATTTACCATGTAACAATTCCTTAAAACCTTGTAATGACATGATGAATGCAATAGAATCACGATTATACTTGCAGATATTTTGCGGGCAGTGGAAAGAGAAGAATAAGGCTTTCTCATTTAGAGGAGATTCAAACTGGCTTGGGTTCAATAAGGTATTATGTACTGAAATTTCATATATGCTATCATGCGGGCATTTGCCCATTTGTATTGGTTATACTTGTAGTGTGTTTTGTAGGTCAAAAAGTATGATGAGGTTCAATGGGCTAATGTAGATAGTTTAATCAAAAAGTTGGATGAAAGCTGGCTCTGAACTAGAATCCATGTGTTAAACACTAGCTCTGTCCCTTTCTCTCTCTTGATTGTTGACTTTTAATTTCTGTTGCAATGTGAATTTGTAATAATATTAACTTATGATGAGAATCCAGTAGCTAGTTATGGTTATTCTTTTGGAAACGTAAAACAATTCCAATAATATGATCATCATATGATGCTGATATTTATTGATGATTACTTGCTTTTGTATAGAATTTATAAGTGGGAATTCTCAGTTTGGAACACTGTAGCCTGTTGGTTCTGAATATAGTCTCAGATTGAAATAAGCTAAAGTTTCTGATTAATTTAAGAAATTGATTCTGTGAAAGGAGGTGATCCCTTAAATCTCACAGGTCTGAATGTTGATCCTTTCTGCAGAGCTCCAGTAAGGATGTCTTGGGTGGGTGGTGTGATTCAGGCAGCATATTTGTGGCGGATGTTGAATCAAAGATGGTTTGATGAATAAGCTGAGGGCTTCATGAATGAAGGATACCCTTGTGGTAACTTTTCTCTCACTCATCTGTCATAATATTTTTGTGCTTCAGAAGATTTTGAAATTTGCAGTCTATCATTACTATGGGAAGCAGTTACGTCAAACAGCCGCCAACAAGCGGAAGTCAAACTTGCCAGCAGCAAGCTTAGTCACGAGTCAAAGGTCACAAATCTTGAATGATTCCAGGAAGATAGTCAATGTAAGATTCACGCACGCATTAGTTTCTGAGAAAAAAGAAAAGAGTATCTTCTTCATTTCTGGTCCTGAACATCGAAGTTGAGGTCTGCACATGGGTTGTTCTGTTTTGTTTAATAAGTTTTACAGCTGATCTTACAGAATGTGGATGTCAGTTCTAAATATTTAATGTTGTCAACCCACCTGCCCTTTTTCCTTTTGTCAAATAATAGTGGGTATGTAGTTTTAACCACCTTAAACTTTGCGTTTCCTTTGGCCCTGTATCTGCCTGGAAAATGAAGTTAAGAGCTAAGTCAATCCAACTTTATGGTGTTGAGCTGCATGTTTGTAAGATTCCCTAGTCTTTTCAACCTTCTCCTCCATGGTTATTTTGTGAAACATACCAATCCAATTTGTAAAGTTCAAGTAAATGATGATGCAAATTCAGATTAAGGGAAGTAATTGTGCATGTAAAATACATATTAACTCCTTATGGTACTATTGTATGTCAAAGTTTAGTTTCGAAAGGGTACTTTTGATTAAAAGTTTAGTTTCAGAAGGGTAATTTTGAGTAAAAGTTTAGTTCACAGTCCGATTTAAGACTCGTGCAAAGGCGGACGATGAAAGATCCAGACTGCTCCTTGATCATGTTAGGTTGGTGATGTTTGAAGACTAGAAAAACGGGGTCCCATCTTCTGAGATCAAAAGTCCAATCAACAACTCACTCAGCTACCATTTACAGATGCAAGTCATACGATATCTTCATTAACTAATGATCACCCATCTCATTTATGCACCTCATATCGCATCCTATGATCAATCTCTTCAAATAATACCCACTTTCCAAATTTCTGCATGCATCAGCACGCCAGATTGTGGAGAGTGGAGCTCATTGATCTGAAATTTCAGCTTGTATGGTTCAGTTGCAATTGACACGGATAGTTATCAACTTTCTTGGTAGAAATAGACGAGATAGGAAGTTAGGTTGATGAGCCGGGACGCATAGTGAGCATTAAATGAAGAGGTTCCCATAGGCCACAGCATCCCTTCCAATAGCAATGTGACCTGATTGAGGCATACACGTCGTCCTCCAAACACAGTGACCTAATAATGCTAATAATAATTCTCAAATGATTCGACGGTGTGGCCTTAGCCTTACTCTTCACATCCAATTTTACATATATATAATGAGTCGATAGTTGTTTTTAATTCTTTATAATTTTTAATTTTAAATATATACTAAATAAACCATCAAATAACGAATCATGGTTACCTGCCTCTTGGATTGACACGTCCCTGTCTTAAACTTGAATGCAATTTTAAAGTGTGTCCATTTTTTTCACCAACAAATGTATCATTCGACGTGGTGGGTCCATTTCTTTCAGGACCACTACTTAATTGCTTATTTTTCACCAAAGAATAGGTAAGCAAATGATTCCTGTAAGTTATGTTTGTAATTAATTTTCTTGAAATAAAGCTACACTTGGTAAGAACTTGAGATTTACCTGTCTTCTTTCTTAGAGGAGAAGGAAAAGCCCCACTGCGATCTTCCTGAGTCCAACAAATTTGTATTTGGAATCCCAAAGGACATCCAACTAAGCAAGTCTGCAGCTTTTTCACTTCAAGAATCCCAATGTTATGCAAGAATAGGATAGTGGAGATTGAAATTGAATTGTGGAGATTGTACTTGTCGGGGAACATGCGTGGAAAGTAAATTTTCTCGAAACCACCAAAACCCACACGTGAAATCGTAAGTTCACTAGATTAGCTTAACCGCCCTAGCCGCTTAATTAAAGAGCCGTCTCAGTCTGCAGCGTCCGGAGAAACTCAAACCAGAAGCAAAAAAAGGGCACAAACAACATCTCTTGTTAGAATCACGGCTTTGGTTTGACCCACAATTCCGGGGCTGTAATTAACACGCAAACCACTACTTGCAGCATAATCCAAATGCCACATTTCAATTGCTCTATTCCACACGTTCCCTATGGCTTTGTTGTTCAATCAAATCTGCGTTTATTAAATTAATATATTTGAAGATAGAATAATATAAAAGATACTTGCATACACTAGACTAGACTGAGTCTACCTGCGGTTTTACGCGCCAACGAAGACCTAGCTGTTTAGACTCTCCACCACGTGTACACGCCCCAACAATGACATGCAATATCTCCATCATCACGATCCTCCATCGTTCGCTGCTAACGATTCTAATTCGACGGCGCTGATCCATTCCTAACGAAAAAGTGGACCTCGCCTCAGTTTATCTTCGGTTCTCAACTCAGCTGCACACTTGGCTTTCCATAAAAGTCCTCCAACTACAGCGCGTCCAATGTGTGTGCGTATAAGACATCTAAAGTAACTAGCGTTTTCTTTTTAAGTGAAAAATTGAAGAAGGGAAAAGAGGCTTGCGGTAACGGTAAAATTTAGGAGTTTATTTATTATCCCCGCTTTATCAGTTCCTTTTTAGATATAATCCCCTCTCCCTCTAGGGTTTCTCAACAATCAATGTCTCTTCTGCTCTCTCTTTCCCTCCCCATATTTGTTCCGATTATTGTTTGATAATGCCAGCAACGCCAGATTACCAAGGGTCGGCGGCCGCGGCGTTCGGTCGATCACTCCTCAGCCTCAGGCGTGAGCAGGTACATGCCATGGGCGAGACCCACGAGCCTTCGAGCCTCGACTTGGAGCTCGAAGCCTTCCAGAAACAGGTGTCCGACCGATTCACCGACCTGTCGGTCGTGGGCTTGCAGGAGCTGCTCTCACTCCCTTGGATCAGGAAGCTTCTTGATGCTTTCCTCTGTTGCCAGGAGGAGTTCAGGCTTATCATACTGAATAACAGGTCTCTCGTTTATCGCCAGCCCTTGGATCGTATGGTTCACGACTTCTTCGAACGCAGCGTCAAGGCTCTGGATGTGTGTAATGCGATTCGCGACGGTATCGAGCAGATCAGAGAGTGGATGAAGCTTCTTGATATTGTCCTCTGCGCGTTGGATAATCAGAGGTTTCTCGGCGAAGGCCAGTTCCGTCGCGCCAAGAAAGCGTTGGTTGATTTGTCCATTTCGATGCTGGACGAGAGGGAGTCCACTACAAGTATGGCGCACAGGAATCGTTCCTTTGGACGGCAAAACCCGTCTTCAAGAGACCAGCACCAGCGAAGCCTGGGGCATTTTAGGTCGTTTTCATGGAGCGTCTCGCGGTCGTGGTCTGCGGCCAAACAGCTTCAAGCAATTGGCAACAATTTGGTGGCTCCGAGAGCTAATGATATCGTCGCGTCTAATGGGATAGCGGTGGCAGTTTATACCATGAGCTCCATACTGTTATTCGTAATGTGGGCTCTCGTGGCGGCGATTCCTTGCCAGGACAGGGGTTTACATGTCCACTTTTCAATTCCCAGAAACTTTCCGTGGGCTGCTCCCATATTGTCTTTGCACGATAAGATTTTGGAAGAATCGAGGAAGAGGGATAGGAGGAACGCGAGTGGGTTGTTGAGGGAGATTCATCTGATGGATAAATCGACGAGGTTGATGGGTGAATTGACTGACACAGCTCATTTTCCATTGACGGAAGAGAAGGAGAGAGAGGTGCGGCAAAGCGCGCAGGAGCTCAGATTGATCTGTGAGGGAATAAAGGAGGGTTTGGACCCGTTGGAGAGGCAAGTGAGAGAGGCGTTTCATAGAATTGTTCATAGCCGAACTGAAGGCCTGGTTTCTCTTGGTCGAGCCAATCATAATGATTGAGATCATTAAAGAGTTGTCGTCTCGGCTTGAATTTGGGACTTTGAAGATATGGGTGATGATTCAAGAATAAAAGGGTAAGGAAGCACAAGTTTTCATGTATTTATCAGCACTATATATTGTATAAAGAAAACGTAGGTTCTTTGGAAACTGGGGACTTTCCAGAGTCCGGGATGCTGTTCTTCAGCTGGTGTTGCTCTTTTGTATAATTGAAAATTCCGAGTAAATTACATCTTGCTGTTTTAGCTGATTTTTGTGTTTTTGTTTTTGATTCTTGTTTTGTTCCTTGTGTACCTATGCACTCGTGTTTTTAGAGGGGAGGGAACAATTTTTTTCGTCAGCATATATTTTGGTTTCCACTGCAACTGCAATTCGAGGAATAGAATGTAAATGCTACTCCTTATATTGGTCTGTTTGGAATTTCTGATAGATGATGGCTGTGAATGGGAAATCAGAAAGCCTCATTTTTTTCTCGTCTTCTGTTCATCTTCTGAACATATATCCCTTGTGCGCTCCTTTTTATCTTGTTCTTGGGACAGAGTTGGCAACTTCTCGTAACACAAAGATTTAAAGTTAATTCTCATCTCGATTGATATTGAGTTTCTGCATCCACCTGATCTGGAATGTTGCATCTTTTGATTGGTCTAGTTAGTACCTGAGTTGTCAGCTCTCACTGTTTACGTGGGATGGGACAGAGATGGGTTCTTGTTTATCCACAGATTTTCCATATTTTCTTTTATTAACCAGACAATTAGTCAAAGAATGTCATGGCTAAGCTAAAATAGATCTTTATTACTGATATCTGATGAATTCCTGCAGGTCGAGAAGAGATTCTGCTTACGTAAATTGTTAATCTCAAGTTTACTTATGATGTACAGGTTCAACATCCCTTTTTTATTTGCCCCTTTGCGAATTTCTTCTCAGGCATACCAGATCCTTTTTTATGAATTCTTCGGGTTCTCAACTTGTCACTTATATGCCTTCATGTTGTTGCTGACGTTGATTTGGTCTGAGTTGAAGTCCTTGGAAAATTTTGGCGGTTCTGAGTTGAATGGTTGAAATTTTGGTTTCTTGATTAGTATTTTATTATGTATGTCATCGTGTAGATGGTCTAATCTCTCCTAACCTTGACCTCTAGAAACCTTGAATTCAACCATTTGCTTTTCGGTATGTTGGAAACCTTGCTGCTTTACGATGGAAAATAGAAATGCCCATGAGAATCGTCTTGCTGCATTCTGACTCTTCACAATTAAATTAGGATAACTGTGCTGTGCATTTTTCAGGTGGGGCATAAGTATAATAACCCAGTGTATATTTTTGGTTGGGAGGCGAATATGCTAGATGCGTTTGTTCTTATCTTGTTGACAGGTAACACTCATTGCAACAAATTTACTAGTTTGAATTTCCAGTTGGTGACTCTTTGGATCTCAACTCTTGCTATTTTCTCATATTTATTTCTTGTCGAAACCTTTTCGTTCTATATTTGTGGCCCCCTTGTCATTCTCGCCCACCAACATAAAACATGAAATTACCCTCTTTCCAGCAGACATTACCATAAAAACGATGTCTGACAAAAATCCAGTCTTTTTCATGTTCTATGGTGTCTTTTTTTCGCCAAATTAATACATTCAAGCTGTTATATTGCTGCAATCAATGATGGGAATTCATATTAGGCAGACACAAAAAACATTACAGGAGGCCTTTGCCCATAACAAGGCAACGTTTCTCCACTGTGAACAGCTGGCCCAGAAGAATTTATATATTTAATAGTCATCCTTCATTTTTTTTTTATATCGTATTACCCATTTTTCTTAACCATCAACATTTTGCAGAGCAGACGACTGGTGAAGCATAACATCAGGAGTGTCGTATGCCGAGGACATTATTAGTGGTGCATGCATACAAGCAGCTGGCCAAATTAGTGGGCCTCCTAACCGCCAACTGGTTAGCTGTCGTTACCACTGGGCCTTAACTGCAAAAAGCTATTTCGTGTCTGTTTGAGTTATAAGCGTTTGTAGCGGAAAGCGACTAGGAAAAGGACCTCTCTACAACCATAAAGATTCTTCAACCTCTTGATGCATCGCCATTGAGAAAAGGACAAGGTTCGAAAGGATTAGCATTCAATTTAATGGTGGTCAATGGCTAGTGGCTAAAGTTTTAAAGCCGATGCTTTCCTTGGTGTTCACAATTCCCACCAACTTGGAAGCTCGTTATAAATTGCAGAACCAGAACATGGTACCTTTAAGCAAAGGATTTCGTCTTAAACCAGCCGTTTCGTGCAGGCGACGTTTCTCCCCAAGTCATTTGTCTCTTTTACAAGAACAAGCAAGCGTTTTCCTCTCTCTCACAGAAATTAGATACGGGAGAAACCTTTACATGTGTGATATAACTAGGAGATCATATAGCATCCATTTTCTGAGTGTGTGTAAAATTAGATTTTCTTGAATTACGTGTAGTTCTCTATTCGATTTGGTTCACACTAAAACTATTAATGATTGTTTGCTTTGTAGAAATAACGTATGCGCTTAATTGAGAACTGAATGTAACTCAAATGACGCAGTTATCCAATTACGTCGACCTAAAAGGTGTTTGAGCGGTTGGGACAATGTCTTTGGTTAAGCGCAGGGGAGACTGTACAAGAACTGTTTCGCTTTTAAATAATTCACAAGTAAGTCATGTACGAACAAAGAATTTTACTTGTGGTATTTTGTTTGTTTGCTTTTTTTTTTCCTCCATGGTTAATGATCTGCTTTTATAGCGCCACTTGAATCATGTAAACTGTACAGAGGAATGGATTTCTTTTTCTCCTTTTCCTTGCGAGTAGTTTCTAGCATCTTGTATGAAACTGAAAACCTTTGCAATCTACCCAACAGCTTTAGAGCATTGAATCAAATCTTCGCTTCCATCTTTAACTTTTCTTTACTCTGGATCTAATTTTCATAAATTGCCAGATTGATCTACCAGAAAATTTAATATCAAATCCAGTATCCTACATCTTGTTGACTTATATCAATGAATGAATGTAGTTAATTAATTCGGTTAAATTGGAAGCTAGCTTTTAGACATGGTAAAATAATCAGAATTTGTTCGAGAGTTGTGAAAATTTCACATTGTTTTAATCAAATTCAACATTCTTGAGCAAAGCATCATTCTTATGGATTGGAATCCCTCCAGGTGTAGCAGTTGCAGGCTGCCATGGCAGTAGTCTTTATTGTTGTGAAAGCTAACTTGGAAATGAAGCTCGTAAAGTCATCAATCTATTTTCTCTTGTCTCTGATGATATTGATGACCACCACTAGAAAGGAAAGTAGAACGGCTGAGCCTGCACAAAAAAGAGGAGGACACAGCTTTGATCTTTTCGAAACACTACGATCTTTATGCTTCCCCTCTGTAGATTCATTCTCGTCAACTCTTTCTTTGGGAAGGTTTGCTCTGTCCGTGGTTGCCTCTTTAATTTCATTCTCAGCTTCCCGCTCATGGTTGTCATCTGCTTTTGGTAGATAAGAAGGACGTGGAGCTTCATCTTGCTCTTTTTCCTTAACAGATTCAAGGCTTTTCGGTTCGCCAATGTGTTCTTCAGGTTTTTCTTCTTGGGAACTTCCTCTCTGTGGTAATTTCTGTTGCTTTGGATGTCCTTCAAAATGAGGATGTTTATCGCACTGATTTTCTTCAGCTGGTCTTGGCTCAAATTTCTGTGGCTGTTCAATTTCTTTCTCAGCTTCCATAATACTAGCTTCTCGAAATGTAGCTGATGTAGCAGGATATTCTGCATTTCCAGGAGTAGCTTTTCCTAACTCTCTACTATTCTCAACTGCAGGTTTTTCAGGTATTGTCGAATCTCTGTCACTTTCAGGAAATGGTCGAGACACTTCTTTCATTGCCTCGGGACCAACTTCCTGCTTCACAATTTGGTCAATTTCTTCACTCTTAATGCTGGTTCCTATGCTTTCTGCTTCTTTCTCTACAGCCTTGCCTTCCCAGTTGCTCGGAAATTTGTTTGCTACAACTTCTGTTGCATCAGGTTTCCCCCCGTCAATTTCCTTTTGAGAAACTTCTCCAGTTTTTTGCACTTCTTCGGTCTTCGGTTCTGCTTGCTCCCCACGAGCCCTGTCAGCTACAGCTTCAGTACCTTCAGCTTTCCCTCTATTAAACTCCTCTTCCTTCACCTCCTCAATCCCGGCCCCGCATATTCCTTTGGCCAATTTTGGCATGATAATTGTCAATACTGATTCTTCAACATCAAACTTGGCTCTGACTTGATCCAAAATTACACCGTCAGGAATTCGGAAAACCTTCTTGAATGTCCTCAACTTTACATCTTTTTTGTGCATAATCCACCCTACCAACAACAGCTCCTCAACTGGTTTTTGACCGTTAATTGCAATCTGACTTCCGTCTTCATTAATCTTTATATCAATATTCTCCTTTCTAAAACCTGCATTTGCATACATTTAATCACAAAATCTAATAACAAACACAAGATAAATAATATTAGAGACGTTAAAAGAAACAACCTTTAAGATGCATAATAAGGATGAACATGGTTTCAGTTTCTCTAGAGAAGAAGACAGGACCACTTTGGTCCTTGGTTACCCGAATATCAGAGGAGGAGGTGACATCATCTCTGGTACGGGTGATCTTGAGTCCCAATTCCAGCTCCATAACCCTTAAGACTCCTGTCTTTGCTGTTTTGTGTTTTCTTCTTTACTTGAATGTCGTAATCAGATACGCCAGAAACAGTCGAGGTGTTAGATCAAAAGAGCATCTTAACAATCCTAAAGAAGAAGCCAAGTGATGGATGGGTACATGATAAAAGCACATATTCATTGCTTCTTAGCGAGTCATTGCTAGGTTGGCTAGAACAATTAACGGAATGTTTCATAGGTTTTCTTCCTTGGCGGAACATAACGGATCTTTGAAGACAACTACAAGTTGAAAAATAACAAGAAGTTGGAATTCCATCCCCTCTGTAAAGCACTAGTCGTATATATAGCTAAAGGTGATTACACTCAGTCAATATCCCACTTCAACCCATGACATGGTGGTCTCAGATACTTTTGTATGCCCATTGAGAGCAGAAAGCATCTCTTTCTACGTCTACTCTGTGGGATCGCTGTCAGGGATAATGAATAAAAGAGAGTGCACCGCCACTACCTTCTTGGTGTCAAGATTGACGCTTGAAAGTTAAAGGAGGGGTGAGAAACTGTTAGTGTGAGAAAAGGTGACGATTTCACGGCTTCCTTCCTTTAGCTTCACCGTTTTTCGTGGCCCTTCTGCCCCCGAGTTAAGCTCTCGCTCCTGAGTTGCCTATTCCAGACGTTATCTCGTAGCCTCTATGGAGGCCTCTGCTCGGGCTGGACCCCTCCACAAGAGGGTGCGCACCCGAGATAGCGAGGAGGAGGCTGAACCTCCCGCTCCACCGTCGTATCGGGCCGCTGTGCTAGGGCCTACAGCTGTTGCGAGTAATAACACCGACTGGACAGAGGACGAGGTCATTGCCACGGCTTAAGGCGACATTCATGTTTCGACTGAACAAGGAGGGGGTATCACCCTGTCGGCCTCCTTCAAGACCAAACTGGATGAGCAGTGGCAACATGCGGTGGTGGTAAAGCTGCTCGGCCGACGGATTGGATTCCAGATGTTGAGCAAGTGGCTGGCATCCCTCTGGCACCCGTAGGGTCCCATGAAGGTCATTGATTTGGATTTCGACTACTTCCTCGTCCGGTTCCGAGAGGAAGAGGATTGCTTGGCCGCTTTGACGCAGGGGCCTTGGGTTATTTTCGGTCATGTTCTGTCAGTTCAAAAATGGCACCCAAGTTTCAGGCCCTCTCATGGGACGGTCACCCGTGCAGTGGTGTGGGTACGCGTTCTTAACCTTCCCCTCACCCGTTATCACCCTCAAATAATCTCTGCAGTTGGCAACTTGGTGGGCAATACCGTTCGCATAGATGTCGCCACTCTTCTGAAGTCCCGGGGGAAGTATGCGAGGCTGGCCGTGGACGTTGATCTCGCTTCCCCGTTGCGGCACAGTGTCGAGCTGGATGGCGAGACACTCCTCCTCGCCTACGAAGGCCTCCCGCAGCTGTGTTTTACTTGTGGTAGGATAGGTCACGTCGCCACAGCTTGCTCCCAGGCATCCCCGACTGCACCGGCCACTGGTTCGAGCGAGGGCCCCCCGTCGGCGCAGTCGACGCCAACTCCAACCTCAGTAGCGCAGGCAACGGCTCTCCCCCCCAACGGCTATGGTGAGTGGATGCAGGTCACTCGGAGAGGAGCACGGACTTCGCAGTATCGAGGCGCTGCACATGGATGGGACAGGCAGAGTACAGCTCCTAGAGGCTCGAGGTTTACTTCCCCAACCACAATTACCAGTACGCTCATCTAAACATTAATCCAAACACAAAAATGACAATGGGTGCTGTAAAGCGCAAT
>JAOSBL010000002.1:8655727-8667160 GCA_027568915.1 Erythroxylum roraimae
AACTATTAGCAAAAAATTTACTATATTTATTAAAATAAACAATTTTATTATTTAGAAATTACTATTTATTTATTATATATTTTTAAGTTTTGTGATGGTCCTGGACTACCTAGGATTAGGAAAGATTATAGAAAGACCCTTTGCTTAACCGCGTTGATAATGATGGGGTCAACTTCAATCAAGCCAGCAGGGCCGCCTCTGTATTCTGTACCTCTCGCTCTTGAAACATCTAAACTCAGTTCAAAATTTTTACGTTTGATTGTATCTTGCCATGTGTTAGATATACTGATATTATATACTATGGTGCACGATCACTAAACTGTGGGACCTCGGATATAGTGAAAGCGGTGGACTTTCTTTTAGCTCGATGATGCAATAATTACCAGTCAAGAAATGTTTTTTACTGCATACTAAAATATACATTCAAGGGTCTCTTAAAGATGATGATGATTAGTGAAGGTTGTTATTCGTTTTAACCAAAACTTTTTAGCACAACAATCCTTATGGTTGCTATCGTCCATCAGACAGTGATACTTTTTAAAACATAATTGCTGCAGTTGTTTCGGGGGTTTTCGATCGGGTTTAAAGGTGGTCTTTTCTTGGTTTCAGCTGAATTTTAGCCTTTTAACGCGGGTTTGAGGGTGGCTTTAGCACTGTATACTAACTCCTTTCGCTTAACTAACCGTCTCGGTGTTGGGATTGACTGGTTGTTGTGGTAGTTTGTCTCCTTGTTCGCTTGTTTGGTCAACAGTTCATGTTCGTTTTGTACAATTAAAGGCTTCAACTTTCAGCCTCTTGCGTAATTTTGACGTATACCCTGCTTGTTTTTCTTCGTCTCGCTTTTGGCGCTAAACTCACTGTGATTGAAGGATGTCTGAGCTGTGATGTGGGTCACTGTAGTTTCATCTTGACCTTTGGGATTACGACGAAGTATCAATGAGATGGGTTTGGGATTTGTAAGCCCTGTAAGTGGTACTTGAGGGTTATGTTTTCGATGCAGTTTCAAACTGACGGTCTTTGAGGAGTTTGAGAGCTGGGAGCCTTGAATTGGCAATCCAGGATTTTCAGAGTTGTTTATCGCATAAGTTCTCACTTCTTGGTTCTCGTGAGCTTGTAGCATTTAGTTTGTGGAGTATAGATGAACGTCGATATTGGACACAGCTGATGAAGTAAGGATATTGATTCCGGGACTTATTCTTGATTTAAAGGTTTAGTGGTTAAAGTGAGGGATTGGATACAATGGGGAGCAATGGGATTGATCATCCTTTGAGAAATTCAGAAAATAGCGAGCTGTTCAAGCGCATGGAGCAAACAAATGATGATAATGATGTATTAGTGCCAGTTGAATTTAGGTCTTCAGATGAACCTTCAACAGCAAGCTCTCTTCAGGAAACCAACAAGCAGATCACTTCCTCTCCTAGTAGAGGTTAGTTCTTGGGATCTCAGTTGTAGTTTCCATTTTCTTGTTTCTTTTGTTCGCATGAAAATTGGTGTTTTGGAAACCTGAAAATCTCAAAAGGATTGTAAGTTTATAATGAAGGGGTTTTGTGTGGAAAAAAGCTAGAGGTAACTTGTTTTTGCCTTTACTGATCTTTCCCCCATTGAAATTCTATAATTATTTCACTTGTAATAAAACATTTTTAGGTTAAATAAAAAACATAAATATCAACTTGCCTGAAGGACTTTGAGGAACAGCCGTCAATAACAAATTTGCAATGCATTCATGCAGTTTACTTGTAACTGTGGTTTTCATCACATTTATGAGAGCTTATGTTGCAGAGTTTTCATCTGGTGTTACCTTTTATTATTTTTCATATGTAACTCTGAACAATCAACATTCAGTCAATTTTTTTTATCCTGACACTTAGCACTTTATAGTTTGACCTACTTTCCAATTTTATTCCCCAAAGTTAATCTATATGCTTTCTAATGTAAAAACGTTTGCTTTTGAAGGCTTGGATCACTGCATCACAGCACCTGTGGACACTCGCAGAAATTTTCTAAATAGTGACTATTATAACACTACGTTCTGGAGATCAATATCAGAGAAAAGGACTTCAAGGCATGACCTAAAACTGGATAGACTGTCAGAGCATGACAAGGTAATTAGGGTTTCTAATGCATGGATCTGCAAGATTCTTTACACATGCCTATTAATATTTTCTTTTATCTTTGGCTTTTGGACTACATTCGAGGCATTACTAGTGCTTGCTGTCGATGAACTTATTTATTGACTCAAAATCTGCTGCTTGCTACATTTCACATTGAGGCAGTAGTTTTCTGCTGTTTCATTTCCGTGTTCTGTTAACTAAGAGCAAAGTGGTATAGAATGTTGTCACACCAGATTTGTACTGTCTCACCTAGACAAATGTAAATAATTATGTGAAATGAGTTGTCATCATTTGATGGCCATTGTTGAAGAACTTGCAATATGCAGCTTCAATCTTTTTTTTTTTGGGTATTAAGCATGATTATTTCTTTTCTTTTCAGAAAAAGCTGATTGTGGAGTTAGTTAGGATCCAAAATGATGGAACCGTGGAAGTTGATATAGATAAAAATGGTTCTGTTGCTTCAGAGTTACTAGAGCTTCGCCCTGATGAAGATGCATCTTTTTATGTTGGTGACAACTCTTCCGGGTCAAAAAGGTCAATCCCGATATTGAATATTGCCATACTTGTTGTTGGAACAAGAGGAGATGTTCAGCCCTTTCTAGCTATGGCAAAAAGACTTCAGGCAGGTTCTAACAATCTGTTGATTCCTGTGGGGCATTGTCTTTGATAATTCAGTTTTATTTTCATGTTGAATTTCATCTCGCACTTATTCTAAATATTCTATGCCTTGATGGACTTCAAGTACCTCCTTGTTTTAAGAACCTGGTGGTCTTGGTCTATGCCATGGAATTGCTTTTAGAAGCATAAATTACTGCATTATCCTGGATGTGGCATTTCTGCTGCCAGGATCATGTATATGTATTCCTTGTTTAATCTATCGTTCAGTAGACCTGAATAATGATTTCTTGTATGCTTTGATGACTCTCAGTATTAATTGATGCAATTCTTTCTTGCAGGAGTTTGGCCACCGGGTTAGGCTAGCAACTCATGCAAATTTTGATGGTTTTGTGAGGTCGGCTGGTGTAGAGTTTTATCCCCTGGGCGGTGATCCTAGAGTTTTGGCAGAATGTAAGAGGCCCTGAATCTCTGTATTACATTATTCTTTCTTTAATGCATTCAAATTTTTTATGATGTCAACTCTGTTGGTGGACTTTCCTTCTGCCATGCAATTGTGTCGAGCCGGTGGAAAAATGCAGTTGTCCAATTGACATGTATCACTATGGTAAATTATTACGGTCTAATTGTCCCACATCGATAATAAAAGAGACTGATGTGGGATTTATAGGCTTATAGGCTCTCTCACCCTTCAAGCTAGCTTTTGAAGTTGGTTCTCCCATAAGACCTGTAACAATTGGTATCAGAGCTAACACCACTCCAAGTCCTTGTGCCATGCCTACAGGTGGTGACGTCGGCATTGCAGTGTTCTCTCGGGGCTAAAAAAGGTCTAGTGCACAGCCAGCCCACCGGTGTCTGGGCTGCGAAGCGTGATGGGATGTTACGGTCTAATTGTCCCACATCGATAATAAAAGAGACTGATGTGGAGTTTATAGGCTTATGGGCTCTCCCATCCTTCAAGCTAGCTTTTGGAGTTGGTTCTCCCATAAGACCTGTAACATAAATCTATAAAAGCTATAAATGGCTTGCCTAGGGCCAACATGTTAATGTTTTTATGTTTGGAGTGTGAATGATTCCAGAGCTTATCTTAACAGTATAATGCCCAAATTAAAATGGCCCAAAAACTTGACGTTGTTCCTTCCTATGTCCAACACCATGTACTTCATACTGAAATTCAATATTATATAACTCATATAGTTGGTTTCCATTCCAGATATGGCCAGGAATAAAGGTCTTATACCATCTGCACCAGGAGAAATTTCCATCCAGAGGAAGCAGCTGAAAGCCATAATAGAATCCCTACTCCCAGCATGCATGGAACCAGATATGGAAACTGGTATACCTTTTAGAGCGCAGGCAATCATTGCAAACCCTCCTGCTTATGGTGAGTTAATTAAGCTTAGATGTGTCAGTTTCTCCTTGGTTGGTTGTATTGCTTCTTTCTTAAAGAAGGATGTTCTGGTTGGGACTTAAGCTTAAGGAATCTCCTCATTAATAACAGCAGACTATTGTTATTCTTACTGAGCTTTCCCATATGTTTGAAATAATTCATGTATTCCATTTAAGAGATCTGTTTGGGTTAAGCCTTATTTAACTTAGCAGTGCAGCCACATGGTAGTAAACAGAAAGGAACAGTGTTTTTCTAAATTTGATTCATGTGTTGCTTGATTTTAGATTATGTAAGGACCACTTGAATACTATGGCTGCATGACTGGTTTAATTCGTGTCAATATGTGAAGGCTGAAACTAAAGGCAGGGAAGGAAATCTTTTATTATGGGTTTGGGGACTAATCTCACTCGTGGACCCTCAACTCTTCCCAGTAACATTCTATATGTTGTCTTGAATTCAGATGTTCTAGAAGTTAATTTTTTATTCATCAATATTATATGCTAAAGTGTCATACGTGATATTCTGACTGGCAACTTTTGTTGCAGGACATGTGCATGTTGCTGAAGCTCTTGGTGTACCAATTCATATGTTCTTCACAATGCCTTGGACGTGAGTTTTAATAGTAATTTTCCATGTATGAGAATATCATTACGGGCATTACTTGAAACAATAGGATCATTTCTCAAAACTCTAAGTAATTGAATCCTTTGTGCATAAAATCTGATGGAAATTAAAAATCATGATTTCTGACTTATGAGCATTGTCTAAACTAGATGGTAAAGCACAGTATCTTTTTAGTTTTAAATTTATTCTGGTATAGATCAATGGTGATGTTTTAGCATGAGTTGTTCAAAATTTCAAAGATAATTCATATTAACACAGATGAGGAAGAGATTGATTATAAAGTCTAGACGTGCTTTATTTCATAAAATTTCCTTGAGATACACCATTCTTACTTCTATTGTTGATAGGCAGGCCAACATATGAATTCCCTCATCCTTTTGCCCGTGTACCTCAGAGTGCTGCTTATTGGGTATGCTCTTGCTTGATTCAATAACTTCTTTAATTTATGTTCCTATGTCAGTGACCTGTAAACTTATGTTACCCTCCATTATTCCATCTGCTGGATTCAGCTTTCTTATATTGTTGTGGATTTGCTGATATGGTGGGGAATCAGAGGACATATAAATGACTTCAGGAAAAGAAAGTTAAAGCTTCCCCCTATTGCATACTTCAGTATGTACCATGGATCCATCTCGCATTTGCCAACAGGTTATATGTGGAGTCAACATCTTGTGCCCAAGCCCAATGGTAAGGATGTATTTATCTTTTACTGATTCCTTTTTTTTCCTGCTATATTGAAGATAATCTTCTGTAGTTCTTTTTGTCCAAGCATGGCAGTAGCTGTTATTATCTTCTTTTATATAGATTCTTGCTAAGCCCATGCCTACAAATGTCGCAGAAACTGTACAGGATTGATGTATTTTTAGTCCTATCTAGGTTATCTGTTTCTTTGGCATAGGAGATGGATTGTTGAGATGATAGTACTTCTGTTTCTTCAAACAAAAATCAATAGCCTAAGTACTTCTGTTTCTTCAAACAAAAATCAGTGACCTAATGGAGAACTTGGTGGTTTCACCCTTTACTTCCAGGGTCTATGTTGCTTTTCTTTTCTTTTTTTTTTCCGGTTTTGTAATCTTTATCACTTATTGATATGCTTTTTTGGTTCTGTGTCTTCCGCCATTGGAAAGAAAGGCTTGATGGTCTTGATAAAATCCAAGACTGTAGATGTAATTGTTAGATGATTAATTCATATTTAGTGGCAAATTTAGAACCAGAAACAGTTTATAGTTTTAGCAACTGAACCAGGACATAATGATGAATAGGTATTTCAATGGATAAGTAGGTGGATTATTTAGATTCATTTGAGATGACACATCATTCGTCTTATTAAAGGTTTCAGTAGGTGAACCACTTAGCTATACAGATATCACCTGCTTAGAAAGTCTTGAAATAATCATTGTTATAGGCTAATTCATGTTAGTTTTAGAGATCTATATGGAATGATTGGCATCTGCTTCATGTGTCCAGCATCTGATGACATCTAGTCTCAACTGGGCAGTTGAATCTCTTTCTGAATCTAAACTCTGTTTCAAAGCAATTGGAATCTCATTCTTAAGCCTCTTTCATGTTATTGCCGACATTGATTGCTAACTTTTTTGGCATTCACATTAGTGGCTAATTTGACAAAGTATCTGCAGATTGGGGTCCTTTGGTTGACGTTGTTGGTTATTGCTTCTTGAACAATGGTTCAAATTACCAACCTAAGGAAGAATTCACGCAGTGGATTCAGAAAGGAACACCACCTATATATGTTGGATTTGGTAGCATGGTATGGTCATTTCTCTACTCTTGCAGTAATATTTGTACCTTTTACTCACTTCCTTCTGAAGTTGCCAATTTCGTTTGATGATTTTCCCATCTCTTTCTTCTCCTGTGTTAGTAGGCCTAAATGTAGAATTTTTGTTTCAACTAAACCAGTGTAAGGTGACCTTGAATACTGTACGTTCCATGAGCCAGTAGCCTGATGGTAAACTGCTATTAATCAAACCTAAGTGGATTTTCCCTGTTATGGCTTATTTATTCCCTTTTATTCCACCACTTAGGTCGCCACTCTATTGTATGATTACTAAAGTTGGCAGGTATAATGTTTTTGGATAATTAACTTCTGTGGAGGCTATGATTGAAACTATTTATTTATTGATTCTGAAGCCTCTTGAAGATCCTGAGAAAACTACGAGCATAATATTGGAAGCACTGAAAGATACTGGACAAAGAGGAATAATTGACCGAGGATGGGGTGATCTAGGCAATAGTGAGTATATTTCTTTCAACTGTAAAATTTCATTTATTAAGTCCGTGGGTACTAATTGTTAATGGATCTTGTCCATTGGTTAATTTCAACCGGTCAACTCTGTTTTTTCACTTTTCCCCTTTTTCTCTACTTTTTTTTTTTTTTGGTTGTTGGAGACACCCTGCTAAACTGTTAAAAGCCCAATATGAAAGTTGAAGTAGGAGCTTTAAAGGAGATATGCTTTATTTACATTCCCAAATCCATATGTATGGGGCATGCTATTTCCTTATCTATGTCTTTGGGACAGGATTTGTTTATAGTCCCTGAGATTGGCTTAAGGATGCTTCAGTTTCTTGATCAATTTGCTTGACAGAAGTTATTGACGTGTGATATTCTAGATGCATAAGCTAAAAATAATTTTAGGTTTAAGAAGGACAATACATTTTGAAAGCAGAATGCTAATTTTCGGTTCAATAGTGAAATAATCGCTTAATTCAGTTTTGGAGAAAAGAATACTGGATGTTGCTGTATTATAATTAATATTGTTTAATAACTATTGCTACGAAGCTCCATCATGTCATGATTCCGAATGGGCCCAGGAAAAGTCTGTACAACTTGTTGAATGAACTCTTTTGATTGTTGCAGTTACAGAAGCTTCTGACAATATCTTCCTTTTGAAGGATTGCCCGCATGATTGGCTGTTTCCGCAATGTGCTGCAGTGGTGTGTTTTGTTGCTGTTCTTATTGTTTGTCCCTGTTTATCCATTCTGCCAGAGCCCTGGTGTCGTGTTTATAAAACAATTCAGTGACCACGAATTGGAAATTGCCTTGTTAAAACACATGCAGGTCCATCATGGTGGTGCTGGAACTACAGCAACGGGACTAAAAGCTGGGGTAATCAAATCTTTTCATTGTTTTGCGTATTGCTTGTGAATATTTAATACATCAAACTTTAGATAATAATTGTTATAAATTTCTATGGGGAATGCTCAGAAGATGTTACATTGGAAAACTTATTTATGTTTTGGATCAACTGTTGGTAATATCTTGATATATTTCCTCGTAAATTTTGTTTTTAGATTTTGCAATTTAACCTGGATTACTGTTGAATTCATTTATCACAGTGCCCGACAACCATCGTGCCATTCTTTGGGGATCAGTTCTTCTGGGGGGACAGGATATATGAAAAGGCACTAGGACCGATGCCGATACCAGTATCTCAACTCAGTGTTGAGAACCTGGCAAATGCAATAACATTCATGCTCCAGCCGGAGGTAATTTTATATGTGTAATTTTTGGATTCATCGACTTAAGAAACTGTAATTTTAAGGACAACATAGTAGGTGGTAAATAGTTTGCTGAGAAATTTGCTCGGGGTCCTCTTGTACACAGCTGACTCCCTCTCGAGACTGGGGAACTAGAACTGACACTTCCTATATGTTCTTCAAAGTACTATAAGATGTGTTCTTGCAAGACAGAGCAAATCATGCTTTCAAGGGCAGAAAAATGTCCACCATAACTGCAAAGTTTAGGTCCTCAGTTCTTTCTTATTTAGTATCCAATTAAAACACTGTTAATATTATTTGATTTATTCCATAACTGTATTATTGACGTGCTGGAGGTGATTGCAGTACGTAGAACACATAAAGTGAGATCTTGTCAGTTGCGTTAAAGCGCAAGTGCAATATTTTTCTTCTGAAGTTTGTATTGCGTCAGGTTAAATCACGAGCAATGGAATTGGCAAGACTGATAGAAAATGAAGATGGAGTTGGTGCTGCAGTTGACGCATTTCATCGGCATTTGCCTGCTGAATTACCCTTACCCAACGTGTCTCCGGTTGAAGATGAAAATCGGAACCCCGTGGACCTATTCTTTACCCTACTTGGAAAGTGGTGCTGCTCTGCCTGTGGTTCTTAAGCTTGGTGTTGTATAGAAATCCTTTTTCTTTTCATCACAGTTTTTGGTTTTTTTTTTTCAAATCTTGCTAGTTTGTTGTGTCATTTAGGCTTATTATTTCATTCATTGCATTAGTGGTTTCATTTTATGGTACTGAGTGATAGTCCAAAGTTACAGGGTAGAAATGCATTCTCACATATTGTAAAACAATGTTTTGGTTTGTTACACTATAGCAATATATGGCAAAGTTAGGGAATATAGCGTGGAGGGATAATTGTTTTGAATCAGCCTGTGGGTTGCCAAATGTCTTTCATCTTGTTAAGAATTTTATTAGCGGAATACAATTCTTTTCTTGTTTTAAATCTTTCACATTTTCTTTTCTAATGTCTTCTTTTTTCCATCTTTCATGACTTGTTTAGTATTTTCCAGTTATTGACATAAAAGAGTTTCTGCTGCAAGAATCCATAAAAATACTAATACAACTAGTAGGAATATTGAAGAACAAAAATGTGATGCTTCTATTGTTCTGTTTTCCAATTCGTATTATTCTTTATCCATATTCTCTTGTCCACTTTGATCAATCCGAAAAATAAGAAACAGAATGATTGATGAGCATAAGATCCTCCGTATTACTTAACCTGTTCTAATCTTATTTCTATTCCAAAAAGACATCGTCAAAAAACAATGATGCTTGAAGAACATCATGTTGGATTTTAATTCCTTTAAAATAAAATAGGATCCATTCATATCATATTATCAAGAATCAAATAAAAGCGAAAACATACCTGAATTCATTGTGAAATTTTTTACACTGGAGTTTTGCGATGTCTTTCAAATTAGAACGTAGTTTTTTTTCAGAGTTTTCTCTAACTCTCTGTTTTCTATATGATGATGAGATGTCAGGAAAGAATTATGCGAACGTTTAATTTGGAGACCATAACCACTTATATTAAGATAAAAACCCTAATTTAATTTCTCTAATTTCTAGTTTGGTCCATTATAAAACTAAAAATTATAAACCCGTTCTCTACACATATAAAGCCTACACTTAAAATAGATGCATGAAGCTCAAAATACCATAAACATAGTTGACCACTTTAATTAATTGGGCTCAACTTTATATGATAGCCTTTATATACAATTATACGCATATAAGCCCACATGTTTGATTAAAAATCCTTACAATCTCCCAATTGGGCTATATGTGTTACCTTAAAATTGTGTATTAATCTTGTGAGTACTCAGAATTTTGCTATCATTACTGTATGCATCTCCAGACAATCCGGTATATCAATCATACCAACATAGGATCAAAGCGTCTTTTGCTACAATTAATGTAACTAGATCCATCAATGATCACATATGCTGATATAACCAAATGACATGGATCAACAATGGATGTGTAGCGTGGAAATTATAAGCAGCGTGATCTTAGCATGCTTATTTCCATCTAGTCCAAACTTATGCTTTAGTGAGATCAATTTTAAATTAGTTCAGAGACAAAATAAATCAAATATCTTAAAGCTAAAAATAACTTCGAACAACTTAACCAAAAAAAAATTGTATCCAAAATGGCAGTGAAAAAATGTATAATTCGAAAAGCATCTACAATACAAACTCCCACTAAAACTATATATCATGAAAAGATGTAACACCCATATGAGCAGTGTGCTCATGAAAGACCTTGAGTGGCTTTCCTTCAGTAAGCGGATCCGCAATCAAGAAGTTTGATCCAATGTGTTGTATAAACAACTATCAACTCTAAACTCTCTCTTTAACATTTAGGAACTTGAAGTCGATGTGCTTTGACTTTGTTGAGCTCTTATTGTTATTGGAATATAGCACTAAAAAGTTATTGTCACAAAATAACTTAAGTGGTCTTTCAATAGAGTACACAATGCACAACCCCATAACAAAGTTGCGCAACCATATCCTGTGGTTGGATGCCTCATAACACGCTATAAACTCCGCTTCTATGGTGGAAGAAGCTATAAGTGTCTGCTTAGCACTCTTCTAGGAAATAGGTCCTCTAGCATGCAGGTAGATATAGCCCAAAATGGATCTCCTACTATCTTGGCATCCAGCAAAATCGGAATCAGAATAAACAATGATCTCCAACTTATCCGATTTTCTGTATGTGAGCATATAATCTTTCATTCTTTAAAAGTACCGCATGACCCGTTTGGCTGCTTTCCAATGATCCAATCCCACGTTACTTACATATCTCCTTAGCATTCCAATAATGTACGCAATATCCAGACGCGTACAAACCTGAACATACATTAGACTTCCTACATCCGAAGTATATGGAATCTTCTACATTTCCTTAGCTTCAAAGTCATTCTTAGGGTATTGACTTAAACTGAACTTATCTCCCTTAGACACAGGGGTATCACCTGGTTTACAATCCTGCATGTCAGACCTTTTAATTACCCTTTCGATATAGCTCTTTTATGATAATCCAAGAATACCACGAGAGCGTTCCTGATGTATCGAAATCCCTAAAACAAAAGAGGCGTCACCAAGATCTTTCATTTCAAATTTCTTTGACAGAAATCTCTTGGTTT
>JAOSBL010000002.1:8722303-8734776 GCA_027568915.1 Erythroxylum roraimae
CATCCCTCTCTGTAACTGCCTGTGTTACCTGATTGATGAAGGTAAGGGTATCTGCAATCATAACAAATGCTCCTTATTTGCTGAACGTGGATTGTGATCACTACATAAACAACAGCAAAGCTCTTAGAGAAGCCATGTGTTTCATGATGGATCCGACATCTGGAAAGAAAATCTGTTATGTGCAATTTCCTCAAAGATTTGATGGGATTGATCGTCATGATAGATACTCCAATCGCAATGTCGTCTTCTTTGATGTAAGCAAATTTTAAGTTGTGTGCATGCATATTTGGTTTTGCGTGTTTCAATGATATTGTGATCTTGTTCCAATTCCAGTTAGAAGATTTTCTAATTCAATTTTTCTTTGATGCAGATTAATATGAAAGGTTTGGATGGTATACAGGGGCCTATATATGTTGGCACTGGATGTGTTTTCAGGAGGCAGGCACTTTATGGATATGATGCCCCAAAGAAGAAGAAACCACCAGGGAGGTCATGTAATTGCTGGCCTAAATGGTGCTGCTGCTGTTGTAGATCTAGAGGGAAAAGTAAGAAACTAAAATTGAGTGAGGCAAAGAAGAACAAGGAGGGTTCTAAGCACATACATGCATTAGAAAATATTGAGGAAGGCATAGAAGGTAAGATCAATTCCAGCCGCTCAGTGACCTTACATTTCTAGTTTTTTTGACAAACATAACCGAGTAGTTATTCCCATAATCTTTCTTATACTTCTCGTCAGTTAGATCTTGAATTCCCCAAGTTGGCACATAGTTGACAAACCACAACTACCTTTTCCTTTTGTCATAATGGTTTTGATTAATCTTTATTATTGTTAGCTCATGAAGCATGATCCTTAATGTAATTACTGAACTTCTATATAGGAATAGATAATGAGAAGTCTGCTCTAATGCCCCAAGTAAAGTTCGAGGAAAAATTTGGACAGTCTCCACTTTTCATCGCTGCAACACTAATGGAAGAAGGTGGAGTTCCAAAAGAAGCAACTTCTGCATTGCTCTTGAAAGAAGCAATCCATGTCATTAGCTGCAGTTATGAAGATAAAACTGAATGGGGCCAAGAGGTGTGCATACCTAATGCAGCTTTTTGATTTTTATATCTCTTGAGAAAAACTTGCATTTCAAGTTTTAATTGTTTAAAAATTGATAAATGTCTAGGTTGGATGGATATATGGTTCAGTCACTGAAGATATATTAACAGGCTTCAAAATGCATTGCCATGGCTGGCGATCAGTGTATTGTATACCAAAAAGGCCCGCATTTAAGGGCTCAGCTCCGATAAACCTTTCTGATCGTCTACACCAGGTTCTCCGGTGGGCCCTGGGATCTGTTGAGATTTTTTTCAGCAGGCATTGTCCTTTATGGTATGGATACGGCTGTGGATTGAAATGGTTGGAACGGTTTTCATATATAAATTCAGTTGTGTATCCCTTGACATCAATCCCCTTGCTTGTCTACTGCACTTTACCAGCTGTGTGCCTCCTTACGGGGAAATTCATTGTTCCTGAGGTAAATAACTTATCCACATAGTTTGGAAGTAAATGGACACATCAGCATCCTATTTTATGGATGTAATCAAGATTATATTAGGTTGTCCTAGCAGTGCAGTTATCATTACAGAGATCTTTGAGATATTACTTGCAATTTGTCTACTTACTCTGGTTCTTATTTGATGTACAGATTAGCAACTATGCCAGTATTGTTTTCATGGCCCTCTTTATATCTATAGCTGCAACTAGCATCCTTGAAATGCAGTGGGGAGGTGTTGGGATACATGACTGGTGGAGAAATGAGCAATTTTGGGTGATTGGTGGCACCTCATCCCATTTATTTGCTCTTTTCCAAGGTCTTCTGAAGGTTCTGGCTGGAGTAAACACAAATTTTACTGTTACTTCCAAAGCAGGAGATGATGGAGAATTTTCAGAGCTCTACCTCTTCAAATGGACATCTTTGTTGGTTCCTCCTATGACCTTACTTATCATAAACATAATTGGGGTCATAGTTGGCGTCTCAGACGCCATCAATAATGGCTATGATTCATGGGGTCCTCTCTTTGGTAAGCTGTTCTTTGCATTCTGGGTTATTGTCCATCTTTACCCATTCCTTAAGGGATTGATAGGAAAACAAGACAGACTCCCTACCATAATTGTTGTCTGGGCAATACTTCTAGCTTCCATCTTAACGCTTTTATGGGTCAGAATCAATCCGTTTGTGTCAAAGGGTGGCATCGTGCTAGAGGTTTGCGGGTTAAATTGTGATTGAGACAAAAATGGTCCAAGTTTTTGTTTGCGAAGACATACTATCCTGCAGTCTGCACCACCATTCTTCAGAATAATTTCCTAAGGAAACCTGTGCCTGGGATGGGATGGTATGTGTAGAATAGATGCAAAGGACTGGCATCGGTACATCCTTTTTCTTTTTCCCCCCTTTTGCCTATTCCCATTAATTCTTTTACAATATGGTTAGTTTTGCTAGACTCTGTGGTCCTCAATTGCGAGGTTGGTTAACAGAATTATTCCAGTCAATAAGCATTCCCTTCAATTCGACTTCAAACTTCTTTGCATGAATATATTTTCTGTTCATAATCACTTGTAATAAGACTTGACGTTCCAACACAATCTAAGCATTAATTTTTGATAGTGAACCAACAAATCGTATAAAGCGCTGTGCCAGAATTCAGCAATGCAGTAGTACTCTTAGCACCGTTGTTTTAAGAAACGGAACAATAACACTTTCTTCGCGAATCAGCACCTCTCGTCATATTCAGGTTTTCTTTTTTTCTTATTTATAGGTATTTTTTCTTTTTTTGTCTATGATCGTCATTCTCTTTTAGATCCATCGTTCGATTTAACTTGTTATTTCATTTTTCCATCTTATTAATATTTTTTTATTTTAATAATAATTTTTTTTGATGATATCACTTATAATAAAACATAAAATTGATGTTGATAATTTGCTTTATGTAAGTGTGAATGTTTATTATTTAATGAGATTATTTTTAATCAAGGATAAAAATATCATATAAAATAATTAAATTTATTTTAATTATGTTTCAAACTTAGTAATTAAATTTAATTATAATATTACTAAATTTATACAATATAAATTAAATTCAATTTAATCTCATTAATATAATTAAATTTAATTTGTTAATGAATTAAATTCCAAGATTTCAAACGGCTCGTAAGGCTTCAGTCAAGTCGTAATCATGTATTTGAATGTCTACTCTTACCTCAATTTCAATCCTTTAATAAATCCTGAACTTGGATTGAATCGTGTTATGTCACAATTAAGTTTATGAGGTTCAGTCTAACCCGTGAAAATTCATTATCAATCGAGGCCCGCAGTTTCAGAAACTAGCCCAAATTTCTGGCACATAAGCACAGAAGCAATCAGTCGCCAGCGAGAGAAGCTAATCCAAATTGAGTAAATTAATGATTCAGTGGTGAAAGGAAAAAACAATCTGATGTGATGATAATGAAGAAAGTCGAAGTAAGATTGACGATATTCTCTTTGCAACCAAACAAAACAAGAATTTTGCAACAAAATAACAAAAGAAGAAAGAAAGTAGAGGAAAGGCAGAGAGAGAATCAGAAATCTCGTGTGGAAAGTGCTGCTCATTGCACCATAGGCGCTGCGCAATAGCACTAATCAAGACTCATCACACATTCTCTCGCTATCCACGATCAAATCAATGAAAAACCGAGTACCAAACCCTAACTCTGAAGCCCAACAAACTGCTTCCAACCCTAACCTAATGACAAGCTGAAGCTAATCTGGGGGTCGGAGTCCTCTTTATACTTGCTCTTGGCGGCGATGAAGGGACTAGTGTTTCGTTTCGTTTGCCCTACGTGAAACTGCAAATGTGGGGTGGGAGTGCTAAACGTTATGTCGTTCCGCATCTTATACGGCCCATTTATGAAAAGTCCATAAGTTTGTCCGTGTAAAGCCCCAGATGGGGAAGAGGCCCATTTATGAAAAGTCCACAATTTTGTCCGTGTAAAGCCCCAGACGGGGAAGAGGGTATATAATAATTAAAAGGAAAGTCAGGGGGCTTTATGCAAATAAAGAGAGTATTTATTTATCTCTTGTATATAAGGAGCATTTAGGGTTTACAGGGGCTTCTCTGGAGCAAGTGCGAGTAGCCGCAAGAGGTATTCACTGCTCTGTCACTCACCATCGCTCTCTCTGCATGCTGTATGCGTTTGGATACTGATAAAAAAAAGTACTGGAGACAAATGTTCATTTGGATTCTCATCAACAAGACATGTTTCATTTCCATTCTAATATTAGTGGCCTGTCGATTTTTGTTTCTCTTTTCGTGATAGTTCTTCTGTTGCCATACTGTACTAATGATCAATATCTCTTAGTTTAATCTGTTAAATCTTTGTTCTCAAGATAAACTTGTCCTCTCCCCGTTTTTATGTTTAATTGTAGTATGTAGACTATGATGATCCTGCAAACCGGATGTTTCTTCGCAGGTTGATTTTGTTTCGATAGGTTAAAGTTGTCTAACATTTTTAGCTTGCTCAGGTGAAGGAGGTGAGTTAGGAAAAGAATGTCTCACAGGAAGTTTGAGCACCCAAGGCATGGATCCCTTGGATTTCTTCCAAGGAAGCGAGCCGCGCGCCACAGAGGAAAAGGTATAACATTTCTTTTTGACGTAGTTGGCTCAGTTATGTTTAATTAGACTGTTAACTTTTCTCCAATGTCATGTTATAACAAGTTGAGACTCATAATTAATTGTGATGTTTATCGCTGGCAGTTATCAGCAATTAACAAATTTAATTTATGTGTCAAATGCAGTGAAGGCTTTCCCCAAGGATGACCCCACCAAGCCCTGCAAATTCACTGCCTTTTTGGGCTACAAGGCTGGTATGACGCACATTGTTAGAGAAGTCGAAAAGCCTGGATCAAGTAAGGAACTTTGAGGCATTTTCTTTTGATCTTCTCTTTGTGATCTTAATTTCAAATTCATTTAGTTATATACCACATTATATAAAAAACAAACATCAAAGTGAATCAATATAGAGATTTTACAACTTGGTAGTGGCCTTATTGACATTAACTGATCATTTCCAGAGCTTCACAAGAAGGAGACTTGTGAGGCTGTTACAATCATTGAAACACCTCCAATGGTTGTTGTTGGAGTTGTGGGCTATGTCAAGACTCCACGAGGTCTCCGCTCATTGAACACTGTCTGGGCTCAGCATCTTAGTGAGGAGGTAAGGCGTAGGTTTTACAAGAACTGGTGCAAGTCCAAGAAGAAGGCTTTCACTAAGTACTCAAAGCAATATGAGTCTGATGAAGGGAAGAAGAGTATCCAAGCGCAGCTTGAGAAAATGAAGAAGTATGCCACTGTGGTTCGTGTGTTGGCTCACACTCAGGTGATGATCCATTGCAGTCAATTCAAGATACATACTTAAATGTTTTGTTGTCTCTCTCAGAAATGTAGTTTCAGAGGTAATTACTGTGGTGGGACATTCATTATGAAGAAGATTTAGTGTCGAGGCAATGAATCTTATGGAAGCTTAGATGAACACCAGTTCACTTAATCTCATTGAGAACCATGTTAAAAAGCAGATAGAGAAAATCCGGCTAAGTAAATGAATTGGACTCATATTTTTTTTAAAAAAAATTGAAACTTCTTGTTTATTTTTTGTTCCCATGGCCTTGCTATGGCGTGATTTGAAGCAAGATTTACCTGCTTGTACATTTCAATCTACTGGACTTTGAGTTCTATTATTTTTAAGTGCAGATAAGGAAAATGAAGGGATTGAAGCAGAAGAAAGCGCACCTCATGGAGATTCAGATCAATGGCGGGACTGTTGCACAAAAAGTTGACTTTGTGTACAGTTTCTTTGAGAAACAAGTGCCGATTGATGCTGTGTTCCAGAAGGATGAGATGATTGATCTCATTGGTGTCACAAAGGGTAAAGGTTATGAAGGTGTTGTCACTCGTTGGGGTGTCACCCGACTGCCTAGAAAGACCCACAGAGGACTTCGTAAGGTTGCTTGTATTGGTGCTTGGCATCCTGCTAGAGTATCATTTACCGTTGCCAGGGCTGGTCAGAATGGATATCACCACCGAACTGAGATGAACAAGAAGATTTACAAGATTGGAAAGTGTGGCCAGGAGTCCCACTCAGCTCTTACTGAGTATGACAGGTAAAATGTTATTTAGCTCGTGCAACTTCAATACGTGCTTTGAGTTTAAAAATTTTACAGTTGACCTTTTCGTTGCTCCCTTATCTGCATGTTTTTATTTCTCTAAACTAAAACTAATGTATCAGGACTGAGAAAGACATCACTCCAATGGGTGGTTTCCCCCATTATGGTGTGGTGAAGGATGATTATCTGATGGTTAAGGGATGTTGTGTTGGACCTAAGAAGAGGGTGGTTACTCTCCGCCAGTCACTGCTTAACCAGACATCTCGTGTTGCTCTTGAGGAAATCAAACTGAAGTTCATCGACACATCGTCAAAGTTTGGACATGGTCGCTTCCAGACAACACAGGAAAAACAGAAGTTCTTTGGTCGTCTCAAGGCGTAATTGTTTAAGTCTATCTAAAATTTTGAGGCATCATAGGGAAATTAGTTGGTGTTTGTATGCCCTTGAGAAAAATGTCAGACGGTTTGTTCTCTTATTTGTTTGAAGGCTTGAGATTCTTAAGACAAGCAAAACCGTGTTTAATTTTTGTTTTAATCAAGCTGTGATTCTGAATTTTGATCATTTGGTCGCCAGTCCTAGTTATACAATGGTACTTTTGATGAAAGTTATGTGGATTGTCTGCTTTTTGAGTCTAATCGATTTTGACAACCATAGAAGTATATATTTTTTCCTAATGTGAAACGTCCACGCCATGCTGAAATAAATGTAGTAAGCGTTCGATATGTTTGGTAATATGGTTAATGACGGAAGGTGTTAATGATGAATATTGAGAAATTATTTCGAGTGTCTAGATTTTTTTTACTTATTTATATAATGTATATTCATTTTTATTTTTTAATATTTATCACTATTTGATCCTGTTTAGAATAATTTTTAATGGTGTCTCTTATTAGGACATCTTTTAATGGTGTTAATATCTTTTCGTGTTCTTTCTTTCAACATTTATTAGTGATGGTTCTAATCAGATTCCTGATGTATAATAATATTTATCAGTGATGTTCATTATCAGAACAATTCCCAACTGCATGTTCTAAGCAAAGCAAAACTGCTCAAAAGTATGGGCCAGCTAAAGATCAATTACATTCAGACTCATTCGGACCAAACACTTTATAGGAATAGCTTCTTATGGCTACAAACTGTTAGCAAAAACAGTCTCCAGTCGGCGTGTAGTACATTGGAGTGAGTGGTTGAAATTGAACGAAAAGGTAAATGAAAAGCGTACCGTACTATATGTAATGGTTTAGCTTGTATTCCCTTTTTCCAACAAAAAAAAAAATTGCTATCCACGACCGTAATTGAAACTTCAATATACTGTTATCCTGATTTATAATAATGTTTATTATATTATCATAATTATACTTGCATCATCGGTACTGATATAATATGCAGTGTACAATTTAATTTAAAAGTAACAAGAATCGTTTAAACACTTTATGTAAATAAAAAGAAGAAGAAAAAGCAAACGATCAAATATTTCCCAGCAAACATGTTACCAGACATTTTTAGAAATTGACGACTGGAAAAAACCTGGCAGTGGAATGAGTTCTTTTGCTTTCTTCATGCACCTGATCTATACATAAATATCTTTTTTCTGTTCCATACAGTCTCACCCTAGTAGAGCTATACGTACCCATTTCTATCGTTTATTATTCACCGTACTTCTCCTGAGTTGAAGCATTTAAGCTAAGGAACGATAGAACGTGGCAACCCCTTGCTCTTCAGTGATTCAACGAATAAGACCTTCAAAAAGTCAACCAAGAATACCATATAATGCCAGATGATATGAACTATCTTATTAGTCAAATTTGGCCTTCGGGGTACTCAAAAGCATTCTAAAGTTTCTTGAGTAAATAGCTTCTGCTACTCTTACATGGAGCTGGAAGCCACGCTCAGAAGAAAGCTGAACAAGGAATCCCTACAACTTTTTTTACTCCAAATGAATATCTTATATGCTGTTCAACAAGAACGCATGATTTGTTCCCTGAAATGTCACAACGGAGAGAACTGTTCACAAGGCTACTGACAAACAAATGTTTAAAGAATGTACTGCTCTATTATTTCTACACATGAAAAGTATACAACTTTTCAAGTCCTTGTCAGCAGCAAATAACAATAACCCTACATTTGAAACTACAAAAACATGACCGCCACACACTAACTTGCAGCAGTACTATAACTACTGTGCCTAGAAGTTAACTAGCTGAATGTACTATTTAATTTTCTCTATTGTCACGTGGATAAACCATAAATAAGAGAGCAGGCATTCCGGATTTTCTCCAAACATCGATTAGATGTAGTCCTTTAACTAAGCCGCCTGGGCTGGACCATCAGATCTTGAACCCCGTGCAGGTCCACGTCCCCTCGGCACACCCCATCCACGCCCTCGTCCTGCATATAACACCAAATAGTTTACGATGAAAGACAGGAGAACATGAACCATTCAAGGTTCCAGTAGTGCAGCAACAAACAACCATCGAGATGCCGCTGGCCCACATACATGCAAAGATTGCAATCCCGCAAGAATACACAGAATGAGCAGGCTGACATTTTCCAGCCTAGTGCCAATGACATGCTTAGTTCTAAATCTTGTACTATCAGTCAAGAAGAATAAAGCCACTATACTAAATTAGGAGTAAATATCCTCCACCATATTTGTTTTATTCACCTGGCTGTTGTTGCATATATCCACCACCATAACCTCTTCCACGTCCGCGATAACCACGCCCTCTTCCACGACCTCTACCCCTGCCACCATACACCCGCCCATTATCCCAGCCATTATCTCCATTATACTCCATGATTCCATTGTTATAATTCCCTATATAGAAGTTGAGAGAGAAATTAACCATGACAACAGAGACAGAAGATGGATTATTTTCTAATTTGAGCAAATCAAAAGAAAATTAATTAGTTCCAGCATAAATTGTACGACTTGGAGAGTCATATTCAACTTACATGAACTATTTACTTTGAATTATAACAAATGCAGAGATATATAATTTTTTAGATGTTCTCTTTCTATCTTCCCCATGCAGGGAGCGGAAAAGGAGAATTCAGCAGGTGGCTTATTTGATTTAGGTCTAGCCTAAAACTGGCACACAGTTACAAGTTCAAAGCATGTTGAACTAAACTCTGATCTATAGATATCAGATTTGCAATCAGCAATGGACACCTATGCTTCCCTCGTAGACTACAGAATATTACCTCTACCTCTACCCCTTCCTCGACCAATGCGTGTTTTCCCCCTCCTGCTAGAAGAGTCCCCTTCTGACCAATAAAATAGAAAGAACATTAGTAAACATGACACCTGGCATAGAGGGATTAAGATAGAAACGTCATGGGTTATTTACCTCCTCCATAATCATGTTCAATTAATGGTTTCACTTGATCAGCTGGAATAGGGGGTTGGTAGCTGCAGTTAATATAATTCAATGTAACCCAAAGACACCATAATAAGGCCAAAGATATGTGATCATTATATAAAAATGACTTACGACGTGGATATCCAATGTATGAACAGATGCAGTGAAAGGACCACATAAAGAAAGGGATTTGGCTCAAAATTTTATTTCTGAACATTACAATATAAACAAAGGAAGACGATGATATTTTGGAAATGATAAAAAGTTATTATATAGCTGCAACATAGATTGGTGTCAATCCTTTTCTAACATACTATGTTTTAATGTGTTTGCTAGTCGAAAAATAGTTGTTACCCCATGGCTTGAGAAGTTCTCAAAGCTATTTATTAGTAATAAATAACTCCAAGCAAAGTACTACAACGGGCTTGGAAAACAAAGAAAAAGACACAAAATATGAAGACAAGAAATACATATAATAGGACCATGCACATCCATGTATGGCAGGGGGCATAGGGGAAGAGCGATGGAGAGGGGATGTTAACTAAACTAAACCATGATCAAGATTAAACAAAAAATGAAAGCAGTGAGATCTAGATCCAAATTCAGTTCCAACATACCCCGTGGAGGATGTGTCCAATTCCTTCATCGACAAAGTAATAGTTATCACTGAAACATGCCTAGTAGTCTCCAAGCTGTAACAACAGCAATATGCCTGTCAATTTACCTTCAAGCCAATTTGTTGACCACAAACAAAAGCAGAGTATATTGAAAAGAATTCCTACGGAAGAAGGCCCTCCTCTAGTGGCTCCCACATGTCAGTTATATCAGTAGAACCGATGGTCGTATTTTGATGAAGACCAGCAATCCTCCTCTGAAATAAAAGATGATTCTCAGGCATTACTAACAACAATTTTGCATGTACATAAGCAGGAAGAACCAGAGAACTAGTTAGCAGGGTAAAGTACATGGATGTTTAAAGGAGAAGAAATTTAACGATGCAGCAATCAACCTTAATCAATTCGGCAATCATCACAGTCTTGTTTATAGCTCTACCCATCGCCTTGAGAGAAATTTCCTTAGATCCTTTCTCCTGTTAAAATACATCATGTAGAGTACATTGTGGTAAGAAACAACTGGCACATCTATAAGACTGGGATCAACACTACTAGAAACCAACCAACAATGTAGCGTATGGATTAGCCAAACTATTTGATTGAACAGAGTGAGTTGAATTCAATAATAAACCTGAAGGAGAGTGGTAGCATAGGTAATGTAGTTCCTCATTCGACGCTGAGTAGTGATGCGAATCTCATTCTCATTGATCGGGGTCTCTGGCCTCGGCTTCTCTACTCTCTGGTACCGATCCATATCTGTACCAAAAGAAGGAATCAAGATGGAAACTTCATAGCCAACAAATTCAGAAAGGAAAAGAAAACAGCAGGAGTAGTGTTAAGAGAGGTGAAGAAGCTTGTGAAGTACCTGTTAGGGTAAAGTTTGAGCGTGTGTGAACAGAAGATAAAGACAGGTTAGGGTTTATTGATGCTAAAAACTGGAGCGGTCGTTTCGGCGGCGAGACCGCTCCTATAAAATCTGCAATGCTTTTTGTTAATTTGTGAGGACGTGGCACTGAGTGTTTGAATGCTCACGACGGTTTGAGTCATAGATACGCAGTACTGTACTATTTTGGTATTTCCTATCGCACACCATAACATGACCCATCCCAAATTAAAATCAGGCTCCGACCCGAAAATTTAAGGTTGGCAAACGGATGGTCTTCTTTAAAAAAAATGTTTTAAATTTTCTATTTTTGGTTTTAAATTTAATAAAAATAAGTTAATTTGAGTTTTTTTTAAATTTTTAGTTTTGGTTTTGGTTTTGGTTTTTTCTAGTTTTTAAATTTTATGAAATTAAAAGTGGTATTTGTTTTCTGTTTTGTTCCAATTTATCATCAATTAAATATATATTAGTTAATTATTTAATACAATAAAATTTATGAATAATTTAATTTAATATTATATAATTAATTAAAAATTAGTACTAATAAAATTATGAATATTTTATTTTTATTTACTAATTTATTTAATTTATGTTATTAAATTAAACAAAAGTAATTTAGTAGTTATTAATAAATAAAATTAAATTTAAAATATCTTCAAAATATATAAATTTTAATAAATTTGATTTAACAATTAACTATTTAAAATAAATATTAATTTTCAAATAAAATTTAAATTTAAATTTAATTATTTAATAAAATAAAATACTTTTATTTATAATTTATTAATAAATATTATATAAGAAATTAATATAAAATTTTAAATTAAAAAAATATCTAATATATAATTATCATTAGAAATAAAAATATAAATATAAATACATTGAAATTAACAATCAAATATATTTTTGTTTTTGTTTAAAAGAAAAACATAAACTCAAAACTAAAAACTTAAAAAAGAAAGAAAGTAAAACTAAGCGTATATTTAGATTTTCTTATAAGGATCAAGCCTTATCGAAAAGTTGGAAGGATTTGGTTTGCTGATGGTAACTGGATTGTTACCGAATTGTATGGCTTCGAGATTTCAATTTCCGTGTAAGATATTTGATTTGAGTTATGAACTGCATGACTCCGAGAGCACAATCTTAATATGTAAATATTAAAAAAAGAAAAGACTGTATAGTTCTAAAAACTCGTTCCTATATTTTAAAAGTCTACTTATCCGACTCGGCAATACAATTCCATTAGATTTTATTATATATAGATGACTAATGATTAAGTAAGTTCAAGAGAAAATAGTAATTGATTGTAAATTAAATTGTACAACTTATTGACTTTAAGTAACTTCTAAAAATAGTACTCCCTCCGATTCATAATAAGTGTTGTTTTAGATATATTTTAATTATTCAAAATAAGTGTCATTCTTGACTTTGT
>JAOSBL010000002.1:8738497-8751756 GCA_027568915.1 Erythroxylum roraimae
TCTTAATTACACAGATTACACAGATTATATTTTCAAGGCACTTTAACATGTAATTAATAAAGGTATATCAGACATTTCATTAACTTTTTTAATAAGTGTGCATTCCTCTAAAACGACACTTATTATGAATCGAAGGGAGTAATTGATTGTAAATTACATTGTAACTATTGCTCGTCTCAATAATATCGCAGGTTTTTTTTTTAATGTGGCGAAGAAATGCTTCAATTATTCCTGTCATGATTCTAAACAATTTATTCTCACGAAGAAACTTCAGTCGACCAAGGAATCAATCAAATTATTTCATAAGCAAAACATTGGCAGCACTTATCATCTAGTCTCTACTACTAAAGTAGTAGGTGCCCTTGAACAAGCTCGATCTGCTTTTCATTGCAGTCCTACTTTCGTGTTGCTTGCTGAAAAGGAACGACATTCTCTAGAAGCATTCGCACAAGCTTTCACTAGTCCCTACTAAAGCAAAGGTCCGGGGTTAATTGGTTGAAACATGGTGATACAAGCTCATCTTTTATGATTTTTTTTTTCCGTAAGGCCATCACTTCTAGGAAAGCTATCCATCAATGATATTTTTTTAAACGATGAAATTTATTATCTAAATGCGAATTTGTGTAATAAAGGCGGGGCTTCCGTTCTAAAAATGGAAATTATAACTCATAAACACAAAGACATAATTATGTATATAAAAGAAAATTAAAAAGAAAAATATCCGAGTCTAAAATCTAAATGTGTAGGGTAGATATGTGAGGACAGAGAAGGATAGATAGGGTCAATCCATTAAAGCCACTTCTCCTGCGTTAGCTGTTTTCGGTCGACTCTCTCTCTCTCTCTCTCTCTCTATACACATAGACAATAAGGCAAGTTATTTACTCTTCTCGTTCTGCTTTGGATCTAACTCGCTCTTTACTTCAACCTTAGCCCAATGATGGAGCTAGAGCTAAATAACTGGGTTCAATAATTTCGCTTGCTGTGCTACGTGTCTAGATTGACGGTCCTCCCTTTCCAACTTATCCTCTTGTACAATCATACTGTTATCTAGGGTTTTCTGTTCAGTTCTTCCTGTGGGATGTAGATTTGTCGTCGGAATTTCCATTCGTGTTTGGGAGTTTTCTTTTAATAAAGTTTGTGTTTTTTTAGCTTCCATATTTATGAACTGCTGTTGATTTACTGGTGAAAATTGCGAGGGATGCTGACAGATATTATTTCATGATGGTTTCTACTCTCTAGACTATTTGTATATGCGAGAGAGATTATGTTGCTCTATTAGGTGACGAATTGCCCTTTCTTTGGTGTCAAAATTGAGCACTGGTCTTGAGTGGGATTGTTGATGAAGTACTTTTTATATGGATGGGTGTGGGATGGGGACTATTTAGTATTTAGTTGCTTATCATGAGCTACTATCTATGGAATGCAATACCACTCTTTCATGTGTCCTTTTATAAAACTTCTAATTGACTGTGACCGGCGTTTGTTGCAGGGTGGTTAAAAATGACAGAACCCTCCAAAGTTATCCATGTCCGCAATGTTGGGCATGAAATTTCTGAAGTAAGTTTACTCTTGCTTCCTCTGTCTCTCTGTCTTAAGGGTCCACACGTACAATTTAAATTACTGTTTAAGTATCCAAGACACCTTTCACAGTGCCTCCTTATATGTCGAGGTGTTTTGTGTGTCTTGATTCTTTTTGACGCTGATCCTCTTGGAAAAACGACCACAAAACTGAATCCTGTAACTTCCAGTTTCTGTTTCATAACGGCAGTAATTACTTTCATGTTATCTATGCCAATATCTAAGGATTAAATCCAATCCATTTGTATACTTCCCTTGATTGCGTTTGTTTGGCATTGAAGGGAAGTTCAAAATTTTTTGGTAGGAATGAAACTTCAGTTTTAGGAACATCATTCAAAGAGACTGAATATGATCTGAAACGTATTACTTGTAAACTTTCTTGGAAGTTTTATATTGCCAAATGGCCAATTTTTACAGGGTTGGAACTCTTAGGGTTTAAAGGAGCTCTTTTAATAATTTCCCAACAAAATGATGAGCTCACTTGTCGGTATGTGACAAGATGAGGGCAATAACAAGATATGTTAAAATGACACTAAATATTCGGAACGCGTTCATTCTTATTTGTCTTTGCCTGCTCTGATGTAGTTTAAGTGATTACTTTACTTCCATTACGACAAAACCTTTTCTAAAGCAAAAGAAAGCTATCAGATACAAAAATACATGCCACCAGCGTAACCTGAGGTATACATAATTCTAATAATCTCTGGTTCTAGAAGATGAGAAAGAGTTTTCATCATTTTTTCTTTGCTTTTCTGGACCTATATTTACAGTTTACCTTAGTCAATGGGACAAGTTCATAAATTGTTGAAAAAGGGTATCCTAAAGAACAATTTTATGCTTGTGACTGTCATTCTCTATTACAATTGATGATGAGAATTATTTAAGTAGGAGTCTTTTCCCCTGACTATGGTATATCCAATTAAAGATCACTTAAATGTAAGTGCTGTTATAATCATTCTTTTATCTTCTTTAGAATGCTTTTATTAACTGAGCATTGATCTTTGGGAAATAGATAAATATATATGCCTTTGATCTGCTGTACTGTTTCTTTCAGAATGATCTGCTCCAGCTATTCCAGCCGTTTGGTGTCATAACAAAGCTCGTCATGCTCCGGGCAAAAAATCAGGTTTTCTTTTTTCCTTTTATTGTAAATCTGGTAGTTCAAAACTATACTTATGATGACTGTCCATTTTATATGAATGTACAAATTGTCATATTCAGGCTCTCCTCCAAATGCAAGATGTTCCTTCAGCCATTACTGCCCTGCAATTCTACACAAATGTTCAACCAACGATAAGGTACACAGTTTTCTACTCTCCCTAGGATATTTGGTGTGCAAATAGTTTATCTTATTCTTGAAAAACTTCACTTGGTTCATTGGAGCTTTTAGAACAATTACTCAAGTTTTCCTAATCTTCGATGGTACTGTATGTTTCATATCTTGATTGGCTTTGTTAGGGGGAGGAATGTTTACGTCCAATTCTCATCGCATCAAGAATTGACTACAATGGATCAAAATACTCAAGCACGAGGAGATGAGGTTGGTACTTTATAGTCTGATATAGTAAAAACATAATGCAGCTGGGTGGTTATTGTGTGAAATCATTTGGATCTATTAATCTAATTGATAGTCTACTTTGTTCATGGTAGTGGAGAACCCAATGTTTCATCAATTGTTTTTGGTAGTTTTTTGTTTTCCTTCTGATTGATGGTATCGGCTCTCAGCTGTGTGTATCAATTCAAAACATAAAATAAGCAAAAAATAAAAATAGCCTCTCTCTATTTGCTCTTTTCTTTGGAAATGAAATTGGTCTTCTATAAGAACGGTCTTCATTCGTACCATGTTGCTAGTATGCCACGGGAATTTCTTCCTTAAAAGTGGATAATATCTGGCCTCTCACATTTTGACTGTGTAATTGTGTGAAGTCTGCCTTCCTTGTACTTGTGCTCGGCAATTCTTTATCTCTTCATTTGTCATCATGAAAGAATATGTTCTTGTGCATTCCGCTCAAGGAGAATCCATCAGTTCTATTGGCTATGTGGTTTACCTTCCTCTTACTTAGATGTATGATAATATAGATAAATTACTATCTCTATAGATGTCACTGAATACTGCTCTAAGGACAATGTGGGATTATTTAAAAATCATGCTGTGATTTGGCTGGCTCTGGACTTTACTGTTGTTTATGATGCATTGGGTTGGTTTATATTTCATACTGAATTCCATATTTCAATTCTACACTCTTTAACACTCCAAACACATTACCCGTGGAATTACCGGTGAACTCCCGCATTCCACAATTTATGGAATTCATTTGTTCCAAACAGACTCTTAACATCTTGTTCTTCAACTCTGTCTCTCTCCTTTTTTCTTTCTTATTCTCATAATGTGTTAAATGCAATTCATGGGTTGTCTTTCAAGATTCTTTTATTTCTTGGTTTGTTTATTTTCCTTTTCTGCGAATACGATTTCTGTTTATCTTATCTCTCTGTCTATTCTTCTCTATTTGTTCTCTTCTGCCTTCCGCTGGCTTCTTGTTGGATACTCTCTGGATGCTCAGCCCAACAGAATTCTATTAGTTACAGTCCATCACATGCTATATCCCATTACAGTGGATGTGCTGCACCAAGTTTTTTCTCCTTATGGATTTGTGGAGAAGATTGTCACATTTCAGAAGTCAGCTGGTCAGCTTCAAGTTTCTTTCTTCTGTTTCTTCCTCTTCTGTTTCTGTATTCTTATGTTTTCATGACGAATGTTCCAATTATCGTATTAAATAGCTTATATTTGAAAGATTCATGCTTTCTTTTCCCCAACTCTTAACTGTTAGTCTTTTGTGGATTTATGTTATATCAGAAACCTGAGACGTTGACATGCTTTTGCTTAAATCACTAAGTAAGTTTTAAATAGTGGTCCCTTATATTATTTCTATTTGGCGATTAGGTTTCCAAGCCTTGATTCAGTATCAGTTGCGTCAGTGTGCTGTTTCAGCTAGGACTTCTCTTCAGGTGCAATTTAAGTTTTTATTTCCATCTTTTGTTTGTTATGCTGTTGGTGGTATTATATGTGGTTGTGGTTAATTTCTGTTCTAAGTTAGTTCTTGAATTTTTGTAGGGACGAAATATTTATGACGGATGCTGCCAACTGGACATTCAGTTTTCTAAGTATAATAACTGTTTAGCAACTGTTTTACGTTATCAGTTCATTCTCTCCATATTCTTTTTCTACTTAAGAGTCTTTGTTGCATATATAAGTCGCCCTGTTTCCCGTCCTTTTCTTTCTCTTGTTGCTCTGTTGATTGGGTGATGGGGGGACAGGAGTGATGGTCATGTGGGGCATTGAAACTTGATTATCCATATTCTCTTAGGCATGTGTCATGAAGTTATTTAAAGTTCCTTTCATTTTCACGTTGATACTGAATGTTGCTTACATATGCATGTAGCCTGGATGAGCTGCAAGTGAACTACAATAATGATCGATCGAGGTTTGTGAATAATCTGATGTCCTTGTATTTAATTCTCTTTCTCTTGAAGCCATTTGCACACTAATATTGCTTCATGTTATCTATTGTTTGCTCAGGGATTTCACAAACCCAAATTTGCCTTCAGAACAGAAAGGCAGATCTTCACAAGTACGCAATTTTTTTTTTTTTTTGGGGGGTTTACATAGTAGTTAATTTGTTATATAGTTGATACTTGGAGGTAACTTACTTTGTGTTTGTTTCATATGCAACAGCCAGGATATGGCGATGTTGGAGGTACGTATACTCTTCAGGTTAATGGTTCTAGGGCAAGTGCTGAATAAACCTTAGATTGTTCTACCTATGATCTTTTTGACTGTTAACTAATATATCTTCTATTTCTTTTTCGCAGTTGCATATCCACAGGTGGGGTTTTGCTAAATTTATGGTAGAAGTATTATTCATTGTCCATATTACTGTTGTCCTCCATATTACTGTTTCAGGATGTAAACTGGCTTTCAATTATAAGAATCTTTACTTTTTTGGATGCTTTAAGAATGGAATTTTTTGCATAGAGATATAATGGTTGACCATTTAAAACTTATTGAAACATTGGTGCTTGTTTTTCATTTGTAGTTCATGAACAGATTCTGTGTGTAAAATGCTGAGTGGTAAGATGTGTTGCAATGTGAAACTGAAATACATCTGTAGTGGCAATGTTATAAATGGACTTCCAGTGATATAAAGTGGTCTAGATTGCTTTCTCAATGGCAGTTGCCTGTGGATTTGATGCAATTTTCCTGTTTGTTATCTTTTATCTAATGTATGATACATTGTAAATGGGCTAAAATGCTTTCTCATTGGCAGAGGCATGTAAAATGATTTCTCCTTGGCAGAGGCATGTAAAATGATTGCATGCATTTCATTAATCATGATTTCCCCAAAACTTTGGGTACTTTCATTTCCCTCTCATATATTGTCTGATGAGAATCTTACCTGTGAATTTTGAGCCGACCTTTCAATACTCATCAAACTTCCCTTTATGTGGTTTGAGGAAGTTTAGTAGTACCTGCACATAGCGTACACATTATCTTCTTAAATGTGCTGAGAAATTCTTTTCATGTGCACATGCCGAATAAATTGCAAACCTGCGATATGTTTCTGATATCTTCATTATAGCTTGACATCAATCGAGGTGTTTTTCAAGTTTCTGTAATATCTTGGCATTGAAACTTAACTTTTGACTTATTTTAATAGGGAGATATAGTTGAGATGTACTGATTCTCTGTTGGAATTTCAGATGGCTAATGCAGCAGCAATCGCTGCTGCCTTTGGTGGAGGGTTACCTCCTGGAATTAGTGGCACCAATGATAGGTGCACTGTTCTTGTCTCCAATTTGAATCCTGATGTAAATCAACTTTGCTCTAGCTCTTGGTCTTTGACTTGTAAAGTTCTGATATTCTGTTTAGTAATCTTCCATATGTTATATTCCAATTCAGCAAACAGATGAAGATAAACTTTTCAACCTCTTTTCCCTTTATGGAAACATCATAAGGATTAAACTTCTTCGCAATAAACCTGACCATGCACTTGTTCAGATGGGAGATGGTTTTCAGGCCGAGTTAGCAGTGCACTTTTTGAAGGTTTGATCCTTTAGAACTTGGCCTTCTATATTTCTTTCTGCACTGAGGTTTCTGGATCTTACTAGTCCTCTAAATGGTATTGGATATGATTATCTTGTATTCAAGATAAATTGCCTCTCCTAGTGTCTCATTGCACATAATAACTGTTGAAAGTTACTTGTTCAAAGTTTAATTGAAGTGATTGCCTATTTGTCAGTAAAATTTATGAAATGGGAAATTTGGATGATGCTAGAAATTTTATTCCCAGCTTAGATGAGTTGCTATTTTTGGCTGTGTTTTGAACACTATGCTATGTTATTTCTGCTTGCAGTTTGTTGGTCTTTTACCATTTTGTTGATATTGTCTTCAGTTGCTTAGTTTTGCGTATTGCTTTAAGTCACTTAACAGTGTAGGTAATTCCTACTTGAATAAACAGTTAACTCGCATCAATTTAATTGTGCATAATATTATGGGACAGATATATCAAGTTATTCTGAACCAAATCATCTTTTAAGCTGCGGTGATAATAGTTCCTTTTACATCATTTCAAGCCTTAGACCTTTTTTGTTTCTCCTCTGGTTGGATTTGGCACTCTACATCCACTTGTCAATGGTGAACATGGCCAGACTATTTCGGATGACTTTCTAGTATCCTGTGAGAAAAAACTGTTGGCAAAATGAGATAATATTGTCATTCAATAAATTTCCTTCAAATAGGAAAGTCGATGGTTCCAGATCCAACGAACTCTAGACCTAGACATGGATTTGGAATTTAGCTCAGTTGTTACTGGTATCGTCTTTCACTTCTGCACTCTTTTTTGACATTGACTTGAGTTTTGTTTGCTAATATAAACTTTTCATTATCAACTAATGATATTGTTTACTATATTTACTGTTTTTTTTAATGTGCACTTTGTGTGTGTGTGTGTGTTTGTATGTCTTTTGTCTTACTTCTATCAGGTAGAAACAGTATTCATTGAATATCCTCAAGCTTAAAACACTACTTTCCAATAGGTTGGTCTGTTGAGACAACTTATATTATTCTGCACAATGATCTCTTTCTCCATTCAAAGAAATTTCTGTTGCAAACTTGTTACTTGAAGTTGGTTGACACTAATATTTGAATTCTCTGTATTTATTTGGCTTGAAGAGATGCAATATCACTTCGCTGAGAGATGTTATGTTCTTTGAAATGTGAAATAGGGAGCAATGCTTTTTGGGAAAAGAATGGAGGTCAACTTTTCAAAGCATCCAAACATAACTCAAGGTGCAGATACACGCGAGTATGCAAACTCTAATCTCAATCGTTTCAACCGCAATGCTGCAAAGAACTACCGATACTGCTGCTCACCAACAAAGATGATCCATCTATCCACTCTGCCGCAGGACATCACTGAAGAGGAAATTGTTAACCACCTTGAGGAAAATGGAACTATTGTGAACACTAAGCTCTTCGAGATGAATGGAAAGAAGCAGGCCCTTGTTCAATTTGAAACTGAGGAGCAGGCTACTGAGGCCCTTGTGTGCAAGCATGCAACATCCCTTGCTGGGTCCATAATTCGGATTTCCTTTTCTCAGTTGCAGTCTATTAGAGAGAATTCGTAGAAGGATAACGAGGGTAAGGATTTGCATTGGAAATAAACTCGAAGGATTCATACTGGGGAAGGATATTTGTATGTTGGTGACCCCTGACTTCTAACTTAATCTCGCTTCACTTGTAATGATTAACTTCTTTCATGCTTTTGGATTTACTTTTTCCTTTTTTCTTTGACCACCTATCTTGATAAGTTCATATTTTAGTACCAATTAAATTAGGTTATGCCTATCATCAGAACTCAGGAGTAGAATCATTGATTGCCTGCACTGGTGCTCAGTTTTGAAGAGTAGGGAGAGACGGGGACAGCTAGTATTGTACCATTGTTGTATATTCTTGTAACTAAGGCAAATCAGGCCTTCATTGATAAGCTGCTTTTGAAGTCTCAATTCTCCTCTCAACCACCCTTCTTTCTTCATATTCTTCCCTATACCTCTCTCTCTCTCTCTCTCTCATAAAAGTCATGAAAAATGATCATTGCATTCCTTCCCCGTGGATTCGTTTCTGAAACATTCCTGCTTCTTCTTCTTCTAATTATTCTTCTAATTCTTCTGCTTCTGCTCTCTGTATGTTTGCATTTAAATGTTGAAGTTATTTATGATCCAGGTGATCAATGGAGCATAAGATGTAGCTCTTATTCACGTCGTGAATGGGATATTGAAGTTTTCAATTAAAAATCCATGAACGGTACCTGACAAATTTTTTATACCAGAGATGTTGGAAGTCCGATGGCACGTGTGAGCCAAAAGGTGTATTGAAATCAAAATGTAAGCAGATATCAAATCTGAGTTGATAAATGACTGAACCTTTAGCATTCATAACTGTCTGTTGAAGCAGAAAAACGAAGTAGCAGCAGGACTTAATAGCTATCAGAAAGAAATGAAATAGGCCTCGAACTGAAAAGTGGTTACAACTTGTATTGCTGTACTTGCCTTGACTCGGTGCTTTCTGTTATGTATTTAGGTTTGGTTTGGATCATATTTTTCCTTCGTAAGTAGCTCATGATAAATCCTCGGACAGAAGTTCATGATTTGAAGGTAGACAACTGTTCTGTCGAAAGCTGCTTGGAAGCCTGCAAAAATTGCGCAAGTTAATGTAATATAGCCCGCAAGCTCTTGTCGTTATTGATCAAAGACACGATAATGATACAAAGTTTTAAAAGAAACAAAGTTACAGCTTAAAACACCGGAGCGGAACCGAACAGAAGTCTAGCCTTATCCAATCTATGGCGCATTATTTAGTATTTAATATTTATTTAATCTTATCCGCCTTAAAACCGACACGAAATAGTTTCCATAACAAAACGAATCATATTGGTTCCAGTTGATGGATTCGACCTTCACACGAATTTCAGCTCCATTCTCGCTGAAACTGAAACACCCTCTTCTCTTTAACAAGTCCCGTAGCCTTCTCCATTTTCTTCCCTGGCATACAAAAATACTGTTCAAATCAAGTCACAGACTACAGGGTTTTCGGCGCAGTGCCAAGGAAGAAGGCGTTTTCGACGAGTCGGCTTTTGAGGCCCAAAGGTTGCAACTTGACGCCCAGGCGCGAGAGTCCATGGCCGAGGCTTCCATAAGAGAAATGGGGTCAAGTTCGAATGCAGAGGGTGTCGACCCGAAAGCTTGGAAATGGGTAATCAGAAAGAGAATATGGGAATTCATGGAGGACCGCAACTATGCTCAGAATCCCAGACCAGTACACCATCGCATCCCCAACTTCGTTGGCGCTTCAGCTGCTGCCGAAAATGTAAAAATGTTTATTCCTTTATTGAGTTATTGTTGGAAAGTCCGTTTTTCAGCGAAGTTGGTTTGAATTGTAAAATGGGTCGCGTTGTGTTTTGTGTCAGCTGAGTCGGTTGGAGGTGTTTGTAAATGCTGGTTGTGTGAAGGTGAACCCCGATTCGCCTCAAAAGCAAGTCAGGTTTCTCACACTCACTGGTTAGTCTTATATTGGTTTTGATTTTTAGTTCTGAATGTGGCGTCAAGTTATGACTAGTTTGGTTGAATTTCAGTTATTATATCTTTTAAGACTTGTCTGCTGCACAGGTGGAAAGAAGCTGTTGACTCCTCAACCCCGCCTGAGAACTGGTTTTTTTTCTGTCCTTGAATCTCACATGTTAAACCCAAGTACCATTCTCGAGGCTTGTACCTCTGTAGGGGTAGCCAAGTATGGTATGCCTATTGGATTGGATGAGAAGCTAAAGGTTGATTTAATTGTCATTGGCTCTGTTGCTGTCAACCCAAAGACCGGGGCTCGACTTGGTAAGGGCGAGGTAACAATCACATCCAATCTTATTGATTTCATAATTCCTTCTTTTTTAACCTTTCCAATATACAACTATTATGAATTGTTGTTTGAGTTGAACTGGAGCAGCATCTTTTAAGTGGAAGTTTTTGCGAGGTTGTCTAATGAGATGAGGGATACAGGGATTTGCAGAACTTGAATATGGAATGTTGCGATATATGGGAGCCATTGATGACTCAACACCAGTTGTCACCTCCGGTAGGTGTAGTAGTGCTCTGCTAGTGAAGGAAATGATGTTTCCTTTCTAAAGGAACCATCAATCCAACCGTTTCTTCTGTCAATAGGCATCTTGAACAGCACATAGTTATGAAGTTTGGCAGTTCTACATTTATCATCAGAGGGAGCTAACTTTGGAAGAAAATTAAAAAGTCGATCCTTGTTAAATGGTGAAACACAAATCACATGATCAGTGTGTTCATTATTTATTGGATGTGGAGTTCCCTGTTAGCCAGTTCTATGCATTGAAATCTCATCTTTTGACATTTCCTCAAAATTTTAACCTCTCTTATAGTGCATGATTGCCAGTTGGTGGACGACATTCCAGTTGAGAAACTGTTGATACATGATGTTCCTGTTGACATCATATGCACTCCCACTCAAGTCATATTCACCTGGACAGTCATTCCCAAGCCTCAAGGTCTGTGAACCACTGTAGTCTGTAGTTTAAATTATTGCTCAATAATAAAAAAGAGAGTATGTCACCATCATTAATACTTTTTGAAGTGGATCAGTGTACATTACTTTCAATTCTTACTGCTGCTAGATCAAGGCAATGCAACAAGTTGGTTGGATGTTTAGTAACTCCCTCACGTTCTGTGAACCCACCTTGTGGTAGGATTTCCATATGAATCTTAGGATATGAATGATTTTTAAGGGCTTTCCATTCTGTGATCTGAGATTTACTCTTAACGGTAGGCCTTGTGATGTGTTACGTGCAACTATCACATAGAATAATAGTTTGTTCGTGTGTAGGAATATACTGGGACAAATTGTCTCCTCAGAAGCTTGACCAAATTCGAATACTCAGAGAGCTAAAGACAAGAATTGAACTCGAGACTGGACAGAAGCTTCCTTGTGGTCCATCAGAGAAGCTGCCTCCTACAGCTCGGCGGAGCCGTAGATAAGTTAAGATGTGTTTCACTTTCACATTACCTGTAAGAAGATGGAACTGAAAAACAATCTGCAACGTGCTGTCTCTTATACTATTCCAAAGAAGAGAGAACAGTGTTCTAAAGAGAAACATATCATTGTGTTTGATTCTTAAAGCCTTGTACATATCTGGCCAAGAAAAACTACATGTTTGTATGACAATAGTGGTAGAAACTCTATGAAGATCAGTTTGATTTCCTACAAGCAATGATTAAAACATCAAATCAGATTAACTGGTTCAACTATAATAATTTTGAACCGGCTTATCATCTAGTTATGTTTACCTTTTTAATTGTCTCTTTCAATTAAGTTTTAACTTCTTCGACAGTAAAGAATAATCTCTTTCTTCAAATGACTTTTGCGTAAAGATGTGAATGTAATTGTAGTATTTTTTTAAGATTAAATTTTATTTTTAATAACTATACTTTTATTATTAATCATATAATTTCTCTATTATGTTAGTGCACTTAGCAAGAAGAAAATATATGATCCGATTGTATTAATAATACTTCTTTTTTTATTGAAGAAAAACCTTTGCCAAATCTTGATTATAATTAACTTGACGATTTATGAAGAAAATATATTTATCACGATGAATAAATAAAAACATTTATTGATGGTTAATAGATATCTTATTTTATACATATTTAAAAATTAAAAATATAATGTATTACATATTAATGCAAATACTTTAGATGAAGACATAATTTATAAGTCTTCAAATAGTATAGAAGAATTGAAATTCATAACAATGATGTGACACAACCTTCTTCACTATTATCTTATTTTTTTTTAATCTTAGATACAATTTGAGTTTGAATTATTAGCATTATCATTAATTGATTATATAATAATACATATTGATGTATTATATTATATTATACTTATTCTTATATTTTTATTTTTTATTGACAATATATCAGTTTTTTATGATAATCTAAAACCTATTAAATCTTTAAACTTTTTTACCGATTTATTTTTCGGTCTAGTTTTTAAAATATGGCCTATAAATTCTAGCTTGTTCCTCTTCTTTGTTCCTTATTTTATTTTATTGTTTTAGATAGAGCTTTTTTAGCAACAAATGAACTTATATTAATCCCCTCTTGTCACGAGAATTAAAGGAAGGAATTCTAAGAATACAGAATGAGGTAAGAGAAATGTAAGGAAGAAGCAAGAGGTACAGTTCAAAGGTTCTGAAGAGAGAAGACACGATTATTTCATTCATATCTGATACGTTAGTTACAACAATTATATAAGAATATTCCTTATTATTGTACATTGGACGTGTATACATAGTTTATTACAACTATTAATGAAACATAGTGTTGGTTATTTACATAGTTTATGATTACAGTACCGCTAAGTTTTCTCCTTCTCCGTGTTGGTTTATGCCCTGCAGCTAATCGCTTTGGTTGTAGTTTAGTGACAAATTATTTAAAGGCATTCTTTATCTTGTACATGTTTAGATGTTTATTATAAAGTTCATGGGATAATTATACATTGCAAATGAAATTATAATGAGATTATAATTATGAGATTCATATTGTATTTA
>JAOSBL010000002.1:8751856-8773186 GCA_027568915.1 Erythroxylum roraimae
TACTTGTATGTCTATGGAATTCTCATTGTGATGATTGTATAAGTGATCCTTTGACTTGAGGTCATCAAAGTTATCTTATGTGGGGATTGTTATGTTTTGAAATTATTCGTGATCTATTTTATCCAAGGTCGTTAAACGGTAGTCATTGGATCAATATGAGATATTGATTCTTATATGGATATAATTGGTATTTAATTAGAGTTATTTGTAATTCTAATTAAAGTTTAATTGAAATTAATATTTAATTTAAATTAAATTACTAAAATGTCCTAAGCTTATTATAGATAGGCTTAAGCTCTATTTAGCTAGCATTTCATGCTTAACCCTCTCTGTAAAAGTTACAAAGTTCTCTCAACCTATTCTGTGGATACCATTAGAGACCGGACACTTGTGCGGCTATGGTGGTTGAGACGGATCGGTTTCAGAAACGGTTCGAGGGATACGACAAAACAAAGATCAAACTTCGAAATAAGGTACAAATTAAATTTCGCTTTATTATGATTTGTTAATCATTTTATAGAATTAAATAGATCTTGGTTTTTGGGAAATAAAAAATCATGGAAAAGTTTCGTGATTATTTCGCTGCGGTCGGATCAGATCCGGACCTGATTTCCCAACACTCCGTTCCTTCACCTCACTCATTTTCATGTAATATTGCCTCCTTCTTCAGAAACCTTGTCCATAGTTTGACCTTAAGGAACCCCTTCTCTAGGTTGAATAAAAGTTCTCATGTTGCTTCTTTTTGCGTTCCATTCAACCATTGCACCACCACTTGTGTCATTGGTCTGCAGTGACACTCTACCATCCTCTTTTCCAAAATGGCCACTAGTATCTTGTCTGCTCATTTGAGGGTGAGAGGTCTGTAGAAACATGTTCTTGGTCAAATACGTATTCCTTAAGTTGTGAAACATGGAATGTGGGATGAATTAATGACTTTTGGAAGAAGTTGCAGCTTATACGATACCTTGTTATTTTTTTTAACAATCCAGTGTGGACTATATACAAAGGGGCCATTTTAGCATGGGTCTTCCTTTACAGAGAATACTGCCAATAAGGTTTAAGTTTTAAAGAACACCCACTGACCCACCTCAAACTCTCTATTAGTTCATCTTTTATCAACTTATTGTTTCATATAATGTTGGGTCCTCCTCAAATGAAATTTGGAAATCCTGATGGTTGTTTTCTTATCAATCATTGCCTAATCTACCTTAAATACCTTGGAGTCCCTTGTGAAGTAGGGAACATACATCAGAGGGGCGTAACCATAAAGGATTTCAAATGGTGACTAGTTAATAACCACATGGTAGTTATTATTATACCACTACTTGACTAGGGATATCAAATCAACTTATTTATCAGGGGAATCTCCACAAGAACAATGAAGTTAGGTTTCTAAAACCTTGTTGACAGCTTCTGTCTGTTCGTCTGATTGTGAGTGGTAGGAAGTTGAGAACTTCAAATCAATGCCTTCTAGTTTAAACATTTCCTTGCCAGAAAACACTTAGGAAAATGGGGTTTCAGTCACTTACAATCATCCGGGCATCCCATGAAGTTTAAATATGTGATTGACGAACACCTAAGCAACTTCAGCCGTTGTGTATGGATGTTTGACAGCTACAAATTGGGGGTACTTACTAAATATGTCAACTACAATGAAGAGCACTAATTTTTTCCTAAAAGGTGGTAAACCCTCAAAGAAATTCGTGCTAAGTTCTCCAACGTTCCTCGTATATTGGTAAAGGTCGAAGTAGTTCTAGGTTAATTGCATTGTCATACTTACTCCTTTAATATGTTATGCGTCTTTTGATATAATTTATGACATCCCTCACTAGGTTCTTTCAATAAAACAACTTGTAACCTTTTAATGGTGGTTGTGATGCCATAATGTACACCTTGGGGGTTACCATAAGCCATGAATATTAACTTTTATTTTAGTTGTTTATTATTGCCGATCACTAACTTTCCTTTCCTTCTTAATAGCCCTTCCTTCGATTTGTAAGCTCCCAAGGAGATTTCCCTTTCTTTTAGCCTTTGAATGAGGTTTTGAATTGTGGCATCCCTCTACCATCTTTGTTTAATTGTTTCCATTAACTCGATATGTATTTGAGCTATGGTCATGGTTATTTGATGGGAGAAACGTCGATAAATGTAGCGGAAGTGACCCACCAATTATTTAAGATAATAACGATGTGTTATGCACGACCCCAGATATAAATTAATTCTCCCTACTTGTGTAAACCTTTAGGAAATAATTAGGCAATAAAATAATCTAATGCAGCACCCAATAAAATCAACACCGCAATTTACGTAAAAAACCTCCTCGATATGAGGAGTAAAAACTACGAGACCGAAATCCACGCAAAATCTACACTATCAACAAATAACGGGTACAATAACAAATTCTCTCTAGTATCCCACTAGAGACAGCAACAATAACATCAAGAATACAACAATTCTCGGCAATAACATCAATAACAACAACAAGAGAAATCAACAAGAGAGAGTGAAATCATTCTCTCCAAAACAGCCTTAGTAGATCGCCTAAAAGGTCTACAAACAGCAAACCATTATTGGATATCAAGCTCAACGTGTCCTCTACCAGCTATCAAAATTTTAGCCCAATTGAACCACATTTCACTATCCTCCGATCATGAGCTTAGCCAAAATTGCCCAATGTTGGAATTTCAAGATCCTGAAAGTCAATCTCAACTTTGACCGTGGTTCACCGAAAAATCAGAACTCTGATCACGATTCTAATCGTTGGATATGAACTATTACTAGTGTAGAGTAAGCCTTCAAAGTTTGAGCTTGATCAAACCACAAACGACTATCCGATCGAGGACTTAATCAAGACTGTTTAAAACTCTCTTCCACTTACTAATATTCTCTCTCTTCACTCTCTTGTGTTTTTTTATTCATTATAACGATGCAATCCTCTCCTCTCTTTTTATACAGCAGAAGAAGAAAGAAACCAAATTAAATTCAAACACAAACTATTGTTTTTTTCTTTCAATTATGGAGGTTGCAAATGTCAAATATGGAGGGTTAACTAACAAATCTCCCACTCCCGACACATTTGACTGGCTAGTTGGAACGGACTGTTATCCCGACAATCAACCTGCATATTTCAAGCTTTCCTCTTGGTAACGTCTTTGTCAACATATCGGAACCATTGTCGTTAATGTGAATTTTCTCAAGTCCAAACTCCTTAGACTCCAATGCATCTCGGATCCAATGATACCTGACATCGATATATTTTGATCTAGAGTGAAATGTAGAATTCTTACTAAGATGGATTGCATTCTGGTTATCACAATGTAACATTTATCGCTTCTACTTGAAATCAAGTTCTTGAATAAACTTCTTCATCCACAACAACTCCTTAGCTACTTCTGTTGCTGCAATAAACTCAGCTTCAGTGGTAGATAGTGCAATGCACTTTTGTAGCCTCAACTGCCATGCCACAACTCCCCCCTGCAAAATTAATCAAGTAACCTGAAGTAGATTATGAGAATCAATGTCTCCTGCCATATCTGAATCTGGATAATCAGCCAATTCAAGTTTCCCACTTCCAAAACTCAAACACAAGTTGGAAGTGCCCCGGAGATATCTTATAATCCACCTCACAACTCACCAATGCTCTTTACCTGGATTAGATAGGAATCTATTAACTATACTTACTGCATAAGCTATGTCTGGCCTTGTACACACCATAGTATACATCAGACTACCCACTACTGAAGCATAAGGAACTTTCACCATATCTTTCTTGTCATCATCAGTAGACGGACTTTGCTCGGTACTCAACTTGAATTGATTACCAAGTCGAGTACTTGTTGCTTTAGCCTTATCCATGTTGAATCTCTGAAGCACCTTCTCGATATACTTCTCCTGCGATAAGTATAATGTTTTAGCTGGTCTGTCTTGAGAAATATGCATACCAAGGATCTGTTTTCCTAGCCCCAAGTCTTTCATAGCAAAAGACTTACTCAATTGCTTCTTCAACGCATCAATCCTGGAGATATTCTTGCCAACAATCAACATATCATCAACATAGAGCAATATAATAATAAAGTCATCATAAGAGAATCTACGAACAAACACACAATGATCTGAAGTGGTCTTCTTGTAGCCCTGCTACTTCATAATAGACTCGAAATTCTTATACCATTGCCTCGGTGCCTAATTCAGACCGTAAAAACTTTTCTTCCAACTGAAAACATAGTTTTCTTTACTTTGCACCCTGAAACTCGTTGGCTGCTCCATGTAAATTTCTTCTTCCAGGTCTCCATGAAGAAATGCAATTTTCATATCCAACTGCTAGACCTCCAAATCAAGATTTGATGCTAACCCAATAACAACTCTGATGGATGACATTTTCACAACTGGAGAAAAGATTTCATCTAAGTTAATACCTTTTCTCTAACTGAACCCTTTCACAACCAGTCTAGCTTTGTACCGTGGACGTGAAGTATGCTCTTCTTGCTTCACCATGAATACCCACTTATTCTTCAAAGCTCTCTTTCCCTTAGGTAACTTTACCAGATTGTAAGTGTGATTCTGCTGTAAGGAACTCATCTCGTCTTGCATAGCCTCAAACTGCTCCTTTTTGTGCTCATCTTCTAAAACCTTTTCATAAGTCTCAGGTTCTTCCCTGTCAGTCAACAACACATACTCATAGACAGGATACTGAGTGGAAGGATGTCTGACTCTGGTAGATCTTCTAAGTGAAACTTCTGTTGGAGCTTCTAGTTCTATTAGTTGAACATGATCAACACCATCTGCTTCAACCTGTACGGGCTCATCTACACCATCTTCGTCAAATATATTATGTTGAAGATCAGTCTCTGCCTTTTACAGGGCTGCAATCAATGGAAGTGGATCCAAGTCTGCCACACCATCACTGGACCCTGAAACTGTTTTCTTTGATCTATCAATATCTTCAATGGATTGATCTCCTATAAACACAACATCACGACTTCTGATAAGTTTCCTCTCAACTGGATCCCAAAATCTGTAGCCAAACTCATCCTAACCATAACCGACAAACACATATTGTCATGTCTTCGAGTCAAGCTTAGACCTCTCATCCTTGGGAATGTGCACAAAAGCCTTGCAACCAAACACCCCGAGATGATCATAAGAAACACCTTTTTCCTGACCAAACCCTGTTTGGTACATCAACCTGCAAAGGAACACTATGTGTGAGGTTAACAACGTGAACAACTGTATGTAAAGCCTCACCCCAATATGACTGCAGTTGTTTGGCGTGTGATATTCAACATCTGATTCTCTCCACCAGTGTTCTATTCATCCTTTCAGCTAAGCCATTCAATTGAGGAGCCTTCGGAGGAGTCTTATCATGTCTAATACCCTAAGATCTGTAGTATTGATCAAATGGGCCAATGTATTCATTGTCATTATCTGTTCAGATACATTTCAACTTTTTTCCTACCTCTCACTTAACTGAAGCCTGGAACTGCTTGAACACATCTAGAACTTGATTCTTGGACTTTAAAGCAAAAGCCCAGATCTTCCTTGAATGATTATCAATGAACGTCACAAAGTAACTAGCATTACCATATGTCTACATCTTTATAGGACCACACAAATCAGAATGCACCAACTCTAATACTTGTAACTTTCTTAAAGGAGGATGATTCTTGAAGGCGACTCTAGTTTGCTTACCTGCTAAGTAATCACTGCACTTTTCGAGCTCTGCCTTTTCCACACCTGACAAGAGATTTTGCTTAGCCAACAAATACGTACCTTTCTCACTCATGTGAGCGAGCCTCTTATGCCACAAAGTAACTATCTCTTTGCTCTGAACTGCATTGACATCTTCACTGAAACCTTTGCTGACATAAGGTATAATTTTGACTGCTTCTGGCCTTTTGCTACAATTAAGTTACCCTTGGTGATTTTCCACTGGCCATTCTTGAATGAACTTCCAAAGTCATTTTCGTCAAGTTCACCAATAAAGATAATATTCAACTATATATCAGAAACATGTCGCACATTTATGAGAACTATCTTGGAGCCATTACTAGTCTACAAACAAACATCACCACTACCAACAACTTTAGTCATACCATCATTACCCATTCTTACAGGACCATAATCACCGGATCTGTAAAAAGAGAAGAAATGCTTGTATGAAGTAGCATATATAGTAGCACTTGTGTCAATCATGCAACTAGTATCCTAGCTGAAAACATTAACCATGTTAGCCTCATTATGCAAAAGAAGATCCTCAATAGTGGTTGTGACCTGCTGTGTATTATTATCACCACCATCATCATTCTGCTTCTTTTTGCGCTTGCTCTTCTTATTCTCCATTTTTTGTTTCTTACATAATTTCTTGACATGCCCTTTCTGACCACAACGACAAAATAGTTACCTCGTGACTTGCTTATACTTTTATCCCTATTCTTCAGGCCTCTGCTTTGACTTCTCCCCCTATTTTCTGTAACATGGACTTCTAAATGTGAAAAGGAACCTTGTGCCTTTCTTCTCATCTCTTCATTTAGGACTGCACTCTTGATTGAATCCATAGTCAAGGAAATTTTAGAACTTGTGGTTGAATTTGTAAGTGAGCTCCTAAAAGTCTCCCATGAATCTGACAAAGAACTGAGAAACATCAAAGCCTGCACCTCTTCCTCAAACTTGATGTTTGTACCTGCCAACTGGTAAATGACCCCTTGATATGTGTTCATGTAATCACACATAGGAGTACCATCCTGGTATCTCAAATACATCGGTTGCTTTATTAGGTACATTTTATTGTTCCTTGTCTTGCTAGCATATAATTCTTCTAGCTTTATCCACAATGTGCATGCATGAGTTTCATTAACAATGAGGTTATAAACATTGTCAGTTACTCATTATCTAATAATACCATATACTTGCTAATGGAGCAAATTCCATTCATTATCACTTTTACCTTCTGGCTTTTCAGTGGCAAAGACAGGATCATGGCAACCTTTGACAAAGAGTAGATACTCCATTTTACCTCTCTAAACATGATATTGGAGCCATTCAAACTCACCATCCTACCTGTATTACCTTCCATGTTTACCACAAGATTATAAACGCACCCAAAATTAAGAGCTCTAATACCAATTTGATGGGAGAAACGCTGATATATGCAGCGGAAGTGACCCACCAATTAGTCGATACAATAACAATGTGTTATGCACGACCCCATATGTAAATTAATTCTCCCTACTTGTATAAACCTTTAGGAAATAATTAGGCAATGAAATAATTTAATGTAACACCCAATAAAATCAACACCACGATTTACGTGAAAACTCTCCTCAATGTGAGGAGTAAAAACCACGGGACTGAAGTCTAGACAAAATCTCCACTATCAACAGATAATGGGTACAACAACAAGTTCTCTTTAGTATCCCATTAGAGACGGCAACAATAACCTCAAGAATATTACAATTCTTGGCAATAACATCAATAACAACAATAAGAGAAATCAATAAGGGAGTTTACGAAATCACCGAGAATTACACTCTCCAAAGTAGCCCGAGCAGATCACCCAAAAGGTATCCGAAAAGTAAACCCACCGTTGGATATCAAGATCAATGTGTCCTCTACCAGCTATCAAAGTTTCAACCCAATTGAACCATGTTTTACGATCTGATCGTGAGCTTGATCAAAACTGCTCAATGTTGAAATTTCAGGATCTCAAAAGTCAATTTCAACTTTGACTATGCATCGCCAGAAAATTAAAACTCCGGTCATGATTCTGACCATTGGATATGAACTATGACTAGTGTAGAGTAAGCATTCAAAGTTTGAGCTCGATCTAACCACAAACAACAATCCGATCGAGGACTTAATCAAGACTGTTTAAAACTCTCTCCCACTTACTAATATTTTATCTCTTCACTCTCTTGTTTTTTTTTTATTCATTACAAACGGTGCAATCCTCTCCTCTCTTTTTATACAGTAGAAGAAGGAAGAAACCAAAATAAATTCAAACACAAACCATTGTTTTCTTTCTTTCAATTATGAAATTATGGAGGCTGCAAATGTCAAATATGGAGGGTTGGCTAACATTTACTAACTTGATGTTGGACACACGTGACAAGGTATCGATAACCTTGTGCTCCTTTCCACTTTGATACACCACCTCAAAGTTATCCCATTAGCTTTAGTAACCATGTATGTTGGAACAGTAATGTAATCATTTGCTCTAGTAGATATTTTAAGCTATGATGATTAGTTTATACTCTAAACTTCTTGCCACTAAGATAGTGGTGCCACTGTTTAATAACTTAGATAATTTCCAACAATTCTTTCTTGTACGTGGAAAGCCCTGGATGTTTTTCAGCTAAGGCCTTACTTAGGAATGTGATATAGTGTCTATTTTACTATAGTATCGCCCCTATACCTGTTCCACTGGCATTTGTTTCTATAGTGAAAGACTGTGAAAAGTTTGGTAAAGCTAGCATGGGTGGTAAGACAAGAGCTTCCTTGAGTTGTTCGAAGGCCTTCTGCTGTTGCTCTGTGAGATCCCACATCGGTTGGAGAGGGGAACGATATCTCTCCTTTACAGACGCATTTTTCATGGCCTAATGTACCGGATCCCATCAGAACTTCGAGGTTAAATGTGCTTGGGTGAGAGTAGTTCTAGGATAGGTGACCTTCTGGGAAGGCCTCGGGAAAAGTAAAATCGTGAGGGCTTGGCTGGGCCAAGACCCAAAGCAGACAATATCTGTAAACGGATGATCTGGGATGTTACAAGTGGTATTAGAGCCGGTACTCGAACCGTTATGCCAATTAGGCTGGACCCCAAAGAGGGCTGGGCCCTAAGGGGAGTAAAGAGTGTGAGATCCCACATCGGTTGGAGAAGCGAACGAAGTACGTCTTATAAGTGTACGAATACTTCTCCCTTACAGACGCGTTTTTTATGACCTAATGGACCAGATCCCATCGAAACTCATAGGTTAAATGTGCTTAGGTGAGAGTAGTTCTAGGATGGGTGACCTCCTAGGAAGGTCTTGGGAAAAGCAAAACCGTGAGGGCTTGGTTGGGCCAAGGCCCAAAGCGGACAATATCTGTAAGCGGGTGATCTGGGATGTTACATGCTCAATCCCGTCCCACTTTCCCTCATTTTGCTTCTTCAATAATTCAGTTAAAGGATTGGCCATTATTCCATAATGTCTTATAAAACACCTATAATATCCTGTCAATCCCAAAAAGCCCCTTAGTTCCTTAAGTGAATAGGGAATGGAAAATTGTTGAATCGTCTCTGTTTTGCTGGCATCTTTAGACACCCTTGAAGCTGATATTAAGTTTTCCAAATAATTTATTTATCTCGTTGTAAAAATGTATTTATTAGTTAATGGTTATGTAATGTTTGCATGACCTTATGATGGTACTCCAAGTGCTGTTAGAAGGAGCTGTTGTAGACCAAGATATCTTTAAAAAAAAACAAGAATGACTTTCCTAATATAGGGTCTGAACATCTCATTCATGAGGCTCTGAAAGTTTGAAAGCACATTGGTTATCCCAAATGAAATTACTAAAATCTCGTAGTGACTGTTATGAGGTCTAATGGCAGTCTTGTGTACATCTTCCTCATTCATTCATACTTGATGATACCTTGATCTCAAATTTAAGATAGCGTACCAGCTAGAGCAATGAAGTTCATCGAGTAATTTTTCAATTAAGGAAATAGGGAACTTATCTTTGATAGTTTACTTGTTAAGTTCTTGGTAGTTGATGCACATCCTTTAAGTGTTATCCCTCTTTTTAACCAATAAAATAGGTGAGGCATAAGGGCTGATGCTTTATCCAATGAACCCTTGTCTCATTAATTCCCCCACAACCTTCTTGATAACGTCTCTCTGCTTTATAGAATATTTATAAGGCTGAATACTAACAGGTATGGTCCCTCCCATAACCTAATTTTGTGATCATGAGATCTTTTAGGTGTAAAGATGACAAGTAGGCCTGGGTTTAGCCTGGCCCCACCCGAAATCAACAGGTTAGACCTGGGTTTATTGGGTCTCAAACTGAGCTCAGACTTAGGTTGTCCAAACTCAGCCTGACCTGAGGCCTAACTCTTATAAGTAAAACGAATTTTTTTTTGTATTTTTTAATATTTTATAAACATTTTTGGGCGGGGGCTTGGGCTTAGGCCACCTGAGGCACTATCGGACTTGAGCTCAGGCTAGCTAACTCAGGGCTAATTGGGCCTTGGTCTGAGCCTGGCGCGGCCCAGCCCATCACCATCCCTACTTAGATGGAAGCTAATATAGTTACTTAAGTACTTCTTTAAATTCTGTGATCACCCCACTCAATTCATGTTAATTATTTGGTTGATCGTTTAGTTCTATTACTTGTGTTTGGCATTTAATGAGGCATGACAGTTGAAGCATGTAGAGACTTCCTTCGTTAGTTTTCCTAAAAATCTTACTGATTCCTTTGCCCGAAATCACCTTGGTAAGATTTCTAGTCAAGGTAACCATCTTCTCATCCCATCTAAACTTTGTTGATTGAGTCCTGACATTGTATAACACCTCATTTAGTGTCACTAGCCACTGTATTCGTAAGACCATATTACAATCCCCCTAAATAAATGACCAAAGCGTCTGCTGTAAACTTCAACCCCTACATACTCCAAGTGAACCCTTTATAGATCTCATGACAATCTAGTTTTAACCGTCCTCCTACTGTAATCTACAGTGGTTGAATTTCTTCTATCATTCTACCTCCTTTTTTAATCATAAAAGCATCTATGATGTTATAAGTACTGCTATTGTTGATTAATATATATAAAATTCTCTTTTGATACCTCCCTATGACCCTCATCTGCTTGTATTCTTCTTTGTCACCTAAGCTAATCATAGCTTGTAATAAAATGTTAGGCCGTGGTTTCTCCTCCTCTTTATTTCTTCCTTGATCTTCAGCTCCCACTTCAAAATCTTCATCATCCTTCTCCATGTATAAATGAATTTACTTTTTCCTACATTTATTTCCTAGTGCATATTTCTTATCACACCAAAAAATAAACCCTTCTCCCTTTTTTCATCAAATTCTCTACCATTCGTTATTATTGGACTTTATGAGTTTTGCTAGAATTACCTTTAGTAGTAGTTTTAAAGTTAGGTGTAGGTAGGATTATGCTAATTTTGTCTGTTTTTGCTTGTGGACTTGGGGTTGAGATTGCCTTGCCCTATAGAACTCCTTCGAGTTTAGGTAGAATTAATCTTCCTTTCTTCTTATGAAATAGTTGATGATTGACCGCAACTACGACTTTTTGTTTCCTTGCCAAAATGTAGGTCTGTTCAAGTCTTTAAGGGTCCATCAATTTGATTGCGAGTTCCAGCTCGAATTTTAGAAATTTCAGAAAGAACGCTATCAGATAACCCCTTTGGTAAGGAGAGTTTATTGGAATATTTATCAAATTGGTCACATTATTCTAACATCGAGGCTCGTTAAGGTTACCTATTGGATCTTTGAAAATATCTTCATCGAACTTTGGGTGAATCGTAGTCACAAACTCATACCATTTCATGGAAACCAATTGTATTTTGTGTTGGAAGATCGATTCGGGATCTGATCTCACACGAAGCAGAATAATTATATATATTTTTTTATTTCCTGAAAGCCAATATCACTTTAAATTTTTGTAAAATGATTAACACATAAATCATAATAAAACATAAATGTTAATTCGTTCTTTATTCTAAAGCTTAAATCTTTTTCTTGTTGTTTTTCTCGAACTGTTTCTGAAATCAACTCATCTCAACTAATATAGTCGCATAAGTGTCCGACTTCTAATAGTATCTACAAAATGTGTTAAGAAAATTTTGCAAATATCACAGAGGGGGGCAATGAGTGCTAGCCCCCTTATAACTTAAGTCTATTTATAATAAATTTTGGATATTATAGTAATTTGATTAAAATTAATTATAATTTCAATTAAACTTTAATTATAATTACAAATAATTATTGTTAAATACCAAGCATGTCCAAATAAGATTTAATAACTCATATTAATCCTTATTTATTAAATATCTCATATTTAATCATAAAGTTTCTCAAACTTTACAATCAAGTTCAACTTGATTAAAATATCTTTTCTCTCTTTAACTCATTCTTTACGTGTGACCAATTAGGTTCCCAAATATGCTAACAATAGATACAAATTATAACCTTAAATCATGTTTATGATTAGATAAATTAAGCTCCTTTAATTTATCTTTAATTCTCTCATTAAATAATTTATATCCATAGATCAAGATTGGTGTCTAATAATACATCTTGACTATCTAAATATTTAGGAATGTTGATTTTGACCAACCTTTTCATATATGCTTTTTTTTCGTATAATTTAATTTCAATTAAACATAGAGCATGAAATTAAAGTTCACTCTGTTTGAGTCCAATAATGTTAATTCTCCACTATTAGTAATTGATTCAATTAATGATATTTAAAAAATATTGTAAAAGTGTCTTTCCACCTTCGTCAAGGATCTCTTGAATCAATATTAATTGAAAACAATAAAACATTATTCTTAATCACTTTAGGGTGATGAATCATGTATTGATCATTCAGTTATCTCGATATAGTTAATGATATATTTAATAACTACCAACTGAGTAATTTTTGACTAGAACAATTCATAAATAGTATCAAAACATAAAAATTTCTATACAAAATAACTTTGAAGATCTTAAGTCAAATGATCACTTATACAATTATCACAATGAGAATTTTCATAGGCATACAAGTAACGCTCAAACTGAAATTCTCATATAGGGTCAGTTTAGTAAACTTGTTCTCTAACATGCATCACATGTTTTTTAAAAGTATTTTTATACTTTAATCTATAAGAATGACTACTTGCTTGATAAAGAAAAACACAATATATACTAGTCTTTTAATATTATATTAATATCAAGCCTTAATAGAAACATGACTAGGAATAATTTACAGATAACACATAAATAAAATATAAATATCATAATTATGATGTCATCATAAACTAATTTGCAATTTATATTTATCTTGTGAAAGTTATCATATATATTTAAATATTATAATATAAAAAATATCTTTAAATTATTTTTTCACTAAATTTTAACTAACTGATTGACTATAAAGTATAAACTTACCTCTTGTTTTTGAGGACTGGTTGGTACCATTCTTGAGTCTGTCCTCCCAAATGCAATACCGCGATATTCACTCTTAGTTAGTCTGGAGTTTGATCGAGTATTAAAAAGTGTTCCCATTTGAAGAGTCATTTCTCGATATCCCTTGTTGCTCTATGTTGAACATTTGTACATAATTTGGTACAGTTATTAGTGAAACTCGATGCTGGTTATTTACATAGTTTATGATTACGACTCCAATTAACTTTTCTTCTGCTCCGTTCCTCCATCTCACTCAGCCTAACCCTACTCCTAACAATTCATATAGAACTAGCGAATCCTGTAACTATCTTTAGTAGTTGATAAAAACATCAATCATATAAGATGCTATATTTTGTAAACTAAAACAACTCCAGAAGTGAAAGCTTACAATACGCTTGTACGTTTATGAATTAATTAATGTTTGGTTTGGGAAAGAAACTAACCCATTACTACTATTCGTTGTTAGGACTTGGGGTAATTACTGCTTGGCGGGAAGTTTGCAGAGAGATACCCCGAGAAACAAACCCACCGGATTCAAATTCAAACACTCGCCCTTTTGGCTTCTCTTGCACTCTTCTCTTGCTTGTTCACCACACCAACTCCATCTCTCTCTCCATATTTGTGTTTGCATATATACAAACGACGACCCACGCTCAAGTCCCATAATCTGTTCGACAATTGTTCGCATTCACTCTTCTTGTCTTCCGCGAAAGAAAGTTAGAAAGATGTATGTTATCAAGCGTGATGGTCACCAAGAGCCCGTCCATTTCAATAAGATTACGGCCCGTTTGGAGAAACTGAGTTATGGGTTAAGTAAGGATCACTGCGACCCGGTTTTACTGGCGCAGAAAGTGTGTGCCGGTATATACGATGGCGTCACTACCACCCAGCTTGATCAGTTAGCTGCCGAGACTGCTGCGGCTATGACTGCCAACCACCCTGATTACGCTGTGGTTAGTCTGCTTCTGTATCTGGTATCTGGATCGAACTCAGTTATGCAGTTGACTAACTCTGTTCCTACTTTGTGTGAATTGTAAATGATTTTGGTGCAGTTAGCTGCTAGAATTGCTGTTTCCAATCTGCATAAGAACACCCTCACTTCATTCTCAGAGACGTGAGTGCATGATTTATGCTCTGTTTAAATTGGCTTTATCTTTATATATAAGTGATCCAATGTTGATCTGATGTACAGTGTCAAACTTATGCATTCTTACGTTGATAAGAGGACCGGAAAGAATGCTTCTCTGATTTCTGATGATGTTTACGATATTGTTACGAAGGTAGTGTTATTTTTCGATTTGACAACACACAAATTGTTGGATAAGAGTTCTCTGGTTTAAAGCTCACCAAATTGTTTCAAATTGGCACAACAGAATGCTGCAAGCTTGGACAGTGAGGTTGTCTATGACAGAGATTTTGACTATGATTACTTTGGCTTCAAAACACTCGAAAGGTCCTATCTTTTGAAGGTCGACGGTAAAATTGTGGAGAGGCCGCAACACATGCTGATGAGGGTTTCTGTTGGTATACACAAGGATGATATCAAGTCTGCAGTCGAAACTTACCATTTGATGTCTCAGCGCTGGTTTATTCATGCAACCCCCACCCTTTTCAATGCGGGAACTCCTAAGCCTCAGGTTTGAATCCACTGTAACATCATTCCGTATGATTTAATACATGGGCATATATATCCCAATATTTACTTAAATGATTCTCTCCCATGATATGGCAGTTAAGCAGTTGCTTCTTGGTGTGCATGAAAGATGATAGCATTGAAGGCATATTTGATACTTTAAAAGAGTGTGCTGTTATTAGCAAGTCAGCTGGAGGAATTGGTCTTTCCGTTCATAACATCCGTGCAACTGGCAGTTACATTGGTGGGACAAATGGGGCATCCGATGGCATTGTTCCTATGCTTAGAGTGTTTAATGACACGGCTCGTTATGTTGATCAGGGTGGAGGAAAGAGGAAGGGTATGATTGTTATTAATTGATAACTCTTCTTGTTATTCCTATGTTTTTGGGTCGCACATCTGCACGTGCAAACATGCAGATAAGGAGTTTTATGTTTTGAAAGCAATTTTTATGTTGATGATAGGAGTGGCATGTTCAGTTCGTGATAGTCATGTTGGTTTTTTGGCTAATGATTTGCATCCATTTGCACTTGAAACTTCAAATATAAGTTCGCATGTAGAGTGCGCAGGTTGTTCTTGTAGATAATAATGCAATGGAGGGCATGGAATTCATTTCGCAATAGCATGTAGGGAATTCATTCAATATCTTCTAGTGAATGCTGTCCCTTACATTGCATTATGTGGCACTATAAAATGTCATCCTGTGTTCTTCCACAATATTATGCATCTAAATAGGCTGTGCACCTAACGTGTTTGCTGGAAAAGTTTCCTTATTGTGTTCTCTGTTTTTTTTTTAATACTTTCTATTTTTTCATGTTTTAAATTAACTTATCTGGTTTAGGTGCCTTTTCTGTATACCTGGAGCCATGGCATCCAGATATCTTTGAATTTCTTGATCTTAAAAAGAACCATGGGAAGGTACTGCGTCATTGTTGCTTATTTCAAGAGATTTTACTCAAGGCAACAGCCATTTAATCTCCTACTCTTTTGCGTCCACTCAGTCCTTTCTCACATCTCTGATTTCTTACATATGTTATGCCTTATCTTCAGGAAGAACAACGTGCACGAGATTTGTTTTATGCTATGTGGATTCCTGATCTCTTTATGGAAAGAGTACGAGGTGATGACAAATGGTCGTTGTTTTGCCCAAATGAGGCTCCAGGTTTGGCTGATTGCTGGGGAGAAGACTTTCAGAAACTTTATCTACAGTTTGAAAATGAGGTTGACACCTTTCTTCACTTGTACTGACTGTTGGAACTAAAATGAACTATTAAATCAGATGGGAATTTAAATAGTTTGTTTTCCTTGGGTACAGGGTAGGGCAAAGAAGGTCATCTCTGCTAGACAACTCTGGTTTGAGATTTTAAGTTCTCAAATTGAAACTGGAACTCCTTACATGCTTTTCAAGGCATGTCAGCAAAACAATAAAACCGTGTTTCTCATTGCATCCTTTTGTTCATTCCCTGATGCATCGTATTCTTCCTGTTAGGATTCTTGCAATAGGAAAAGCAACCAGCAGAATCTGGGAACTATCAAATCCTCAAACCTTTGTACTGAGGTTATTGAATTCACAAGTCCAACAGAAACTGCAGTTTGCAATCTAGCATCCATTGCTTTACCTCGATTTGTCAGGGAAAGGGTAGGTTCTTGAAATCTGTTTCATGTTCCACATGTCTCACCTTTTCCCTGGAAAAAATTCCTGTTTAATAATACATAATGTTTTTCATAGGGAGTGCCTGCTGATTCGCAATCGTGCAAACTTGTTGGAAGTAGAGAATCAAGAAGCCGGTACTTTGATTTCCAAAAACTGGCACAGGTTAGTTTGGACATGCTGACAAGATCTTATCTACATATTTAGCTTTAAGTTTGTGTTCCAAGTGAGTTAGTACCAATGAATTATAACTTTGCTATTCAAGATTAGAGTAGAAAGATATGATGCTTTGTAATTCCTAGGAATGTTGGTTGAGTATTGAATTGCATCAACTAATAGTTTTTGACGTGTAACATTTAGCTTTTTTGCCTTTATAGGTTTGTGCAACGGTCACGGTGAATCTTAACAAAATTATCGATATTAATTACTATCCAGTTGAAACTGCAAGGACATCAAATTTGCGACACAGACCAATTGGTATTGGCGTCCAGGGTCTTGCTGATACCTTCATACTTCTTGGTATGCCATTTGATTCACCGGAGGTATTACCATACTTCTGTTGGATATGAATTTGTGATGAATTCTTATTGGATCATGTAGAATGACTACTTGATTTTTGATTCTAAAGGCCCAACAGTTGAATAAAGACATATTTGAAACTGTATACTATCATGCGCTTGAATCTTCTTCGAAGTTGGCTGCAAAAGATGGCCCTTACGAGACTTACTACGGAAGCCCTGTGAGCAAGGTAAAATGTTCCTATTTCTTTTATTCTCTTGATATGCCATGCCACTGTGTTAGACTGATACGAATCTGATTAGAATATTATGTGAATTTTCTGTCGATTGGTGATTTTGGTTTTAACTCGGATGACATCAAGTAGTAAAATTTGGACCTTTATGTGATTTAGTTGCAAAGAATTTCAACCTTAATGTTGTTGTCACTCCATCTATTGTTAGTGAAAATATAAAGGTTGCTGAAAAAATGTTAGTTTTTTTTTCTTAAGTTGTGTGCCTAATACAGCAAGTTGTCACACACATTTGTTACCTGAAAAATCTTGCGGAAAATTTTTTTTCTCCTCCCAGTGTGAATCCAAGAAGAAATTTGCAAATAATGTTGTGTTTTGCACCTTTTACTTTTCGAATTCCATGTTATGTATGTTGTATGCCAAGTTAGAAAACGAACAAGAAACTTACTGTAACTTTGTGACCGTTTCTTTCTTCATTTAGGGACTTCTTCAAATGGATATGTGGGGAGTGATGCCTTCAGACAGGTGGAACTGGGATGCTCTTCGGGACATGATATCCAATAATGGAGTTAGAAATTCCCTTCTAGTAGCACCTATGCCCACTGCTTCAACAAGCCAGATCCTTGGCAACAATGAATGTTTTGAGCCTTATACATCCAACATTTATAGCCGCAGAGTTTTGAGGTTTGCACTCTTTACGAGGCCGGTTCCTCTGAAGTTTAGATCTAACATTTTGTCATATAGCTCTTTTCATTTTTCAGTGGTGAATATATTGTGGTGAACAAGCACCTCCTTAATGATTTAACAGAGATGGGCCTCTGGTCTCAAACTCTTAAAACCAAGATAATTTATCACAATGGTTCTGTTTTGAAAGTACCGGAGATTCCCGAGCAGCTCAAAGCGTTATACAAGTACAAATCTATCTTCCCTTGTTGGTTTAAAGTGCTTGCTGATACATCAGTTCTCCTTTCGTGATAAAGTAGCATGTCACTTTATATCAGGACAGTGTGGGAAATCAAGCAAAAAACACTGATTGATATGGCTGCTGATCGTGGGTGCTACATAGACCAGAGTCAAAGTCTGAATATTCACATGGAACAACCTGATCTTGGAAAACTGACTTCCATGCATTTCTATGCTTGGACCAAGGTATGACGTCGAATGATGCTCAAAGCACCAGTTTCAGTAATTTTTTATTGTAGGTTGTTAATAATTGTAATTTGCATTTGCTTTGCAACTTTTATCGCGTAACTAGAATCTATAGACATGGGCTGTTCTAGTGGTGAATGTACATATATTATACGGGCTTTTACCCCATTTAACTAAGGAATGGATAAAAGTTAACCTAGAAGGTTACCATTCTATCTTCGCCGGCATCTGATAGTTTTATTGCACATCGAACTCCAAGGCAGACTTTGAATTAGGTCTTGATTTTGAAATTCGTGTATAATATAGAGGATGAACCTTCTTGTCACTTGAATATGACTTGGAAATCAGAGTTTTAGCTACTTGACAGCCTTTGATTGGTAAGGGGACAACATTTGACCATCTCTTGATCTGTGGGAGGTGGAGTCTCAAAACCAATTTCCAGCCACAATGTTGTTAGGATGTTTAAATTGATGATTTTTTATGCATTATGTTCTGTGCAGGGCTTGAAAACTGGAATGTACTACCTTAGAACCCGTGCTGCAGCTGATGCTATCAAGTTCACAGTTGATACTACTGTTGTTCAAAAGGTAACGAATTTTTCTTGGTTCATTGTATCTTCTTCAAGTGGTTGGTTAAGCTTCAATCTGGCATTTTCCCGTCGGTTTTTAATGGGAAAAATCCAATTTTAAGAATTATGACATGGTGGTCAATTATTGAGTTCAGTGAAAGCTCAAAATGCTTTATATATATATATATAGATGTATGTATGTATATATTCTCACGGCATTAACATACGAAGTACCACATTTGAGTGGATAAGATTTTCATTTTGAAACAATGCTTACAGTTTTAATATTGCTTATGCATCCTTTGCATCAGAGTGGCACCAATCTTATTTCTAGTATTCTTTCCAGTAGTTCTCATCTATGTGGTTGACACAAATTCTGGGTTGCTCTACTGGTGACCAGGAAACTGTTGACAGGGTTGAGTCTGATGTCGATATTGATATTGCCCAAGTGCAATGTTCCTTGCAAAATCGAGAAGAATGCATGGCTTGTGAAAGTTAAACTGCTTCTGTGTCAAGTGTTCTTGTGGGGATCAACCGATCAACTGGATGTGCTATTTTTGTATCAATCGTGTTCCCAAGATGGATGTAAATCATAGTGTACTTTTGGGGAACTCATTTTGTGCCATACTTGGGCTTCGGGATTGAAGTACTGTATAGAGAAGCGTGTACATAATATTAATAGGCATCATTATATCGTTGTCCTGTTCTTTGCACTACTTCTTGTCCTTATGTAGATTGCAAAAGTTCATTGATTCTCTCTATAGGCCTTTCATGTATCCTAACATTAACAACACTAATACACTAACCTGAGGAGGTGTTCTTTTCCAGTCTCTTCCATTAGTAGTTGAGCCGCGCTCAAATTAAACTAGGCCTGGAATAACTGGCTAAGTTAATGAATTAAACAAAGAAAGCAATTTTTTCTTAATTTCAAAAAAAGAAAGCAAATTGAACTCCTAAGTTTGGTGTTTAGAAGTTGAGCCATCTATTCTAATGGCTTCTTTGCCTGAATGTGTGAAGTTCATACTGAGATTCAGATGTCTACAAACGGTGGAGCAATCTAATAAAGAACCTTACTTTCATATCCACGCACTTGACCAAATTAACAAAACAAACCAAGTTCCTCACTGCCTCCTTGCTAGCTTTTACAATGACGAAGATAAACTAGGCACTATTTTCCTCCACCGCAACAAGGAGCTCGACAATTACATACATGCATATATGCCCTCCCCAAAAGTTAAACAATTTGTAGATTCCTGCAACGGATTACTTTCGGTTGTCCAACTCAATTCCACAATTTATTCACTTAGAATCCTTCCATTGCAAAAACACTTGCTCTTCTCAAGTTACCAAGGACCACCGTCGCCATAAATACTATAATCTCAGAACGTGTGTTTCCTTTGACGTATCGAGGGATGGAGTTTGATCGTCGGAATGATGACTACAAAGTGATTCCCGCCTTGTTTTTGGATGAGAGGTTGGTTGTGGCAGAGCTTTACTCGCTTAAAATAATTCTTGAAAGCATCTCGCTTTGATCAATTCCGCTGATTGGTTGTCAGGGACACCCGTGTCTTACAACACATTCATTGACAAGCAATTGTTTATATATTTATGATATAATTAATTAAACATATTTTTATTTCATGTATATTTGTATTATTATTTCACTTATAAGATAAAATTTACAAAATAAACTTTGAAAATAAAATTATGATGAGAGCATAGTTTATAAGATTTGTATTACATTTATTTATTATTCTTAAATAGTTCATAAACTCGGCATTAATAAAATGAAAAGATTAGAATATGTTATTTTTTATTTTTATAAAAGAAGTAATCAATCTTATAAACAAAAGTATAGAGATATTTAAAAAATAAATTTATAAATTGTTAGAGAATAATTTCATTAAATTGATTCAACTTAAGAGTTTCATATAGAATATTATTTTTGTATTTATAAAAATATATATTGTTTTAATTGTATAAGTGATCATTTGACTTAAAATCTCTAAAGTATTTTGATACTACATAAGATTTATCATAGTCAATGTAAGGCTTCAACATATACCCTGTTAAGTCAAAATGATCTTATGTAAATGATTTTAGTGAAAACAAATAATAATGAAAGAAGAAAGTGAGACGGAAGCAGAATAATAGGAGACGGAAACAAAAAACAGACGGAAGTAAAAGACAGACGGAAGATAAAAGACAGACGGAAGCAAAAGACAGACGAAAACAAAAGACATACGAAAGATAAAAGACAGACGGAAACAAAAGACAGACGGAAGTAAAAGACAGACGGAAACAAAAGACAGACGATATAAAAGTCAGACGAAAGAAATCAGACGGAAAGAAATGAGACGAAAGAAGCGATACCACGACGGTTTTTAAATCAGCTTGAGTTGGTTACAGAACTCAAC
>JAOSBL010000002.1:8782384-8795142 GCA_027568915.1 Erythroxylum roraimae
TTATTATTTTTTTGAGATTAAGCCCAAGTATGAAAAAGGTCAAATTAGGATTTTGATGTATGGAGGGGTCCGACATCCATGGCCCAGATTAAGTGAAGTTATGTGAGGGTTGGGTCTCGGAAACAGGATCCAATCGTCGGGTCTCGGTAACGGGGTCTGACATGAACCCTAAAACTTATTATTTACATAAATTCTTTGATTAATGTAAGGTTTTAGTTTTCTTGATAATTATTCATGACTATATTGAGTTGAATTGAGATATGCTATCGTTTTGATTCAATTTTCAAATTTTTTACATTAGGATCAAGAGATTATGTGTATAAATAGATCATAACATGAATAATGAGCATTGCAAAGGTTGTTATAGATAAGACTAAATAAATCTTCTAGGTTAATGCCAAACATATCATGGGAATTCATCAAGTGAATTAATAATTTCCTAGGGGTTTTATTTACAAAGAAATTTCAATTAGTCAACTTAATAATAAGAACTATATTTCTTGAGAGAGACTATAATTGTAACTTAAGAATTCTTATTGGCCGAAGCAAGTAAAGTTAATTATTAAATCAAAATAAAATTGAAATTTTGTTAAGAAGAACCCTAATTTGTATAATTTAAGGTTTGTCTTTGATATATTTTAATAAATGTGTTGATCAAATTTGGGTTGATTTTGCAAGCTCTCTAATATTTTTATAGGTTTGCATGTTTTGAGTCCATCTTAGAGGTTTAATTACTCAAAACTAATAAATTTAATTAAAGTAGGATTTAATCATGTAAAGAGTTATAGTTACTAATAAAATGCTAATAAGTTACTTAGTAAAGATTAGATTCGATACCACTAAGAATAATTAGAGTCAAATAATATTTTAAAGAAAGATTGTTTATAAAAGAGAGATTTCCTAAAGATTGTTTTAAAAATGAATTTCATTAAATGCAATTGGTATTCTTCATACATACTTGGAATCTTTCAATTTTATTAACTTAAGTATTAGATTGTCCTTTTCAAAAACATTCTCTACCAATCAGTAAGTATTTTTATAGGCTTTTTGAGTTAAGACCAATTGAGTGGAACTATTATGGATTTAGTTTAAATCATTAAGTGACATTTGCGGGAGTCTGACTGTAATCTTTAGATGTCCCACTTGAGACAATTTAAAACAATAACTAAGTTATTACCAGCTAAGGAAAGAACAATAGATACTAATAAAGTCAAGCCTTCTTCCAATGTCAATGGAATAACTAACACCCTCAAGCACCGTAAGGACTAAGTAGCCAAAATTATAATATTACGAAAATAAATGAGACAATTATCATAAAGGGAGTAGTCAAATTAAAGGAAATAACCCTGCACCTAGTAGCTATCATATGAAGAAAAGTCATTCGCTATAATCCTACACTATAGACCCATAATCATAACCATCAATAGGGGGAGCACCATTACTACTCCTGCATCTAACACCCAAGACCTATGCAGTGAAACCACTAACAGGGTGAGCCCTTCCACACACCACAATCTTACATTTATTCCTTACACTTTACATCACCATCAGGGCGAGCCTCATTCATACCATACAACCCTATGTTGCCAATTAAACATGAAGCCTAGAGAACAACCCTGATAGTTGACAATTCCCTAATGCCTGACATTTTAGTGGAGTCACTACTACTGGGATTCAAAATGTTAACCATGTATACCTATAATGGTATGCATAATCCTATTAACCATATGCACTATTATAGGAAACTTTTGGACCTACATGGCACGTTTGACACTATAAAATGTAAAACCTTCTCTTTCATCTTGATTGATTTAATTCGATCATGGTTTTCAAACTTTGATTCGTACCTCAATATCTAGTTTCCAACAACTAGTTGTGAAGTTCACATCACACTTTGCAAGTAACAAATGCAAGCCTTGAAACTCATTATACTTGATATTAACAACTTAAACGATGGGAGACGCCTAAGGAATTATCTCCAACACTTTATTTTTAAAGCTACTAAAATCCCCAATCTTAATATAGGGGCATCAATAATAGCCTTTGTGAATGGAACTTGTCAACCCTTGTAGAACTCAATATAAAAAAGTAACCTTAAATCTTTGAAAATGTTCAAATTACTGAGTAGAAATACATAAACTTAAATATATAGAGCATAACTTAAGAAGATACAATGAAAACTAAAAGAGGGATGGATCTTCAGTTAATAAAGGAAAGCAAAAGAAGCTAAGGAAAGATGAATCAAAGTGAAAAAATAAAAAGAACCACTGGGGAAGAGAAGCCTAAATTCAATGTGTCATTTAACAGGGTTTTTAACTACATCCTCAATAAGAACTTAATTTAAAAAAATGACAAAATAGGCTTGCCCAAAGAAATAAAAAGCTATATTGTCACTTTAATATAGATATTGGACATGACATTACAAAAAACTTAAAAAGGTAACTAATGACTTAGAGAAACAAGAAAAATTTAAATGTTTCTTTAAAAACTTAATAAAGATGACTATATCAAAGAAGTACTAAGATGCCCAAATGTTAAAAAGCAGCAGACTAGATAAGAAACCATACCCCACTCAAAGAAGGTACCATATGGAGAAAGGTACCATGTGGGGAAATCCATGATGATCATATCTCTGTTGTTATTCAAAATCATATACTTATGATTATTAGGTTTTGAATTATAACAGTCTTGTTAATGCATTGGAGCTAGATTCAACATTCGTACAATCATTAAATTAACTTCCCTATGGTCATCAGATTAGCATCTTTATTGTCATCAAGATTACATCCATGTTGTCATCAGGACCGCATCCTTATAATCATAAAGTTCAAAATTCTAATAATTTTTTAAAGAATTAAAACTAAGCTCTAAATCTAGGCATGACAAAACATTATAGGCCTTGCCTGGTTTAGTCTAAAGTTAATTAGTTTGACTCGAGATAATTGAGCTTTAGACTGAGTTTTGAATTTTTTTGAAAAAAATTTATGCTCAAGCTCTCTGATCTTGCCAGCTTGAAGTTTGGCTATATATGTATATGGAAACCTAATTTAATTTCCTTCTTTCCTTTTCTTTTTTTTTTGTCATCAAGATCACATCCATGTTGTCATCAGGACCACATCCCTGCAACCATAAAGCTCAACATTCTATTTTTTATGTAATTGGAACTAAGCTCTAAATATAGGCATGGCAAAACATTTTAGGCTTTGCCTAGTTTAGTCCAAAGTTAATCAGCATGACTTAAGATAATTGGGCTTTAGACTAAGTTTTGAATTTTTTTGAAAAAAATATAGGCTCTAGCTCTATGATCCTGCCAGCTTGAAGCTCGACTATATATGTATATGGAAACATAATTTAATTCCCTTCTTTCCTTTTCTTATTTACTATCGTATGTCCTATGTTTTTGGTGTTACCCTTTCTCCTTTATTTTTTGTTGTTTCTCTCAAATGTAAGGATCTAGATTCTACATTTACATTAGTTTAAATGATATTTTTGAATTGTGCATTACAGAAGATGGCACAAGAATTGGTGGTAGGTGGCACAATACCTTTTTAGGCTCCTTCACTCTCTTCTATTGTCATTCCCAACCACTTTAATTTTCTTGCTAACTAAACAAGATGTGAAAAATGATGTGAGGAATCTATATTAAAATTTTTCTTTTCTTTTTAGGGTTTGCTAGGAATTAATATTGTAGAAGGAGAGTTGATGAACAATGGTAATATAGGTGGATGATGGTTTGTGGGTTTGGAGACTAGAGAGAGGAGACTAAAGAAGGAAAAATGAAGGAAGTAGAGGATGCTTTGTGTGGTTTGGTTCATATGTTGAGTCATTAGGTTAAGGTGTGGGAATTCGAGCTCTTTGAGCCACTTAGACTCGAACGATATCACCTAGACCTTATCAAACTTCAAGTTGTACCCTAAGAGGGTTGAGTCGGTGATGGGCCTAGCCTATTGCCATCCCTATCCAAATATCTATGGTCATTAGGTCAACATCCCTTTAGTCATTGGGTTGACATTACTGTAATCATCAAATTCAAAATTCTAACAATTTTGTTAACGTATGGAACTATACTTCACATCCCCACTGTCGTTTGGTTGACATCCATATGGTGGTCAAATCGAGATCCTTGCAGTCGTTAGGTCCACATCCCTATAATTGTTAAGTCAACACCCATTTTATCATCAAAACCATATCTTTGTTCGATAGGTTCAAAATTCGAACAATTTTGTTAAGATATTAGAGCTAGACTCCATATTTTTATGGTTATTAGGTTGACATCCTTGTAATTGTCAGATCTAAATTTATTTGATTGTCGAGTCCATATCCTTATAATTTAAACTCATATCCTTGTGGTTGTCGAGTTCAAAATTCAAACAATTTTGTTAAGGCGTGGAAAAGTTGACATTCCTACAGTTATTAGGTTTAACTCTATAATTTTCAGGTCCATATTCTTGCAGTCATTAGATTTACATCTCTACTATTGTCATATTCAAAATTCTAACAATTTTGTTAAGGTACTAGAGCTATACTCCACATTTATGCAATCTTTAGGTTAACATCAATTCAATCTTCAAATCCATATCACTATAATTTTTTGATTAATATCTTTTTGGTCGTCAAGTCCACATCCATACGATCATCAAATTGACATCCATTCTATCATTGTATTCAAAATTCTGATAATTTTATTAAGGCATTAGAGCTATACTCCACATTTATGTAATCATGAAGCTAACATCTATTCAATCTTCATATCCACATCCATACATTTGTAAAGCCAAATTTATTGCGAACATCAAGTTTTCATCCCTTTGATCATCAGGTCCACATCTCTGCTATCATTAGTTCTACATTCCTTCTATTATTAGGTCCATATCCTTGTTGCCATTAGGTCCATGTCCCTATAGTTGTTATGCTCAAAATTCTAACATTTTTGTTAATGAATAATACCTAAATTTCACATCCCTGCAGTCGTTAAATCCATAACCTTGTGATTTTCAATTATCCATCTATATGATTATTAGGTTTAAAATTCCAAAATTTTGTCAAGGCATTATATTTAGACTCCATATGTACAATAAGAAATCTAAATATACCTAATGATAGTTATTCATTCATAAAGGTAGATATGCAAAATATAGATAAAAGTGAAATTTTATAAATTATAAAAAGCGCTAAATGTGCCCAAGTGCCTATATAGAGAGAGATGCACTACTAGAGGAAGTAGGCTGACGTTGTTAGGTTTGGGCGATCCTCTATCCACAAGGCTAGTGACCTTAATTTCCCTAACTATGTCAGATAAATGATCAAGCTATCAATTTCAGTTGGTTCAGGCTCATTGGATACATTAATAATATCCATATTTGAGAACAACATGTCTACATATGACAAGCTATGGTGGAGTCGTCAAATACGATTGTCGATATGACAAAAGGAGGATGTATTTAGGTGACTTTGTTTTGGTGTTTGAGGAATGTTTTTATATTATGCTCCACCTACTCTTTATAGACTTACGGTGTCCATTATTGACTGATTAACACGTGATTTTTAAGTAGTTTAAAATATAATTTGATTAAGCCATCATCTCTACAAACTTGAGCATTGAGAGTTTCATTCTCAAGAACCCCAAATTTCAATAGAAAACTGAGAAAAAAAAAATAATACACCCATATTAAGTGTTCAAAATGAGCTTAGGTTAACTCAGATTATCAATCTTGTATAGGCATGCGTGCTTCGAGTTCGCTTAAAAGGTCTAATTACCCAATGAGATATGTCTAATCAAAGTGAGATTCGATCATGTTAAGAGTTAGGTTCTTGATCAAACACCAATTAAACAACTTATTAAAGCTTAGATTCAATTCTATTAAGGGAAGTTAGAGTTAAACTATACTTCAAATAATGATTGTCTATAAAAAAAAAAGATATTTAAAGATAAGATCACAAAATGACTCTCATTAAGCATAATTAGTGATCTTCTTATATATTTAACACCCTTTAATTTTAGTGACTTGAGCATCTGATTTCTCTTTTAGTTACATCTTCGACCTATTATTAGTTGTTTTTACAAGCTTACCAAATTAAAACCAATCTATCAAACCTACTATAGATTCAATCTACATCAATCATTAAACATAATTTAGACAATTTACATGGTAAATGAAGTCATACAATTTAAACAAAGATCTTTTAAGTTAAAGTTAACTATAAGTAAAATAATAAATTTATGTCTTAGAGAAGCAAAGAGTTAAACCTTCCTTGTTCTTAGTTAACATAATAAAATTGACCAAAATTATAGTCAAAATTTCTAATCAAACCTAACAACATTTCTTTTGTCACTATTAAGTGCTTTAACTATTCCATTTACCTCAACTAGCTAAAGATTATAGTATATATTAGTTTAATAAAGTAATAAAATTAAATATTGTTCCTCTTCCTAGGAGAATTAAAATCATAAAATTAATATAAAAGACCCATCGACTCAACCATTAGATTAAAATTCTTAGGAGTAATATTTGCTCATGTAATGAATTAGTAGTTATGACATTGTTGGTAAATATCATTATAAGGCGTATTTTAAAATTTTTGATACATAATTAATAGGCTTCCACAAGGATGTTCATAAAAGTTGAATATAAACAAAAATAGGAGACATAAACCACTGTACCAAATGAAATTCTATAGCAATCTAGAGTTTGTGGTCTTAGCTTATAGTTATTATATAAAAGCAAATAATATAAATGTTGAAAATAATATGAATGAAATTAATTTCCAACAATGCAAGTCATCATCATCATTACACTCAGTCTGAAATCCCGCAGTGAAGTGGAGTATGGGGAGGTCTGATAGTACGCAATCTTACCCTTACATAGTAGAGAGTCTATTTCCGGTAGACCCACATGTAGATGTGACAGGTAAAATAATGATGCAAGACACAAAAGCAATACGTGAATACATGCAAACTAGCATGTCGAATATTTAAGTAAATAGAAAAATAAGGACAAAACCAAAACTAATAAAAAAGAATAATAATAATAATAAAAAAATTAGTAATACAACAAAAACTAAATACTAGAAAATTCCATGAATAATTAAAGTTTATTAAAAGAAATAAAAAACTAATAAAATTTCATCACGTTATATAAGAGCCAAAATTAAAGTTTTTTGTTTTTTTGTTTTTAAAGTCGTTTAAAACAACTTGTTTATATGAGCTTTTGGTTTGTGTTTTTGCTTTTAGTTTCTTTCAATTTTCATAATTTATGAAAACTATAAAAAAAGGATTCTTTTTTGTTTTTATAATCTGATTTAGTATTATTTAATTATTTAATATTAATTATTAATAAAATGTATGAATAATTTAATTTAAGATTGTATATTTAATAATTTAGAATTATGAATAATTTAATTTAATTTTTAATTAATTTAAATATTATTTTAAAAATAAAACAATATTAATTCAATAATTATTAATAAATATAATTTAAAATTTAGAATATATTCAAAATATATAATTTTAAATAAAATTTGTTTTAACAATTAAAAATAAATTTAATTTATAAATAAAATAATTATTAAATTATTTATCTTAATAAAATATTTAAATTTTTACTGTTGAAAAAAAATATGTTTAAATATTATCTAACATATGATTTTATAAGTAATTAAAATATAACTATATATATTAACAAATAAACAATTTTTTATTTTTATTTTAAAAATAGAAACTAAGAATTAAAAAAATAAAAGTAAAACTAAACGACCTAGCCCTTACTCAACAAAGATAATCTTTACATTTAAAAATATCTGATGGCAGGTAAGTAAATAATGGAGAAGATATATCCAATTAGGCAACTCATAAACAAATCGTGAGAGCATTTGTGATGCCACATAAGTAAGATAATGAAGAAGATATATCCAATTAAGCAACTCAATCAAGAACACGAAAAGTTTATCAGATTATTTAATATGAGAGCCCACATGTTAAATTCAAGTGAAGAAATCTTCTCATCAGCACCCCTCAACTCAGGCACGGGATGACCTGTGCCAAATAACCTGGTCCAACCCTATGATATAGCCGTTTGTGTGGATAAAAATTACTGAAATAAGTTTATGGGACAGGAGATCTGTCCACGCTCGGCCTTATCTTTGACTTCCTTAACTGAATGCGCCGTCTCCAAAGACAAAATTGCATTTGTAAGTTTGTATGTTTCTCTTCCGACCATTCCCGGCACGTCAGGCTAAAAGCCTTGATACGGCAGTTACGCAAGTGAATTCAGTCGGCCAAGTTAAAGGGCATTCAAAGTCAAAGTCGGTGTCAGCTTGTATCAGTCCACGAGGCACGCACACAAAACTCAGCCAGAAACTACCCAGGACATTTTTATAGGCAGGTTTCTTAGGGGATAGATATTTTGTTAGGTTTAATAAAATACTCGTAGCTTCCCCTCAAAAAATATAAAATACTCGTAGCTTCGTTTAATTAGTATGCAGAGTCACGCTGACGCAATATCCATTAAATCGCGAGAGGGAATTGTTATGATTATGGAAAAAGCAGATAAGGATGTTTGGTAAAACGCATGGAGGCAAAAAAGTCAAAAATATGGTGAACAGCTTCTCCCCAGTCCCCATAAACCATGGCTTCTATAACGTTCTCCATAATTACCCTTTTCCAATGTGACACCGCAACTAAAGCAGTGTCCATTACCCTAGTCATTGCTTCGCAATGTCAAGCTTTTCACAGTTCTGAAACAGAGAGAGCTACTTTTTAATTCCTTCATAACTACACTGTTTTGGACAGATGTACGCACGCACTTTTCGTACCGGTTACATAAAATAGCTCTATTCTCATCTCGTTTCGTTTACTATTCACTCTGACAGAGATATATACATCTATGTATTTGTGTATACGATAGGATTTCAATTCTTGTCCACCACATGTAATGATAAATTAATTTCTATTTTAATAAAATAATTAAAATTTTGATCAATAAGAAAATAAAGATTTAACACTTCTTTTCTTTTAACTATTTTGTTCTCAAAACAATTTTAAATGAATCAAAGATGTGAATTATTATAAAAAATAGGAGCAAACTCTGTTTTTCGTCCCAAAGACGCGCAGGAATATGCAAATCCCATGACCCCATTCATTGACTGCCGCGTGAATCAGAACTAAAATTTTCTCTCGGGATGGTGATTAGTGGGGAGTGGGGACTCTTGGACCATGAAGTTCAAAAAAGTATCGCTTTCTCTTTCTCACTCACTGTTTTCGTTCTGCACTGTCCTAATGCTCCTGTGTGTTATAAAAGAACTTAAATGTATCTTCTTTTTCTAGATTCTATCTCTGAACTAGAATTTATATTCTCTGGAGAGACTTTCTATTTTCCAGCCTTTCTTTTACCCTTTTAGAGAAGAACTCTCCAATCGCTTTTTCCCTCACCTTTCGATCTCTTTTTTTTCCTTTCAATTTTGCAGCTTCCTGGCTAAGAAGCTCCGCTGGTAACAACATGGATGTAAGTTCTCTTTCTCTTTCTTTCTTTTTACCTTTACCAGCTTGCATAAAACCAAACCATCCAGAAACAGTTCTTGGCTCTTCAGAAAAGAAGCCAAATTTATGGTGTTGGAACTTTTTGAAAGTGGATATTCTAATTTTTCTACTTCTATTTTTTCCCTTTCATTTTGAGTTGTTTTTGTACTGAAACTCTAGAATTAGTGGTTCAATGTTCAATCTTTTCTCTTCTTCATCTTGACGTCTCTTGTGGTGTGTTTGTGGTTTTGATTTCTGTTGTTGTTGGTGGTCAGGAATGGAAAAGGAGTGGGCAAATACCAGCATTTGGAGACTGGGATCACGCCAGTGACCTGCCGATCACTCAGTATTTCGAGAGTGCAAGACAGGCAGGGTTAGCTAGGTATAGTTCCTCCGGAGAATGTGGGCATCACTACATGAGAGGTGGTGATCTATATGCTGCTGCAGATTTCATGAGATCTTCTTATAATAGCATTCATCCTCCAAGAAAGGTTAGCAATCTTTACATTGCTTCAAATGTCTGCCTTTTCCTTTTTTTTTTCCCGGGTTAGAAAACAAGGGACAAACATAACTGGTAATGTGAACGCTTAACGGGGTAAAAAAAAGTCAGCATTTTTAATGCTTCTACAATGTAATTTGTCTTTTTGTGCAAGTGGAGTCCAAAAAGCTCGTCTCTTACAGACGTGGTTTCCCAAGTCTAAAGTTAATACCAACCCTGAGAAAATCCCTATTTGGTAATAATCTATAAGATAAGGTCTGGAATGTGGACATGATGACGGTGTTTGAAAATGTAGACAAGGTCGAGAGAAAAAAGGGAAACGCATATGAAGGAGCAGAGAAAGCAAGGGAGAGTTTGTGACGTGATTGAACAGCCGAGAAAACATCATCAACAAAGACCAGACCCCACTATTTCACACAATGGAAAGAAGAACTCGAATGGTGATGTCACATTTGCACGTCCTAGATTGACTGTTAGGCCTCCTAAGCCTATCGATGAAGATCTCTATAGAATCCCACCTGAGCTGCTTCGTACTTCCAAGCGGGTCAGTTTACTCTACCCTACCCTTCTTCATTTTTCTACATTTAATCATTTACTACAGTTCTACTGGTATTGTATTTTAAATGAGATGTTAATCAAGGGCATCATTACATAATCAAACGGCTTGTGGTAAAATATGATGTTAATCTAAATGTGTAACAAAGAGACTTGACGCTTTTTGTTGTATTCTTTTTTATTTTGTAGAAGAAAGTTCCAGGACTCTTTTCATGCCTCGTACCCACTTGCGCATCCTAAATGTGAGCTTCAAGGCAGCCTCTACAAGAAGTATTGCTTGTCTAGAAACACCTCTCTAAGAAAAGTGTTCTATATGCACTTCTTTTTTTTTTCTTCTTTTTTGTAGATTATGCTCTTCTTTATTTTCTTATCCAAATCTAAGTGTGCTAGAGGTGGTAAAGACTCGAAATGAAAATAGAAGAAGAAAAAGATAGGTGTTGTTTTCTTTTTTTGTTTGGTACGAGTATTATAGTTTAGGACATGAGTTCAGGGCTCCAACTCCATTGCTTAAAATGCTCTTTTCTGTCCCAAGAGTTAGCGTTATATCCTTTCTGTAAACACCCAAGTGTCTGATCTTATTAATTTTTCAGTAAACTTTGAGCTTAGAGAGGGTTTCAATCAGAACCATTACTTGACGACTGCTTTTAACATTTATAGTTTGTCTCGTTGAAATCTTAACAACGTTCACCGCAGAAGCGCTCCATCCAATTGATGGACAAGGTACTCTAAAAATTAGTTAGTGCCAAAACAGCATAAAAAGATTGGATAGGGGTCAATCAAACATCATCCATAAGACAAAGTTGGCCTTTCAACCAATCAAGACAGAAGAGATTAGGTTTCAGATGCACAGATTTTTATGTGGGTAATAAAGTCAAATCATTTCATGTATTCATCCCATACGGAGAAGCTTAAAAGCGGGCCGGATGAGAGGAGACCAAGAAACTATATACTCGCATAGGTCTTGCTCTTCCTGCACAATCAACCAAATAATTTGATTAATGTTAGTATTTTTTTTTACACTATTAAATCTAAAATTCGAACGTTTGGACTGAAAATTTTGCCTTATTCAATATCATTACGGAATCCATGGTTACCAAACATTCTTACCATACTCTCATATGAGTTGATGGAAATTCTGTCGAATTTTGATTCTTGCGTTTCTTAATGTAGGCAGACTTTGACAATAGATACCAAATTATTTCTTCATACCTAAAGCCTTAGACAGCAAGTAGCTAAAATCTACTAGTTGAAGATAAGAGACAAACTTCCCTATATCGAGGAAATCATTAAAAAAAATACGACTGAGTGTTCAAAGTCTTGTGGTTTCTGGATTGTAGCCGGGACTTATGCGTGTGCCTCGTGGAGTGATACAAGCTGACACAGACTTTGACTTTTAAATCTCTTGCATAACCGGCTGTCTTTATAGTCTTGGAACAGAAACATAAAAAGCCAACTTGAACTTGAAGAAGACGACGCATTCAGTTAAGAAAGTCAAAGATTACTCTGACTTAGGGCGCTGATGACGAGTCTCTATTTCCTTTTCAACAAAAGACTGTTAACTTTGAACTTTGCACCAACCCAGCATGGGACGAGAGAGGAGAGGAGACATATCAAATTTATACTCTTCGCTGGGTCAGGCAGACCATAAACTGTAGATTTTAATTTGGGACGGTGGTATACGTGTCCACTTACCCAAAAAGACAGAGACACACAGAGTTAACATAATTGAGAACTTAGGGATGTGAAGTCCTTTTTTCCCAATTTAATGCTTCTAATAGGTGGGGTGCCAGCTGCATTGTTATGTCTTGATAGTAGAATCCACACAATTAAAACAATATCATATCAACACAGTTGACAGAATATTGACGTAAATTTAAAATTAAAGGAGCAAAGCAATATTCCTAAGAATATTCATTTATGGCCTGTTTGGTAGGAGGGAATAGGAATTCTATTCCCTCCATATTCCTTGGTAATAATAAAACCCGTGTTTGGTTTAAAATAAACACAGAATGAGTATTCTATGTCAATATGTATTCTGCGATTTTAAGGAATAGCTAAACCCGACTACAACCTGTTATTACTTATTCGACGAATCCGTAATCTTTCTTCTCCGTCTAAGCTCGTTCCTTTTTACAAACCTATCCTTCCCAAAAATTGTTTATCTTCTTCAACAGCTGAAATACCTTGGAG
>JAOSBL010000002.1:8795242-8808198 GCA_027568915.1 Erythroxylum roraimae
TTATTAATAAATATTATATAAAATATTAAAATAAATTTAAATAAAAATAATTTATTAGTAATAAAAATAAAAATAAAATATTATTTATTTTAAAAACTTTGAAAAACTTATGAAATGATGACGTATCTCAATATGCTTTGATATTCTTGTATGAAACATATGACAAATAGCTGACGTATTATCACAGAAAATTACTGTAGGCTTTCAGATATTTGATAGAATTTTTCACATCCATATAGCTTCACACGTTGCTACATTTGACGTGACATATACAATACTACTTTATTTTCTTAAACTTCATGAGATTTGTTCCCAACCCAAAAATATAACCAAATGTGCTTTTCGACTACTAGCCTAATCGCTGTTGATCCCATAATGTTTTGTACCTGGTAGATACCTTCATACTCGACTCATTCATATATCTCGAAACAAAACTAACAAAGTAAACAATATTTGGTCTTATGTTCATCAAATATATTAGAGAGCAAATAAGACTTCCATATATATATTTTGATCAACCTTTTTTTGCACCATCATTTTGCTGCAATTTTTTATTGATTGTCATAGGCTTGCGATTCTCCATTTGATAATCTTTTTACAAGTTTGAAATATGCTTCCTTGAGGGATAAAAATCTCTCTTTTTGATTGTTTCACTTATATATTAAGAAAATACTTCATGAGCTCCTTCATCATAGCTTTTTTAAAAGTTTCTATCATCTCATCATTTCTTCATGTGTAAATTAAATTATCAACATATAAGCATATAATAAAAAAATAAGCATCTTCTTCCTTGATATAAAATGATGGTTCAGATGGACTTTTTTGGAATCCCTTTCAATGAAAATAGGAAATAATCTTCTTGTTCAAGCTCTATGCGCAGTTTAAATTAGTAAAAGGCCTTACAAAGACTTTAAACCTTTTTTTTTCTATTTTCTTTTCACAATATAACCTTAAGGTTGCTTGATGTAGACTTCTTCTTCTAACTTTGCGTTGAGAAATGTCAACTTCCATCGAGCTAAAATACATTTAGTTTCAATTGTGTTGCCAAAGTAAAAACCAATCTAATAGTCTACATAGGAACAATGGATGCAAAAGTTTCATTGAAATCCATCCCAAGATGTTGTGAGTAATCTTTAGCAATGAGTCGCACTTTTTCTTTTTGTTTGGTGCCATCTTCATTAAATTTGGTCTTATAGACCTATTTGATGCTAATCACTTCTTTTTCTTTTGATCATTCCACTAAGTCCTAAGTGTGATTTTTCTCAATCATGCCAATCCCTTCATTTGTCGCTTTGTTATAAATTTTTTCTTGTGAAGCTTTCTTAAAACTTTGTGGTTCAATAGCATATTGTGAAACTGATAAATATCATCCAAGGAGCAATATCTCTTTGGTGTAGTTTCTTAATTCAATGCATCAACTTGTATGTTGGTTCTAGAAGTTCTAGTTTGTTGATTTCCACTTGATTGTAAATGTTCATTTTACTGTATAAATGATGGTGATTTAAGAAAATCAAGTGAAGGTGAAGTTTGGATTGCATCTTTCTACCAATTCCATGTTGCCATTTCATCAAAAATGACATCTCTTTAAACCACCAATTAAATGTTTTGGGGTTGTAGAGTGAAATATCCTTTTGATTTATCACTATAAACAACAAATAAATAATTTTCTCCTTTCTCATCAAATTTGTCTCATTTTTGAAAAATAACTAGAGTAAATACAACACATCCAAATAGTTTAAGATGACTTACTATAGGCTTTCTTTTGTGCCCTGCTTCTTATAATGTCTTTTAGTGGACTGCTTTGGTTAGGGATTGATTGAGAATGTAAACAGTTGTATTAACATCTTCAACCTAAAATCTGTTTGGAAGTTTTGCCTTTTAGTATGATTCATGCCATCTCTTTGACATTTCTATTTTTTCTTTCTGCTATCCCATTCTATTAAGGAGTATGTCGCACCTTAAGTTGTTTTTGAATTCCATTCTCTTCGCATAGTCAAGAAAAGGCTTGTAACAATTAACTCACCTCCACGATCGGTCCTTAGTGTCTTTATTTGATATTTGCTTTACCTTTCTGTAAGAGCTTTGAATTGTAGAAAGCAAGAAAATGCACATGATTTTTTATGAAGAAAATAAATCCAGATCATTCTATTGTAATCATCAACGTAAAGTAAGAAATATATGTTGTTACTTAATGATGAAGTGCGAGTTAGACTGCATATATCTACATGAACAAGCTCTAATAAAGTGCATGCTCTCCAAGCTATTTTGGGAAAAGGAAATCGATGCATCTTCCCATAAATGTATCCTTCACAAACTCTATTTTCTTATTTTAATGGTGGAAGACCAGTAACCATATTCTTTTACTTCAAAATATGAAGTCCTTTATGATTTCAATAATTATATCTTAAATTCCAAAGATACGAATCATCAACAGTCACATTTCTACATTATGAAATGTTTTCATTTTGAGAGGAAATATATTGTTTTGACTTATCGTTACTGCTGTCACTTTTTTATTCTTTTTCTTATAGAAAATCTCACAACAATCCTTATCAAAAACAAGTTTGTATCTGTCCAACACTCCAAAGATTCTGAGTGATATTAAGAGAATAATATGATAGCAACAAGTCAACGTAATCCCTTAAATCATGGATCCACCAATCTTAGATTATTAACTCAACATAATTTACTTACCATTTATAGCTGCCACTGACTCTGTATATATAGGCATAATGATATCAATAAGAAATCGAGTTTACCAATTACCTAAATCTATTATGGTATCAGAGCCCAAGCTGTAAAGCTTGTAACTTTCCTCCCTAAATCCAACTCTATTTTCGTCTCTCTTCGCTTCTCTCTCTCTCCCTCATCTCTTTCCTCTTCACCTATTTTTCACTCAATCACAACAACTCAGTTGCCATGTCTAACAGTGGCGCCTCCTCCACCAACACCTCTCCTACCCACTCCTCTCAAGTCACTCTAACGGGCACTGATATACCCAATCAAACCCCTTCTATAGTTGCCATCAACTACATGCAAGTCCCAATTAAACTCTCTAAAGGAGGAAACTACATTTCATGGAAATCTCAATTTGAAAAACTTCTTTTCGGATACGATCTTATGGGATTTCTGGATGACTCATTCCCTTGTCCATTGCAAACGATTTGAGATGTAACTACTAACTAAGAGGTATCCAATCCAGATTATGATGCCTGGCTATGACAAGATCGTTTGATCCTTCAAGCCATCTAAGTATCTTGCACATGGACTGTATAATCTATCATTTCTTAGTCTAAAACTTTTGCGCAAGCATGGGATAAACTCTAGGTGACCTATGCAAATCTATCCACCACGAACTGTCTTAGCCTTCTTGACTCTTTTACCAATGTAAGTCTTGGAGGCAAATCAATATCTGAATATATGTAAGAAATTAAATTGATCATTGATAATCTTGAAGTTATTGGCCACCTGGTAGATGATGGTGCAATTGTGATTCATGTTCTCAATGGTCTTAGTCCTCAATACTCATCTATTGCCTCTGTAATCTATGCTCGTGATACACCAATCTCATTTGAAGAACTTCATGACAAACTACTTGACCATGAAGCGTCTCTTCGTCGTGATGAAATCAATAAGGGAGGATCACCAATTATTGCTCAATACACCCAAAGGAACTCTAATTGCAGAGGTCGAGGATCCCATTGTCACCATACACAAAGACAAAGATAAAAATATGGACTCAATGCAAATTTCAACCTACAGCCCCAAAGTGGTCATGCTCGCGGCTCCTTTAATCAAAATAATCAGCATCACTCCTCTCAACAATTTCATCCATGTACTCAAAAACGTAATTTCAACCACAATTCCCACCCCATTTGTCAACTATGTGATTAACCGAGGTACACTACTCGCACATGCAGAACCCACTCTCCGTCAAATCTTCAACCTCTACCCTAAGCTCATCACATGTCTACTGTAACAAGCACACCTCATAGCAATTGGGTCCTTGACTCAGAAGCCTCTCACCACATGACCAATGACCTCAAGAATCTCTCAATTCGCTCAGAGTATGATGGAATTGAAGACATTATAGTCGGAGTTGATAAGAAAATCCCAATCTCTTATATTTTCTCTGCTACTCTTAAAACACTTTTCAAAAATTTTCATCTCAAACATGTTCTATATGCTCCTCATCTCACACAGAATCTCCTCTCAGTCTCTCAATTTTGCTCTAATAATGACACATCAATTGAATTTTTCCCTGATTGCTTTGTTGTGAAGGATCTGAACAGAGGGGCATCCTTGGTCCAAGGCCGGAATAAAGGCAATCTCTACATTTGGCCATCCTTAACACTGCCCCTCTTTATAGTTCCTCAGGCGCACATTTACTCCACCTCAGCTCCTTCCATCACCAAGTGGCATCAACGCTTAGGCCATCCATCTGCTCAAGTTCTCCACAAAATTCTCTCTACATATGACATTTTAGCAGTCAACTCATCATCATTGCCTTCTCACTGTGATGCTTGTTTGTGTAATAAGAGCCACAAATTACCATTTGGCTCCTCCATAATTACTTGCAATAAACGATTTCAAGTGTTATTCACTGATGTTTGGGGACCTGCACATTTATCTTCATTCCATCATCATAGGTACTATGTCATTTTTATGGATTACTTCGCCAAATATACTTGGTTGTACCCTTTTAAGCATAAATCTGAAGTCTCCCAAGTCTTCACTCGCTTCAAACTAATCATCGAAAAATACTTTAACACCAAAATTTCAAAAGTTTACACTGATGGCAGTGGTGAGGCACAGGCTCTTGGTCACCTCTTGCAATTCCAAGAAATTCAACATTTAAAAGCTCCACCTCACACTCCTGAACAGATTGGCATCGCTGAGCGCAAACATTGTCATATTGTGGAAATGGCTTTCAATATTTTACATCAAGCTTTTACGCCCCTCAAATATTGGTCTCTTGCATTTCAGGCAGCTATCTACTTAATTAATAGGATGCCAACCAAAACAATATGCCATGACTCTCCTTACTATCGTTTATTCAACTCCACACCCAACTATCACAAACTCTGCATATTTGGACGCCACTGCTACCCTGGTTACAACCTTACACTACCATAAACTACAACAAAGATCCCAACAATGCACCTTTATTGGCTATTCCACTAACCATAATGCCTATCTATGTTTTGAGCCCCTAACCAACAAAATCTTCGTCTCTCAGCATGTGGTCTTCATTGAAGACACCTTTCCCTTTGGTCATCTCACGAAATCATCGCCACACTCCATTACACAATCCATGATTGGCTACATTTTCGACAATCACAACCTTCCACCACCCCAACTAGATTTCTCCCACCCACCACACCTTTACCAGCACCTTAACAACCAACCATCATGACCTCTCCACCACCCCAAACCCTGACTCACCACCACCTGACACCTCACCGACCTCACACCATCATGAATCACCATCTACCTCAATCCAACCAACTACTTCTACACTTTACCTTTACCATGCCAAATCCAAACCCGCTCTAAAAGCAATATATTTAAACCTAAAGTCATTCTCGAACCAACCACTATCATCCAAGCTAAAAAATACCCCGAATGACGTGCAACCATGAGTGCAGAATATGATGTCTTAATCCACAACAACATCTGGTCCTTAGTTCCACCACACCATCTTAAAACATTGTGGGATGCAAATGGATCTTTCACAACAAACGCAATCCTGATGGCACAATTGATGGTATAAAGCCCGTCTTATGGTTAAAGGCTTCCATCAACAACTAAGAATTGACTTCAGTGACCCATTTAGCCCAGTCGTCAAATCAGTAACAGTTCGAATAATTCTCACCTTAGCTGTTACAAATGGTTAGCCTTTACGTCAACTAGACATCAACAATACGTTCTTACAGGGCACACTAACAGATGATGTCTGCATGGAACAACCACCCAAATTTGTCAACTCTCGTCATCCACACTTTATCTGCAAACTTCACAAAGCCTTTACGGTCTTCTCTAAGATCCAAGGGCATGGTATCATGAAATTCGTCATTTCCTTTTCCAAATCGGCTTTTCCAACTAAGTATGTGATGCCTCTCTCTTTATTTGCCACTGCATCGATCACACTATATACTTGCTGGTTTATGTCAATGACATCATACTTACAGGGTCTTCCAATGAACTACTTCAACAATTCATTCATAACCTTGCCAATCAATTTTTCATCAAAGATCTTGGCTCACTTTCCTACTTCTTAGGAGTTGAGGCACAACCAACCACCGGTGGACTACTTCCCTCCCAACAAAAATACATATGAGATCTCCTTAACAAGACAAATATGCTCAATGCCAATTCAATTTCAACCCCTCTATCTCCTTCTGAATCACTCAAACTCAATGATAGAAGTGCCCTAATTGATGCAACACAATATCAGCAAATTCTTGGGTCCGTTCAAAATCTCTCACTCACAAGGCTTGATGTATCCTACGCAATCAACAAACTCTCACAATTCATGCATCGCCCTACTATAATACACTGGAATGCGATAAAAAGGGTCCTTCGCTACCTCAAAGGCACCCTTGATCATGGGTTACTCATCCATTGACAATCCCCTCACACCCTTTATGCATTCTTTGATGTAGATTGGGCTGGTGATCCTAACGATCGATGATCCACTACTGCATATATTATCTTCCTTGGCAACACACCCATTAGTTGGAGCTCCAAGAAACAACACATTGTGGCCCACTCTTCAACTGAAGCTGAATATCGAGCCATCATAGCAACTGCGACATAACTCAGTTAGTTCACACAACTCCTCTCTGAACTTCACATCAACATTTCTCACACTCTAGTCATCTACTGCGACAATGTTGGTACAACATATGTTTGTGCCAATCCTATCTTTCATAGCAGCATAAAGCATGTTGCCATCAACTTCTTCTTCGTTCTGGCCCAAGTTGCACGAAATCAGTTGCGCATTTCACATGTTCACTCTGTAGATCAATTGACTGACTCCCTTACCAAGGCACTTCCTCGTCGACAATTTCATCTTTATTGATTCAAAATAGGCATCTGACCTAGATGCTCTATCTTGCAAGGGCATGATAGCAACAAGTCAACGTAATCCCTTAAAACATGGATTATTGATTCAGCAAATAAAATTAAGCTACCAATCATGGATTATTAAGTCAACATAATTTATGTACCATGTGTAGCTGCCACTAGCTCTTTATATATAGACATAGTGATATCAATAAGAAATGAAGTTCACCAATTACCTAAATCTATTATAATAAACATCTCTAATACGTTTCCTTCAACTTCTTTAGAATTGACAGCAACAATAACTCTTCTTTCAATTTTCACTCAATTGCTATCACCAAGCTCCACTTGAGAAGAGAATGAGCCATCTAACTCTATAAAGGTCTTCTGATTTCCTGTAATATGGTGACTCCATCCACTAAGTACTATATATTTGATTTATCATAAGAACCACCATTAGAATAAAATAACACTTCCATATCTTCTTATTGTAAATTTGTTGCAGTATTTTTAACTTTAGATTTCTTTTTATTTTTAAACTAATGCCTTTCAGAATGATTCGGAATTCTTCATCCAGAACACTTAAAGTAAGAATCTTTTAATTTATGCCCTGTAACGAGAGTAGGAATTACCAAAGTTTTGTTACTGAAAATATTATTTTCCTCTTCCTCTTCTGGCACCTCTTCTAGTACCTCTTTCTGTATTTTGATTTCTACTTCCATGACCTCTCCCATAATTTCCTTTTCTTTAAGTTAAATTGTCTTTTAGTTTATATTCTCCTTTTGAAAACTTTTCTAAAATATTGATTTTAGTTTTGAATGCTTACTTCAATGTTTGGCTAGAATACAAACTAACTCTTTGTTCATAGGGTTCAAGAGATCCATGAGCTTATCAAAAGTAAGTTACGATAGATCTCGTCTCCTCAATAACATTAACCATGTGTTCAATTTTTTGGAATAAGCTTCTAAGAACTTTTTCAATAATTTTCTTTGATGAACAATACCACTACTACTTTTAATTTTATTAATAATTTCAGCAACTTTTGAGGAGAAATCCTTAACAAGTTCAATATATTTTATTACCAAATTGTCGATTCTCTCCATTAGTTTTTTAGTTTAATAGAGATTTTTCTAATACTTGAAACTCAATTTTCATAATGTTCCATGCATCTTGAGCCTTTTGTACTCCAAGAATTATGAGATAGATGGATTTACTTACCCCTTGTTGAATTATTCTCAAGGGTGTGGTGTTCTCCACATTCTCCTTGTATTCCTTCTAATTTTCATCTGTCTAATCTGCTTCTCCACTTCAGTTACATCCCACAAATCTTCTGAAACAAAGATTGTCTCCATTTGAGAACAACAATAGTCATTGTTCTCCGTTGAAAATGGGAATATGATTTTGTGAATATGCAAAGAAGGTGATGGGACTCGATTCTGTAGCAATGTTGTTGGAATCTCTAAACTCTGAACTATATTTGTTGGAAACAGAAGAAACAAAGTTGGTAGAAAATATTTAAAGATGATTTTAGTAAAATTTATTTTATGGCTAGTTACAAGACTTTTGCAAAGGTACAGCCCTTGCAAATGACTTTTCTTTTTCTTATTCATCTTCGATAATATAATATACATTTATATAAAGTCATAATTCCAAACTGTTATTCCCAAAACTTATTATAGTTTTAAAAATAATTACAAATTACTTCTTAACATTTGTATCTAAAACTGTTAGTAATGATGGATAGAAGGATTATCTGCTTTTGGAAACCAACACGTTTAGAGTATCTATGAAATATGATTTATACTTTGGCTACTTACTTCCTTTCCAGCCCATTAACTACCTAATTGCATTGGGAGGTAACAGAAAATGAATAGCTATTCAACTATAAACTTCTCAAACAGACCAACGAAAGAAAAAAATTATTACAGAGACTTGTATGATAGCTAATTGCCTAACAGTCAACGGCTAATATTTAATTTTCTGCCAATGAAATGGTGATGTGCCACCATCTTACTGTTATCTGAACTGATGTACGGTTACCACCGGAGCAAGATAAAAACAAGGTTTCTGCCGGTCCAAGTACTTGGAAGCTAGATAAGACAATTTCTTTCTTGTAGCTCTGCCCAACTGATGGCTACTAGTCACATGTTAAGAACGATCGTACTAATTGAATCTTGCAAATAAATCAAATTGGTTTTTTAAGCTATGAAATAGGCTTATTGTCTATCTTGTCACTTTCTCGGACGTGGGAGATTTTCGAATTTAATATTTCCAATACTCATTATTTCATCAGTATACCAACCGAATGTATTCCTGAACATGTATGTATACATAAATAATGGACATTGCATGTGTATTCGCATATCATCGTCTTATGGAATTCTAAGTACACGATACGATTCTATTTTCGAATTTACAACTGTATAAATTGATCTCTGATCATATTCAAAATCGCTGATGTTGTTTGGTTGTAATTGGCTAATTGCAAACATCTTTATGGCCTGGAAATTTTTATTTCGTAGCCACTTCGAGGGCAGCCTTAACGTGATTCGTCAATGGATTGTGTTGTAATCGAGGTTGCCTTCCTGACAAACATCTATATTTCTAACATTTAAAAGATGATTGATAAGATTTATATACAAAAGCATATGTATGTTAGAACGTGGCCCGATTAACGAGCCGTATTCCATATATATTAATATCACTACTAATACAATAGAAGAGCTATATTTGGTTTATATTTCCTATTTATTAGTTAAATTTTAACCATTTGTTGTTTATTTGATTGACATATCGTATTAAAAATGATAGATATATATAAATTTGACCTCTCTTTACTAATTAGGGTTACATATATAATTCTTTTCTTCAAGTTTTTGTAATCGCAAGAGAATTAAGAAATCAATTTTAACCAAGGACGTAAAGTTTCTCAATCTCTTTTTGATAATGATATTTTTCATATCACGTACGTAATATTACGCTCTTATTATTTGTAACAATTGTTTATTCATGATCCTAAAATTATGAATTCTAATTTTAATTTATGTTATAAATTTACATTTGGTATTAGAGCATGTATTTTGAATAAATAATTTATTTATCTATTTTACTTTGATTATTTGATAATGATTGTCAAATATTTTGATGTTTGAAGAGTTTTGTGATTATTCATTATTAATGATTTCTATTAAAAAATAGAAATAAAAAGTGCATTTTGTAAATTATTATCGCATAAGTCTATTGTATCTATTTAGATAAATATTAGGAGGAAAATCAGTATATGTCTTATATTTCTCATTTATTAGTGGAATAAATTTTAAACATTTATTTTGGTCCTTTGATGGACCCACCATATTAAAAATGATAGATTTATATATAAATTAAACCTCTTTCTACTAATTAAGGTTACATATTACTTTCCATCAAGTTTTTTAACTACAAGAGAGTCAAAAGAAAGAAATCAATTTTAATTAAGGACACGATGAAGTTTTTTAATCTCCTTTTGATAATGACATCTTTCGTATAGGTACGCAATATTACACTCTTATGATTTGCAACAATTGTTTATTCAAAAACATAAAGTTATAAATGTTAATTTTGATTTATATTATAAAAATCATATTTTTACTTGTGGTATCAAACCTTGTGTTTTGAATAAATAATTTGTTCATCTATTTTACTATGATTATTTGATGATGATTGCCAAATATTTTGATGCTGAAAAGTTTTGTAATTATTCATTATTAATGATTTTTATTTAAAACTAGAAATAAAGAAAGAGTATTTTTCATATTATTATCGCTTTAGTCAATACAATAAGTCCACTGTATCTGTTTAAATAAATATTAGGAGGAAAATCGACATAATGTTTATTGCTTAGAATTGAACTCTAGTTGTACTACAAGAAAAATGAAATTTAGCGACGAAAATTACCAACGAAATGTGAAGATTTTCTATCGACAAGCTAAGTTAGCGACAGAATTTACCAACAAAATACGTTGTCGGAGAAACGGTGGTAGGTAATAATTGGCAATGGAGACACTTTTTGTCTTTAATTTACCAATGGATATTATCTATTTTGTTGCTAAATATAGCGACGGTAATTTTTGTGTTGTTGGTAAATTTAGTGACAAAAGGTTGGTTTCGATCAGTAAATGTTGCGACGGACGGTCAATAACTTTACTGATGGATTTCCCAAATCCGTCGATAAATTCATAACTAATTTTACCGACGGATCTTTTTAATTCATACAAAATGACTACAACTATGTTATTCATTTGGTGAATGTGGATGCTCATGTTGCAATAAGATGTTGTCCTTTCCCTTCAACTCATTCGTCTCATTACGGAGTTGGGCTATGTACTCCATCGACTGTTGTAATTGAGTTGTCAGTACCTGTACTGTGCTCCGAAGCTTATGGACTTCATTGGATGTGGACCGCCTACTAGATGTGGAGGATTGCGAATAACATGTGTTCGCAAATGAACCTAAGCCAAAGATCTTTCCACGACAACCCCTACCACCCACTGCATGAAGATATGTTTGAATCTCATCAACATCTTCAGATTGCTAAGACTATCGTTGAATGCTTTCTTGTATTTGGTCCTATCGGAAGGCAATGTTTATGTTAATAAGTGATAATTATTAAGCATTAATATTAAAGCATAGATTTCACATACATTTAGTTTTTTACATCTGGTGTTGACGAAGTTCACACCGTCATGCTTCTCAGTGTGAGTGTGCAAAAAGAGTTGACGAGGTATAGGCTTCCTGTCCATAAGTTTTTCCTACATTATAATAAATTGTTATAAGTGAACTATAATTTACAAAAATTTCGGCAAAATTTTCTCTATTTTTATGATATTTACCCCCTGTTGAACAAAGAAAGTAACTCAACAACACAATCATAAATGACATTAAACATTTATAACAATATCATTATCCATAATACACATATTTTCATTCCAAAATTCACACATCAAATTAAATTGAAATACATCAAAGTAAAAAAAATTAGAATATAAGTGTAAAGTGTAGAGACTTACAACTCTCTTTACATTCTCGTGGTAGGTAATAAATCCTCCAGTATGTACGGAAAGATTCTCCCCCCGGTCCTCCATGTCTGTTGGCAGAATTACGGTCTAAAATAGACATTGCCTCAAGTGATGTCCAATACTGCTACCAATGACTCCATATTTTTCAAAAATATAAGGAGGTCGTACACTAGTCTTGTGTATCATACCAACAAAGTCTCTATCACGTGTACGAACTCGTCTCACCCGTATTTTATAAATAACCATGTTAAATTTCGAATCCTAAAAGAAATCTTTCTAAAGAAAAAGGAAAAACATACGATAAGTACTTATAACCTATAATATTTATCTAATTAATGTATAAAAATTAATTAAAAATACAAAAAAATATATTTTTTGTACCTCAAACTCCTGATAATAAAAATCCTTTTTCGCCTGAGAGATATTCTTCTATATATAATCCTTAAGATCAATCTTCTCCTTGAACTTGGATATCATGTTTCTTGAGCACAATCCAAATGGAATCTCCGTAATATAGAAACAATTTTATATCATTTTTAAATTTAAACCTATAACTTAATTATAAACATATGGTGTTTTATATATTTTCACTTACAGATTATTAAAAATTATGATGTAAGTTCTTCCATCAACTTCCTCAGCTCCAGGCTAGAGGCCTCCTCTTTCATCCGCAACGTTCCCCCTTATATCTCTATTGGTATAAGGGTGGTGGATGGTTGATCGCGGCTCTGTCGTTCGATTGGGAAATCGACCTTGGAAATCGGTCAAAATAAATTAATTCCAAGATTGCAGCAAGCTGAACCTCGGGTCGTCTCTCTCGATGGAACCGTATAG
>JAOSBL010000002.1:8813122-8834783 GCA_027568915.1 Erythroxylum roraimae
TATGTGATAAGAGTGATGCATGCATGTTTTGCATTAATGTGAATGTTTAAAATGGAAATGATTATTTCAATGGTTTTTCTTGTTACTAGTTATAAAATTGTTACCCACGAGCTTTAAGCTACACCCATTCCTTCCCATATCCAGGTGACAAGCAAGAGATCGAGTGAAAGAGAATCGAGGCATTACTCCAAAATTTGCATTTTTTTGTGTTTTAAGCTAGATTTGTAACTACAAGGCTTTAGTTGCATTTTAAGCAAATTACTATTCATGAATCTTTTTGGTATTATGGGATTTTGAGATATTGATGTATTGTGGCTTAAAATACCCATTAAAGCTTTGTAAAACTCTTATCTTTTGATGCTAATGGAATATGATGCGTTTTTGCTGATGACTCTCAAAGTTTGTATATTGCATTTTCAAGTTTTCATAGGGGTAAGAAATTGTGTACTGAATTTAGGGAACAATATGGATTAATCTAGGCTGAATTAGACAAAGTTGTCTTCTAGGAAGTTGTAGTTTATTATTTTATCTTTTCAACGATATAAAGTATGCGATTTTTGGATATCGGGGTCGAGAGTTATGACCATTACAAGTTAGGATATCGGATAGGATATATGCCTTCGTCTGATTCAGTCTTAGACTGAAGCCCTTCGTCTAACTCAGTCTTAGATTGAAGCCCTTCGTTTGACTCAGTCTAAGACTGATGCCCTTCGTCTGACTCAGTCTTAGATTGAAGCTTTTTGTCTGACTCAGTCTTAGACTGAAGCCTTTCATTTGATCCAATTTTGACCCACTAGATGACAAATTCTCTCTTCGGTGTCTTCATAAAAGTTGTAGATCTAGAAGTCCTCTTCGAAACTGTCTAAGACAACTTAATCCGATATCTATAGTAAAAGTTATGCCAATTGTCCAGAAATAGGTACAATGTGATTAAGGGCAAAATCATGTTTGATTCCTTTGGCCATAACTTCTTCTTCTGACCTCCAAATGAAGTTATTCTTGAACCCATAGATTCCTAACACATTTTTATATCTCTCCATAAAAATTGATAGCCTTTGGTGTTGATTTGAAAAGATTCATTGAATCAAAGTAAGGGTATCGTTTGGAAGAGTATGAATTGGATATTTTATTGAACATACTTCGGTATTTTGATAATATCTTGATCTGTAGAGCTCCGAATGATATGATTCTTGTTTCAAAATAAAATAGAGGCATAGAGATACAAATTACCTGGAGGAGTAGAATTTATTTCAGTCTATAAGAATTTCAATTTCTGGATGGAAATTAGCAGCATAATACTATTTCAGTATAAGAACAGTTCGAAAAAGTTTGGGCCCTACCTTTCCGATTTCTGAACCAAATTGAATGATTTTGGTGTCATTAGAAACTTAAGACAATGGGGAACAAATGTTCTGAAGAAGCCAAATTGTAATTCCTGTTTGAGGATTCCCAAAATCTGTTTTGAAATAGGAGAAATGAGTTTGATTATGGTGATTGATTGGTGGGGGCACGCCGCCTTTGTGGGATGCACGTTCAGATGTCACTTAGGATGTTGGGCATGTGTCTCGCGAGAGCGGGGTGCCCAACAACAATGGCATGTATAATACAAAATTAAGAATAAGCTGAGGATAAGAAGTTTATAGAATTAATGGCAGAGAAAGATATGGTGGACATTCCTCCAATCCATGAACCACTAAATGATTCTTACAGAACTTTCATCGAACACTTGGTACCCTATTGAAATTCATCCCTACTTTGTTTCAAAACTAATATCTTCTTCTATTATTCACCAACATAACTACACAACAACAAACAATGACCCATTAACAAACCAAATAAACCCTCAAAGCTAAATCCACAGTAACACCAACACATTGAACATACAATGTCGACTCACATACAATAATTGAAGACAAAAAAATTAACCCAAGAGCAGCAAATGGACAACTAACCTGGAGATGGAAAAGCCAAGACAATGGAAAGATTTGGTAGAAGAACGAACGAAGATGAGCAGATGGAAGAAGACAACGTGCGCAATAGAGAGGACCAATTGAGAAGAAGAGAAAAACAAAAATCAACAACAGGGGGGCGCGGGGGCTTTAGGTGTTTATTTTTTTCATTTATCGTCGTTTTCAACTGTCATATCCAGGGTCTTTAATTTTGCTATAATATTTTTCATCTCTAGGATATGTTACTGCATGCTTCGCAATCCATCAAACTTCATGGTTATAAGTTTAGCCATTAGAGTACCAGCAAGAGACTTATTCACAGAATGGAAGCGCTCTTCCACAAATTTAAGGTATTCTTTAGCACTTTTAGTTTATGAAGTAGTGGTTTTAATATTGTTTACAATAGTCATTTGCATGAAATTAAGACATAATCTGTTATACCTTTCTCATGCTTTATAGTTTGTTTTCTCAATCTCACTGCTTGTTTCTATAATACCAATAGGTTTTTCTTCCAATAATGCTAAATTAAGATCCAAAACACCTAAATAAAAATTGACTTGTTCACACCATTCAAAGAAGTTCAAAATATTAAACACAGTAACAAAAGAAGCATGTTAATGAAGAAATATAGCTGCAAATGCATAAATGTTTAATAAATTATCAGATTCAAATAATTAAATATTTATAACATATTGCAAGTTTTCTTTAGGCAAATTCAACAATATATTATCATAAGTTAATGTTATACAAGCTTTATCAGTAATCAAATAAAAGCTCATCAAATACAATCAATATCTTTGGATATATAACATACTTGACAAGTCAATAATGATTTTCCTCTATTATGCTTACAAGTCAATAATGATTTTCCTCTAAATTTTATCAACTAATAAACATTATTTATTCATATGATTAGTTTAATAATAAGCATTAATATTTTATAAATAAATGACTATTTATATATGATAAAATTTCATTCAGTTAATTTGGTTACTTTGATGACTAACAAGTTATCCTTTTTATAATGTAATGTACAAATTTAACAAATAACATAAAATTTTAAATTTCAATAATAATAAGCATAAAGCATAATAATATGAAATAATGAATGTCGTCGTAAGAATAGGTGGGAATACTGACAAAAATTTCTTCCGTCGATAAATGAAAACGACATTGTTTACATTTAAAGTTAAACGACGTCGTTTCATCTGGGAAAAAAATAAACACCCAAAGCCAGTTGAAACCACTACTTCATAAACTAAGAGTGCTAAAGAATACCTTAAATTTGTGGAAGAGCGCTTCCATTCTGTGAATAAGTCTCTTGCTGGTACTTTAATGGCTAAACTTATAACCATGAAGTTTGATGGATTGCGAAGCATGCAGTAACATGTCCTAGAGATGAAAAATATTATAGCAAAATTAAAGACCCTGGATATAATAGTTGATGTCTCCTTCTTAATACAATTCATTATGTACTCGTAACCTCTTTATAAGACCTTTTCAAATTAACTACAACACTGTAAATGATGAATGTGATGTTAATGAATTGTCTAATAGGTTTATTTAGGAGGAAACAAGGCTAAAATATCGAGGGGTTCATTTAATTAACCTTATATGTCAAGGAGTTAGCAAGATTCACAAGCCAAAGGCTAGGAAATTTAAGAAAAAAGTGCTCGTTAAAGTGACATAGGTTACTGCTAATGTTGATAAAAAGGAACAAAAGACAAATAAGTATCATTTTTGTAGGAAAGGGGGACACTATCAGAAAGATTGTTTGAAATTTAAGGCTTGGTTTAATTTGTTCACACCATTCAAAGAAGTTTGCTGATGGTTTTTTGTTTATTTAAACATAATTCTATTATTGGTCATGGAATTATGATGGATGTTTATATAAATTAGAAAATTTTCTAAATCCATATTTCCTGTTTACCATACCATTAGAACTAAACATAATATAATGAATAATAATTTAGCTTACTTGTGGTATAAACATTTGAGTCATATATCTAAAGAAAGATTAGTAAAGAATGGAATTACTTCAATTTTAGATTTTACTAATCTTGATGTATTTATGAATTGCATTAAGGGTAAGCAAATCAAACATAGTAAGAAAGGAGCCATAAGAAGCACTCAGCTCTTTGAAACTATACAAACCAATACGCGTGGACCTTTTAACACTCCATCTTGGTGGAGAAAAGTATTTTATCACCTTTATAGATAATTTTTCACATTATGGATATGTCTATTTGCTTAATGAAAAATCTAAAGTTGTAGGCACCCTTGAGGTGTTTGTAAAGGAGATTGAAAGGTAATTAGATAAAAAAGTGAAAATTGCAAGATTTGATAAAGGTAATTAATATTATGAAAATTTTGATGAATCAGGACAATGTCCAAGTCTATTGGGAAAGTTTCTTGAGAAACATTGCATATGTGCAAATTATACTATGTTAGGCATACCTAAACAAAATGGTGTGGCAAAAAGACGTAATAGGATATTAGTGGATATGGTTATGAGTATGATGGGTAATTCTTCATTACCATCCAAAACCTTGTGGATGCATTCACTTAAAACTGCTATGTGTTTGCTAAATAGGATTTCTAGTAAGGCAGTACCTAAAAATTCTTTTGAGTTGTAGGCTAGAAGCAAACCTAGTTTGAGGTACCTACATGTTTAGGATTGTCCAACAGAAGCATGAATTTACAATCCACAAGAAAAGAAATTAAATTCTCAAATAGTGAGTGTTTACTTCATTGGCCACCTAGAGAAATCTAAAGGGTATATGTTTTACTATCCAAAAAATAGTCAACGAATTGCTGAAACAGCCAATGTAATGTTCATTAAAAAAGGTGAAATTAGTTGGAGCAATGAAAAACGTGTTGTGGATACTAGTGAAATAAGGGTTGATGTTCCATTACCCATAAATGTTCAAGTATCCACATCTATACCAAATATTATACCAGTATTAGAAGAAAAAATAATTTTGGGCAAGATTTGGATAAAATAACACCTCATAAAGAAACTAACTTACAATCAATTAATGTCAATGACCCACCTAGAATAGCTTTGAATAAACTTGTAAGAATAAGGAGATCAACTATTCTCGATGTATACGTTATTTATTCGCAAGACTCATAATTTGATAATGACATTAATAATGATCCTGTTTCATTTTCATAACCCATAGAAAGCACTGATTTTGATAAATGGATTGATGTTATAAAACATGAGTTAATTTAATGGCAAAAAATAATGTTTGAGACATTGTTTATTTTGTCAGAAGGATCTAAACGGGTCAGATGCAAATGGATCTCTAAGACTAAATATGACTCAAATGGCAAACAAGTCTTTTTCACTTGTCTTAAAGAAAGATTCATTGAGAATAATCATGACATTAATGGCTCAATTTGATTTAGAGCTAAATTAACTGAATGTGAAAACTGCCTTTTTGAATGGTGATCTTGAGGAGGAAGTTTATATGGATCAACTTGATGATTTTTCCATTAAAGGAAAGGGTGATATGGTTTGTAAACTTAAGAAATAAATATATGGACTTAAACAAGCTTCCCAGCAGCGGTATATTAAGTTTAATAATACCCTAACATCTTTTGGTTTTTAAGAAAATATTTTTTTATTATTGTATCTACTGAAATATCAGTGGGAGTAAGTTTATATTTTTAGTTCTATATGTTGATAATATTCTACTCACTGCTAATGATTTGGACATATTATATAAGACTAAATATTTTCTCCCTAAGAATTTTGAAATGAAAGATATAAGACAGGCATCCTATGTGATAGGAATTTCAATATTCTGAAATAGATTACAAGGACTGGTAAGGTTGTCTAAAAAAGACTTCATCGAAAAAATTCTAGAGAGATTTAATATGAACAAATGTTTAGCAGGGATTGTCCCAATATAAAAAGGGGATAAATTTAGTCTTATACAATGACCAAAGAATGATGTGGAACGTAGGCAAATGGAATATATTCCACATGCTTCTATTTTTAGTAGTCTAATATATTTGCAAATATGTACGAGAGCTGATATTAGCTTCATGATTAGAATGCCAGGTAGATATCAAAGTAGTCCTCATTTAGACCATTGAAAAGCTGCAAAGAAAGTCTTGAGGTATCTTCAAGGAATCAAGGACTATATGATTATGTATGGAAGATCAAATCCATTAAAAATAAATGGATATTGAGATTCATATTTTACTGGATGCATTGATAGTAGAAAATCAACGTATGGCTATTTATTTCTTTTAGTAAAAGGAGCAATTTTATGAAAAAGTGTTAAACAATCTGTCGTTGCTTCATTCACTATAAAAGTAGAATTTGTAGCTTATTTTGAAGCCATAATTTATGCCTTACGGTTGCAAAACTTTGTTTCAGAACTTAAGGTTATCGACACCATTATTAAGTTGCTAAAATTTGTTGTGACAATTCTACAACAATTTCTTCTCTAAGAATAACAAGTACTATAGAGGTGCTAAACATATGGAGTTGAAATATTTTACCATAAAGAAGGAAATTAAAAAATAATAGGTGTGTATTGAACATATTAAGATCGATCTTATGATTGCAGATCCTTAACTAAAGGCCTTCCACTAATAATATTTAAGGAACATTTTCAAAGAATGGGCCTTGTTTATATTGATGATTGTTTTTTTTAATGACTTTTTGACCCTCTTGACCTTAATAAAGTTTCTTCTTGGCAATTTTCTTATATATTATGAATGTATATATGTCAGTATTATTAAATAAGAAATAAAATTGTCTATAAGACATTAATGTGGACCTTTATGATATTTATATATCAATTATGTTACCTGACTTGATACATTACTAGTGTTGTGGTATATAGAAGAAAGTATATGATGTTGACCGTCATGACCCGCATTTATGATTTATTATGTTGACATAAATTATGAAGATATTAAGAGATTTATTTATGCACACCTAATGTTTAAACTATTAAACTAAAGCTTAAAGTATCAAGCCAAGTGAGAGAATGTTAGAATGTGGCCTAATTAATAGTGGAATAAATCTCAACTATCTATTTTGGTCATTTGATGGATGTATAATACTAAAGATCATGGATATATAAATTGGTTTTTCTCTCTACTAATTAGGGTTACAGATCATTTTACATTAAGTTTTTGTAATCACAAGAGAGTCAAAAGAGAGAAACTAAGTTTAATCAAGAACACGGCGAAGTTTCTCAATCTCTATTCAATAATGGCATCTTCCACTTCAGGTATGCAATATTACATTCTTATAAGTTTTAACCATTGCTTATTTAAGATCCTAAAGTTATGAATGTCAATTTTGATTTATATTATAAAGATAATGTTTTTATATATGGTACTAGAGCATGTATTTGCATGAATAATTTGTTTATCTATTTTATTATGATTGTTTAATGCTTATTGCCAAATATTTAATGTTTGATGGGTTTTGTAATTATTCATTATTAACGATTTCTACCAAAAAAATAAAGAAAGATTATTTTTATTATCACTACCACATTTTTATGCATCGGTCATTCTTATAAAAGTTCTCATATTATGGAAGATTTTTTCATCATGTTAATTACACAGCTTAGTTGTTGAATTGTACAACAAGTCTATTGTCTAGTCTCTAGATAATATCCAAATCTGTTTAAATAAATATTAGGAGGAAAATAAGCATAATGTGTATTGTTGAGAATTGAACTTTAGTTGTTGCGTGAAAGTCAAACACCCCAGCCACCAGACGACAAGGAAGAATACTTGTTAATGTTTTCTTTTATAATTCTATGTGAAGTAGAACTTTGAAAAGAGAAAACTAAGCATAATCTTCTTGCTGGGAATTTGGTGAAAGTCAGGCCTCCTAACTACTGGAAGACAACAAATTATCAGTTAAGATTTCACAATAATTATTATCAGAATTCAAAATTCATATGTATATGTTTATTTAAGTTTTTTTGTTTTTCTATTTCTAGAATTTATATGAAAATTTTATTTTATTCTCATGGTATGTATTATATTAATTTTATTAATGATCATGTTAGCTTTATGAATATTATTATTAAAATTTAAAATTATGTGTTATGTGTTAAATTTATATGTGACATTATAAAGGGATAATTTGTTAGTTCTCAAAGTGGTCAAATTAATTATGAGAATTTTTGTCATATATAAATAGTCATTTATTCATAAAATATTAATACCTATTATTGAATTAATTGTATGGACAAATGATATTTATTAGTTGATATAATTTTTTTTCCCTAGAGGTAAATTAATACTCTATGACTAACAAACATAATAATCAAATATATTATATATCCAAAGATATTGATTGTATTTGATGAGTTTTTGTTTGATTACTTGATAAAGTTTATATGACATTAAACTTATGATAATATATAGTTGATTTTTTCCAAAGGAAACTGCAATATATTCTAAAAATTTAATTATTTGAATCCGATAATTTATTGAATATTTATGTTTTTGTAGTTATTTCTCTTCATTCGTATGCTTCTTTTGTTATCGTGTTTAATGGTTTAAACTTCTCTAAACGATGCAAACAAGTCAATTTTTATTTAGGTGTTCTAAATCTTGATTTAGCATTATTGGAAGAAAAACCTATTGTCATTATGGATATGAGCAATGAGGTTGAGAAGAAAAATTATAAAACATGATAAAGGTATAACAAATTAAGTCTTAATTTAATACAAATGACTATTTCCAACAATATTAAAACCACTATTTCAAAAATTGAAAGTGGTAAAGAATACCTTAAATTTATGGAAGAATGTTTTTGTTCTGTAGATAAGTCTCTTGCTGGTACTCTAATGACTGAACTCACAACTATAAAGTTTGATAGGTTGCGAAGCATATAATAACATATCGTAGAGATGACAAATATTGTAACAAAATTAAAGACCTTGGATATGACAGTTAATGACTCCATTTTAGTAAAATTCATTTTGAACTTGTTACCTCCCGAGTATGGACCTTTTAAAATTAACTACAACACTATAAATGACAAGTGAAATGTTAATAAATTGTCTAGTATGCTCTTTCAAGAGGAAATGAGGGTTAAGAATCAAAGAGTTCATTCAATTAACCTTGTAGGTCAAGGATTTATTAAGATTCACAAGCCAATAAGTAAGAAATTTAAGAAGAAAGTTTATGTTAAAGCGGCACAAGTTACTGCTAATTTTGAGAAGAAGAAACAAAGGTAGATAAGTGTCATTTCTATAGGAAAAGGGATGTTATTAGAAAGATTGTTTGAAATGCCAAGCTTGGTTCAAAAAGCAAGGTACTTCTAACCTTTTTGTATATTCCAAACTAAACTTAACTAAAGTTCCTTCTAATACTTGGTGGCTTGATTATAGTGCTACTATTTATTTTCTAATATTATGCAGAGATTCCTTACAATTCAAACCATAAACTCAACTGAAAACTTTATGTTCATGAAAAATCGTAGGAAGGTCCAATTTAAGGCACAGGGACTCATCGTCTAATATTAGATACTAGTTATCACCTAGATCTAATACAAACTCTCTATATACCTTCAATTTCTAAAAACTTAATTTCTGTTTCTAAACTTGATAAAAGTGGATTTAGTTTTAAGTTTGTTGATGTTTATTTTAGTTTATCTAAACATAATTCCATTGCTGGTTCTAGAATTCTTTAGCATTGTATAATAAATAATAATTCAGCTTACTTGTGGCATAAACGTTTCGGTCATATATCTAAAGAAAGATTGGAAAAGAATAAAAATCTTTCGAATTTAATTTAACTGATCTTGATGTATATGTGGATAGTATTTAGGAAAAGCAAACCAAACATTGTAAGAAAGGAGCCATAAGAAGTACTTAACTCCTTAAAATTATACACATCGATATATGTGGACCTTTTGACACTCTATCTTTTTATGGAGACAAGTATTTTATCGCCTTTATAGATGATTTTTTAAGTTATGGATATGTCTATTTGTTTAATGAAAAATATTAAGCTATAAATGCTTTTGAGGTGTTTGTAAAAGAGATTGAATGGAAATTAGATTCAAAAAGGTGAAAATTGTAAAATCTGATAGAGGTGGTGAATATTATGGAAAATATGATGAATGAAGACAATTTCTAGGTTTATTTGGAAAACTTCTCAAGAAATATGGCGTATATGCCCAATATACTATCCCACACACACCTCAACAAAATGATGTGACAGAAAGGTGTAATAGGACATTATTGGATATGGTTAGGAGTATGACAAGTAATTTTTCATTAGCCAAAACCTTGTGGATGTAAGCACTTAAATCTACTAGACATTTACCAAATATAAATCAAGATAATGTCTATGTTTATTTGGAAAGCTTCTCAAGAAACATGACACACCTCAATAAAATGATGTGTCATAAAGGTGTAATAAGACATTAATGGATATGATTTGGAGTATGATACGTAATTTTTCATTACCCAAAACCTTGTGGATGGAATTATTTAAAACTCTTTTTGAGTTATAGACTGGAAGGAAACCTAGTATGAGGTACTTATATATTTGGGGTTGTCCAGCAGAAGCACGAGTTTATAATCTACAAGAAAAGAAATTAGATTTTAGAATAGTTAGTAGTTACTTTATTGGTTACCCAAAAAAATCTAAAGGATATAGGTTTTACTATCTAAACCATAGTGTAAAAATTGTTGAAACAACTAATGTAGAGTTCATTGAAAATGGTGAAGTTAGTAGGAGTGCTAAAAAATGTGTTGTGCATATTAGTGAGTAAAGGGTTAATGTTTGATTAGCTATAAATGTTTCAATATCCAAATCTATACCAAATATTTTCCCAGTATTGAAAGAACGAAATAAACGACACCTTATGGTGAAACTAACTTACAACCAATTAATTTAAATGAACAACGTGGAATAATTTTGAATAAACCTGTAAAAATAAGGAGATCAACTATTCTTGATGACTATATGGTTTATTTGCAAGAGTCAGAATTTAATTATGACATTAATAATGATTCATTTTCACAAGCCATAAAAAGTGATAAGTGTGATAAATTGATTGATGTTATGAAAGATGATTCATTGGCACAAAACAATGTTTACAACCTCGTTGATTTGCTAGAAAGATCTAAGTGAGTTAGATGCAAATGAATCTTTAAGATTAGATCTGACTTAAATGGAAATATTAAATAGTATAAAGCTATACTTATTGCCAAAAGTTATACTCAAAAGGATGACAATGATTATAAATAGACTTTTTCACTTACCTCAACGAAAGATTAATTGAGAATAATCATGACATTAATGGTTCAATTTGATTTGAAATTACATCAAATAGATGTGAAAAATGCCTTTATAAATGGTGATCTTGAGGAAAAAGTTTATATGAATCAAAGTGAAGGTTTTTCCATTGAAAGAAAGGGTAACATGGTGTGTAAAGTTAAGAAATCAATATATGGAATTAAACAAGCTTCCTAACAATGGTATATTAGGTTAAATGACACCATAACATCTTTTGGTTTCCAAGAAAATATTGTTGATTGTTGTATCTACTGAAAGATCAATGAGAGTAATTTTATATTTCTAGTTTTATATGTTGATGATATTCTTGTTTCTACTAATGATTTGTACATATTGTATAAGGTTATAAGATTGTCCCTCTAAGAATTTTGAAATGAAAGATATGAGAGAGACATTCTATGTGATAGGAATTTCAATATTCTGAAATTGATCACAAGGACTAGTAGGGTTGTTTTAGAAAGACTATATCAAAAGAATTCATAAGAGATTTAATATGAACAAATGTTCAGCAAGGATTGTCCTGATATAAAAAGGAGGATAATTTAGTCTCGTGCAATGTCCAAAGAATGATGTGCAATATGGACAAATGGAATCTATTTCATATGCTTCTATTGTTTAGAAATTTGATGTATATGAAAATATGTACCATACTCGATATCAACTTTGCAATTGGAATACTAGGCAGGTATCAAAGTAATCTTTATAGACATTGGAAAGCTACAAAGAAAGTCTTGAGATATCTTCAAGGAACAAAGGACTTTATCCTTATGTATAGATGATTAAATCTATTATAAATAATTAGATATTCAGATTCAGATTATTTTGGATGCATTGGCAGTAAAAAAATAATATTAGACTATTTGTTTCTACTATAGGAGTAATTTCATGAAAAAGTGTTAAACAATCTGTCATTGTTTCATCCACTATGAAAGTAGAATTTATTGCTTATTTTGAAGTCACAATCCATGTCTTATGGCTACGAAACTTATTTCAAGATTTAGGGTTGTCGACATCATTTCTAAACCGTTGAAAATTTATTGTAAGAATTTTCTTGTCAAAGAATGACAAATGTTTTAGAGGTGCTATGGACTTGAGGATGTTTAGAAACAAAGAGTGAATATTAAACTTAATAAGACAAATTTTATAATTACAAATCCCTTAACTAAAGGCCTTCCACTAAAGATATTTAAGGAACATATTCAAAGAATGAGTCTTGGCTATATTGATGATTATTTTTATGTCTTTTTGAAAATTTTTAGCTCAATAAAGTTTTGATTGTCAATTTTCTTATTTATTATAAATGTACATATATAACTGCTATTAAATAAGAAATAAAATTATCTATAAGACATTAATGTGAACCTTCATAAATTTTGCATATCACTTATGTCACCTTATTTGATAAATTACTAGTATTGTGGTATACAGAAGGAAGTATGCGACATTGAGGCATATGATTGCTATGACCCGCATTATATGATTTATTGTATTGAGGTAAATTATGAATATATTAAGAGATTTATTTATGTGGGCCCAATGTTTACTCTATTAAATTAAAGTTTGAAGTATAGGATCAAGTAGGAGAAAGTTAAAATGTGACTGAATTAATAGCCATATTTTATATATATTATTATCATTATTAATATAATGGAAGAGTTCCATTTGATTTATATTTCCTATTTAATAGTGTAATAAACCTCAATCGTTTATTTTAATTATTTGATTAACGTGCAAGGTTAAAAATCATAAATATATAAATTAGTTTCCTCTCAACTAATTAGGGTTACAAATTATTTTTTATCCAGTTTCTATGACCGCATGAAACTAAAGAGGGAAAAATTCACATGGAATGCTTTGCGAAACCATCGGAGAGCCGTAACTTGATACGTTACTGGAATGTGTTGTAACTTGTAATCCATAATGCTATACTGACAACAGCTGACTAAGATATCGCTAACATAGACCTCATATTTTAAAGATGATTGATATGATTTATATACAAAAGCGTATGTATACACACATAATCCAAATGCATGGTATGGTAATAAGTGCATGCACAAGATATAATATATAAAGGAGTTTTCCGTTGGTCTGGAAAACTCGGTTGCAGGCACCCAAAGGGATGTGATATGAGGAGATAGGGTTAAGTCTTCATCAATCTGAGTTTCTACATGTGAAGAGTACATATCACAAAGTAAGAAGCACCGAATCATCAAGCTGGTTTATATAGAGTACCGTGCATGCACGAAAGTAGCAAGCCTTGCGAGTTTTCATGGTACTGTCAGTATTCCTATATCGGAAGTACCTAAACATATAGGTCATGTTAATTTTAGTACACTCATCGATGCAATCCTGAAAGTGAAGTCACAATACCGCTATATTATCTCCACTTCTTTTTCTTCTCAAGTTGACATGTAAGATATATTTATAGAAGTACAAAGACCGTCGGATGAGCTTGCAATTAGTCTGCTCAATTTGCGTAATGGTCATTCTCTTGTTTCTGCACTGATCTGTTGCTGTCTTCTCTAGCTACTACGTGGTCCGGAGTTAAATATATGGGGAGTATCTCAAAACAATTGAAATTTGTTGCCGCCTATTGCAACATGTATAATTGCTTCCTTTCACTTTCTTTTAAGGTTGAAATGCATAAAATATGCTTTATAAAATTTTAATGTTATTGAAAGAGAAACTATTTTAACAAATTTTATCTTTCAAATATAAGACCTATTAATAAGTAAAGCAAGTGTTTTAGTTATACATAAATCTTAGATTATAAATTAATTCGATATAAATGGACCGACTCCTAATTATATAAGTGAAACATTGATAAAACAATAAGTATGATAGGGATCTAATAATGAACTTTTTTTAATGTAAATTATATTCAAGAGGTGAATTAACCCCTATGAAGGGATGTGATGTGGATGGGAACAATTATTAAAAAGAGTGAGTTCGTGGATTTCCTAACTAAAATTTTCTAGTATTTCAAATATCATAAGCGATTCCTTCAAACATAAGGAGTATGATTGGAATGCAAACAAATCTCTTAATGTTTTAATTACCATATTATATATTTAATAGTTCTTTTTAATGGATGAGTGTCGTCTGCTATAAGGCAATGGGTCAACAAGATAAATGTTAATTACAGTTTTGCGCACTCAACATTGAACGTCGAATTTGTTAAAGTGTTAGCATTTCCAATGTTATATTTTTTTTGGGTAATATTTCCAATGTTATATTTTGATTTCGCTCCAAACGCAGTTTTGACTTTTGTTATCCCCGTACTAAAAAAAAGGACTGTTAGATGCATCTTCAAGAATCGGATTCTTTGCTATTATTAGTTTGGTGTAGCTATTTTAAATATTATAATTGAAATTTAGAAGCTATAATGTAAGAGTATCTCATATTGGTCAAATATGAAAATATTAAAGGATTTATAAGTGGTAAGGGTAACACAATAGATTGTGTCATATGTTGAGTCTTAAATCAGCTCACATGTAAAGAGGGCGTATTGAAATATAAGTGAGAATTTGTCCTATATGGAAAAAATATATGACCTTGAGCATGCATATAAACTTAGTGAGTTACTCCTCTTATAACCAATTGATTTTAGAATAAAACTTCATTTGAGCTTGTATGTGTTCAGTTTATTTGGACCCAATTTTACAAAATTTAATATGATATCAGAACATGTTTGGTTCAGATTATTAATTTCTCGGTTGTTCATCTGGATGTCCAGTTTTAACGGCCTGGTCTGGTTACCACTATATTTATTTCAAGTGACATCTAGATGTCTAGTCCTAGTTGCACTTGAGGGAAAATATTAGAGTATCTCATATTGACTAAACATAAAGATACAAGCCCAATTCTTATTAGTGGCTCTACATTATGTCCATATTTAAAAAAATTCTAATACATACTAACTACGATAATTATTCACTTGAAAACCTATGTACAACCAGAACGTGGATTTAACTACAAGCATGTAAGAGCTTCCGCACGACCATTCACGAAAGTTAGAACGATCAGGACACACAGGTTCCCGCCTCGGTATGATAAGGGATGCAGTACATATTTGACGTTAATAATTGAATTGTTTATTGAAATGAGTAAAACAGAAGGCGAAATGACAAGACAATATAAGGATGGAATAGACGACTAAGTTATAAGTCTAATGTAGATGATATTGGCTTAAATATATTGAACTTTTCCCAATAACTTTTGTTTTGATGAATACTTTGAATAACAAGTAATAATTATCCTTTATTCAGCAAGGGATCTTCTTGTAACGTATATGCTTTGGAGTAAGATCAGTGTTTTTGATGGAGGGAGAGGAAAGATGCTTCTGTTCCTTCCACATCAATAATAGTGCATGTAACAGATCCCTGAGTTTGATACAAACATGACTTTGATCAATTTGTTGCCATCTATTCAAATAGCTTTCACGCTTTTGAATTTTAGGTCTCATGAAATAGATTGGTCTTTTGATGTTCACGTCTTGTTTGTGCCGACTGTCTTCCTTTTAACTAGCTGGTTCACACCTATTAGCTTAATATCTACCTACCTACACGTAACTATGTTGGTGGGTTGAATATCTTTAGTTAAAAGATTTTGGACAAACAGCTTGCTCGTCGGGCATTTACCACGTCCAGTAATTCAGGATTTGTAGCCTAAATGATCAACTGTATCGTTAAAATTAACATGTGTAGCTGTGGACCAAGTTGATACAACGGTCACTGTCCAGTTTTTGGTTCGATGTATACTGTGTACCTTGATTTTGGACCGCACGATCAAAATCTGCCAAGCAATCAACCAATCGGTGCCCGTTGATCATTAAAGATTGTCTGAGTCACGGTCTGAAAGGAACAACATTATGCATATTTTGTCAGGACAAGAGGTCCACACTTTGGTTAAAAGTTACATAAATTCTGCCACTCTAAGAGCTATGCTCAAAACTTTCGCCAAATTTTAAAATACGTAGGCTGTGTTGACCTGCACTAATCCAACCATGTTCATAGGTAATTTGCAGTTTTAATCCTACGTACTAACTTGAGCTTTTATAATAAAACTTAGTTATAAAAGTAGTGAACCATTTATACTAACTAACTTATTCTTAAAACAAGTTAACCTAAGTCATTTACGTGAATGGAATAACAAGAGAAATAAAATAAATTCAAATTTCTCATGATTTTATATTAATTATAATTAGAGATCTGCTCTTTATGTATGTTATGGTTTATTATGAATAATTTAGATTGAACTTATAAGTTGATCTAAGTACATGAATTAACTAATTAATTAATTATCTAAAATATGAGATGAGTATTAGAAAGTTTATCAATTGTGTATTAGAAAATGACAAATTTTTTATTTTGTTATAATAATCACTAGAAAATCTCACATAAAAATTTGATAAAAAGTCATACAGAAACGACAATAAAAAATATATAAACTATTAATAATCCATCCTAAGGTTGAGCAAGTTTTAGGAGTCCATGTATATAAAAGACGTTATATTGAAATTAACGATTACATAAGAAACAAAAGCATGTATTCTTAAAAAGATTATGGAATGCCGGACCACCACCATACTCATGGTGTCTCAACATAAACACGAATACAGCCAGACAAAGTCAGAAAGGCAAGGGGACCATTGACTATAGTTTCATGCACGTAATTATAGAATCGATGATAGAGGAACTCCGAAATAAAAACAAAAAACAAGTACGACTACTTGCTATATAGATCCTTGGCACCGGCCACATAGCATGCGATATAGAAAATCGGAAAGGGAGAGAACTGTGAGGTGATATTTCGTATTTTTTGTTGTTGTTGCATTATCGATCCAAGTCTTTGGCAATCTATCATTATGGGTGGGGTTGCATGGACTGAAGAAGAAGATCACTTGCTCAAGAAATGCATAGAGCAGTATGGAGAAGGGAAGTGGCATCGGATACCATTGTTGGCGGGTAATCCTCATCAGAACACTCCTAATTTACTTCCTTTATATAGCCACTCTCGTCAATTTTACGCTTTTCTTGACGGATATATCCATGAATAGAAACCAAGACGTGGATGATTTCTTCTGTGTTTGCTTGATGTTATTAAACTCATAGAGAGTATCCTTAGCTGAACTTAACCCATAAAATTTGCATTTCAGATGACTATATTCAACCATCAGACTATGCTTCTGTATTTCCCCTCAGATGTATATGTTAGCTGTTTATATTATGAAAGGAAACACAATCTTTTCTCCCTTATCTTCAATCATCTTATAGTTACATCCGTCAGGGTGAGATCCGCTTTCTTCTATTTTTGTCGTTTGAACTACTGAACAGTACTGTTGAAGGCTCTATCTCTTTAACAGATTGTACAGAATCAAATAATCCATTAAAACCTATTCTTGATTTTGGATATATATATAGGTCTAAATAGGTGCCGGAAAAGCTGTAGGCTTAGGTGGCTAAACTATCTCCGACCAAACATCAAGAGAGGGAGCTTTGAGAAGGAAGAAATCGATCTCATTATCAAGCTTCATAAGCTCTTGGGGAACAGGCAAGTTTAATCGGTGGTCCTTCGTTGCATTAAAGTTACCTTATCCCTGAGTACTTCCGCTTAGAAAAGGGTTATGTTTTATATTCCTGAGATGGAAAGTTATCTCTGCCATGTTCAGCCATTTGATTTGTACCAAGCTTAATCATTATCCGACTCATACATATCCACATGCATATACGTAGGCAATAACAACCATAGATAGAAATCACCAGGCATTGACTTGTATTCTTGACTTTTTGTGTCTCTTCATCTTTGATTTTTTTCTTCTTTTGGGCAATGAGGAACCACGATATGGACCGCAGGTTAAGTTAATTCCATGTGACTGAACATGACGCTACTCAATATACTGTACATCCTTTTTTTTTTAAATTAACGAAAACTTGACAAAGACTTAATTACTTCTCTAATTGCATTCATAAGATCATACTTAGACCAATGCTATAGTTTTCGTTATTGTTAGTCCCTTATGATATTCTAATATCTAGGTGGTCACTGATAGCTGGGAGACTCCCAGGAAGAACAGCTAATGATGTGAAGAACTATTGGAACTGTCACTTGAGTAAAAGATTAAGTGCTCAAGAAGCTGAAGAGAAGCAAATGAACAGAAACAACGTAGAGGCTATAAGGTCAGAGCCTCTAAACTTTGCGATAAGCCCGACGAGGTTAAGAATTCCGGAGGTACCAAGCTATCAGCTACCACAAGAAGAGAGCACGACATCAACACCAGAAGTAGTGCAGCAAGTTGAAGATGCAAAAGAACACCAAGTCGTTCTGCAAAAGGAGGACTTCAGCTATTTAGGGCTAGATCAGGAACATGGTTATGCTGGTGACTTGGGCATGGATTTTCAATTTGAAGAAGTGAAATTTGCAATTGATGATGAGAGTAGCATCAGCAAATGGGACTGGGATGACCTGATCGTGGACATGGATCTCTGGAATGAATCGCTGTAGAAAGTATGTTTTCATTGCTTTGGTGAGTCAATAAATAAGAGGTTATGAGCTTGGTGGAATTGAGAAGATAAATGCATGTTCATGTACCAGAAACTAAGTTGGGTCCAAAATAGTTACTAGTCATATTAATTATTTCCTTCCCAAGTTATGGTTTTGTTTCTCTCAAGCTAAAAAGCTCAACATATTCCTTGAAAATCAAAACAAATATATCAATGAATATCTTAAATATTTTATGGCAGATTAAATGCTAGTGACAATACAATTGATGTATAAATCTATATACACAAGGATAAGACCACATTAGTAAATCATTTTGCTTCAATAATAATCAAGGTAATCAAAGTAATATGTAGCTCAAGGTAATCAAAGTAATATATGTAGCTAAAGGACGGCACGTTAAACAATTATCAACTTCTAAATGTTACCGTAAGCTGAATCTATTACAATCCTCAAGTTTTGGGATTATGGGAAACAGAATTTGAGGTTGTCTTACTCTTTTTGTGTTTTGGACTAGCTCTCTCATACCTCGAGACTCTTCAGCAATATTAATTACTTGATAAATGGAGACTTTGCTAGTTGATTTTCTTCTTCACATCCCTAACATCTTGTTTCATACGGCTTCCATGTACAACTACAGATACTTATCCTATAGATTTTGTTTCACTAAACTCTTAAATTATATTAGAAAACAAAACTCATAACATTAGTTAAATAATATGTGCGGCTGACAAGCCTGACATATATAACGAAGTCGTACAAAGTTGAAACAAACATGGTTCACGATTTGTAAGTTTTCAGGAAGTGGTGGCTTTGGAATTTGAACTTTTGAGGAAGTTAAAGACAGCTAGAGAGAAGCCAAGGAATGTTTTAGCAGAAAATTGCAGGGAAAAGATATGACCGACTACTCAATCGTACAATACATGCATGTGATGGTCACAGTCAAGGATCAGCTTCTTTGATCACAACCTCTAATGGTTCTTGATACCTAGTTCTGCTGCAAGCTGCGAGACGCCAAGATACCGCTGGACCTTTTGTTGGATCGATCGTTGACTTATACGCAATTATTGAAACCCCCCTTGATCTCCACCGCTACCACCGTATCTTGACATTCGCGCTCCAGAACAACGCCTAGGACGTACTGCTGTCACTGTTGGATATCTTAAACAAGACTCATATACGTTAGGACTTATTATCTTTATAGTAATTAACTAAGTGACTTAATGCATATCCTTGACATAGAATATGAGAATAAGGATACTAGGTTGACATAAATTCTTAATCTAATCTCTGTGAATAAACATGTATACCATTTTCGGGGTAATTAAAAGTCAAAGGAAGGGATGACAATAGGCCTTTAGCGGCGCGCTAGGGCATTGAAACTTTAATTTAGTTAATCAATTTTTTATTATTACATAAAATTATATTATTTTGGAATCAGTTTAAGACATTTTAAACCAATTTAAACTCAATTAGTTCAAATTTAATATATTAATTTTGGCGTAACTCAAACTAAAATTATAACAGACATAGGTTAGAAAACTTTTTTATATAAAAATAAAAATAAAAGGTTTTCATATTTTCAATATTTTAACTTAACAAATAAATGAAAATACGCAATTTGATTCTTAAATTTAAATTATTTATTATTTATTATTTTTCTTTTATATTGTTTATAATGGAAGACCTCTAATTGACTGACTAGCTTCTAAATAATTTGTGCTTATATATGTCTTACGTTTATTAATTAAATTAAAGTCGCATCTTAAATTTTAATTTTGTGTCATTTAATATGTCGAAGGCTTAAACATGTATAAAGAAACAGAGTTATTTATTGTGATTTCGACTTTCTATTATATATAAACTTGTTTTTACCCCTGAAAATTGCATTTTTTTGTGTTAGACATTTTTGTCCTTACGGATAATTTTGTCTTTCTCCTATTAAGTGGACAACTATTAATTATAATTTTGGCTTTTAATAAATTATCGGTTAAATTACATAATTTGATCCAAGTAAAGGTAATAAAGTGACTCAATACATGATCTAGATTAATAGGTCGAAATTCGGGTGAAAAATGAATCCCTTTCAGTGTGAACCTGGTCCATATCACCCTTGTGATAGGGAAGCTCGATATGGAAGCTATATAAAGGTTAAGGTCTCTTATAGTTACTCATATCAATCGTAAGCATACGGTTCTGTGACCCGTTAAGAGAGCTTGTGTATTAAGGAAATTGTAGAAAGGTTTAAACCGAGTGTCGGTGAACAATTTCCTCAACTATCCCGAGAGGATCGAAGTTCGTTTCGGCATCAAAAACTGCTTCGGAACTTGGAATGGAATTGAAATTAGGTATTCAGTATTTCCTTCATTTTTACCCTTTTATGTATAATCTTGAATACGTAATAGGATCTATACTATTACATTTTGTTTTTGACTTTTCACTGAACATTCTGTGGCATGTTTCAATAATATAGATATCCCGAGTTGTTTTTCTCCAAAGGAGGTTAAAAATTAATTAATTAATTAAAGATTAACAATAAAAGTGGGATTCTTCACCATCGTCTATAGCCACCGCGAGTGATTGCCATTATATATCGCTCCATGTCAAGGTCACCCTTGTGGTGGTGATGTGCTGAAGCTATGAACGGTGATGTTATTTTTATAATATTATATGAAGATTTTCTTGATTGGAAAGAAAAGTCCATTTGACGTTCATATAGAAGCATTACATCTTATAAAATCAAGTACGCTGACGAGAAAGTGTGATACGAAAGTTGGGAGCAATTTAATCACTTAAATTGGATACTTATCAAGTCTTATATAAAACAAGGTCTTTTCGTATGCTCTCTGTGGCATGTTCCTTCGTTTATTCAGTTTCTTTGTTAAACCCTAAACAACAATGAATCC
>JAOSBL010000002.1:8843644-8861398 GCA_027568915.1 Erythroxylum roraimae
TCTTAATTCTCCAAATTTTCACACTTTCACTATTTGTTTCTTACTTTTTAACTCCATTTAAAACAATTTATTCACCATAAATTTCTCATTTAAATTATTTAATAAATTCTAATTTCCCAAAAAGAATTCGGGGTCTAACAGAAACCAACTGCGTCAAGCTTCTGGAAAAATCAGAAGGGGAGATCAGTTGTGAATGGCCGGAGGAGATTTAGGCGGAGGTGCAAGCCCGGAACGCAAGGAGAAAGGTGCAATGGAAACGAGATCCGGGAATAGATCTTGGAGCTGATTCTGCGGCACAAAATCAGGCTGTGCAATTCCTGCAAGCTACAGCTCATAATCCCCACAAGATAGGCAATAATTTTGCTTTCTTTCCTAAGAGATTCACGCTCAAATCCACCGCAGATTCTAATCTTCAATTGGGCCGGAATTACTATACAGCTAGTGGTAGCTCAACTTATAAGAGTCTGCATAACAGTCCTGGGCAGAACGACAATGAAGAAATGATTATGGATATCGAGGACAGTAAAAAACGCCCTAGACAAGATAACAATGCAGACAGCTCCGGAGAAATAATGAATACGAGTGAATCAGTTTTACCCCAACTCAAAACCATGTTGCATCGGTCGATCTGGCTCAGCAGACCAGCCGTGAGCTATGAATTATATAGCATGGAACTGTCGTGGCCTAGGCAACCACAAGACAGTTTGAGCATTGAAGGACCTAGTTAGGTTTAATAAGCCTTGTATTCTTTTTTTAAGTGAAGCTCTTGCGAACTCTGTTAAGGTTGATGAAATAAAAGTTTTGTTAAAGTACGATTTCTGTTTTTGTGTTGATCGGGTTGGCCGAAATGGCGGCCTTGCTATATTTTGGATGCATGATATCTCGGCTACTGTCATGGGTTTTTCTAATAATCATATTGATCTCACCATTGATGATTCGAATACTTCTAAATGGTGACTTACTGGTTTCTACAGTTTTTCAGAATCGAGTAGAAAGCGCGATAGTTGGGAGCTTCTTCGTTCTCTTTCACGTCTTCATAGTATGCCTTAGGTTTGTTTCGGTCATTTTAATAATCTTTTATCCATTAACGACAAGCTAGGAGGTGGGCAGTACCCTAGCTCTCTAATGGAGGGTTTTCGCCAATGCATTTCGGACTGTAATCTCATCGATATTCCTCTGCTTGGTTTTAGGTACACTTGGGCAAAAGGCAGAGATTTAAACTCGCCTACTTTAGAGAGACTCAATCGTGCCTTTGTTAATGAAGAATGGATGGCGATATTCCCTTTCCACCAATTGCATAATATGGTGTGTCCTACTTCGGATTATAATCCGATCAAGTTGGTGGCTGAACGTCAACTTCCTACTAGGAGGGTTAGACATTTTAAATTTGAGAATAAATTGCTAGCGGAAGATGGTTTTCTGTCGTTTGTAGCAGAGTTCTGGATAGGCAATACTCATCTGAACATTATTCACAGACTTGAGAAGTGTGGTAAAGGCTTGCTTGATTTGCATAAGCAGCTGGGGAGTAATTTCCCCGAACAAATTCAATTTCTTAAGAGACATATGCATTTGGCGCGTCGACAGAACCAGCATGTTTTACTTGGGGTGCAGAAAACTGAACTTAATAAACTTCTGGCACAAGAGGAGATCTATTGGAAGCAAAGATCAAAGATCTTTTGGATGCAGTATGGGGAGGCTAATTCCAAATATTTTCATGCGCAAGCATCCAAGAGGAAGAGATTGAATCACATTACGGCTCTGACTAATGCTCAAGATCAGTAAGTTTCGGAACATGAGGGTATGAGTAAAGTTATTATTGATTATTTCGTCCAGTTGTTCTCAGCTTCAGGAAGTTTCGATTTTCATCACTTTGAATCCATAGCTTCGGTGGTTACTCAGGAGGACAACGAGTGTTTGATGGCACCTTTACAGATGGAGGAAGTCAGGAAAGCGATGTTTGACATGCATCTGCATAAGGCTCCTGGGCCAGACAAATTGAACCTGACATTTTTTCAGAAATGCTGGCATATTTTGGGAATGGACGTTTTTAACAGTTGCCACACTTGGATGGAGAAGCAAGAGTTTCCGACTAATCTCAATGATGCAATGATTGTTTTGATACCCAAAAAAGATAACCCCAGTTGTATGAAAGATTTTCGTCGAATAGCTTTATGTAATGTCCTTTACAAACTCATGGCCAAAGTTATCGCGAATCGACTCAAAACTATCCTTCCTAGGATAATCTCTCCCATGCAGTCTGCTTTTGTTCCAGGAAGGCTCATCATTGATAATATCATGGTGGCGTTTGAAATTATCCATTACATGAGGAACAAGGGTAAAGGAAAAGTTGGAGAAGCAGCCCTTAAAATCGACATTAGTAAAGCGTGCGATAGAGTTGATTGGAACTATTTACGGTTTATTATGTTAAAGTTAGGTTTTGACAGAAACTGGGTGGAGCTCATAATGTTGTGTGTTACTACAGTCAACTACTCTGTGGCTTTCAATGGTACTGAAGTTGGTCCCATCAATCCTAAGCGTGGGCTGAGGTAGGGAGACCCACTGTCTCCATATCTATTCATTCTATGTGCTGAAGGTCTTTCTGCATCGCTCCGGAGAAATGAGTCGCGTGGGGATATGGAGCCATGATTTGTCCAGGTAGTCCAAATGTCTCCCATCTCTTTTTTGCAGACGATAGCTTTCTTTTCTTTCGAGCAAAATGCGAGGGAAGGGCAGAGTATCAAGAGGATTTTAGACATCTATGAAATGGCTTCGGGACAGGCGATTAATTATCAGAAATTTGGAATCATGTTCAGTTCTAATACTTCACAAAACGACAGGAACGCGATGGAAGCTATTTTAGGCGTAAATACTCCCCTTGATCACAGGAAATACTTAGGGCTCCCTTCTTTGATAGGGCGACAGAAAAAATAGGTTTTTGCTTTCAGTAAAATCGGCTTAGCAAGCAGATTATAAACTGGAAGAACAAGTTGTTATCTAGCCCAGGTAAAGAAGTCGTTATTAAACAATTGCCCAAGTGCTGCTGGCATATTGTATGAGCGTTTTCCTTCTCCCCCGCAGAACTTGTGATGAATTACAAAATATGATGAACTCCTTCTAGTGGGGTTCAGGCACTATTACTAGAAAGAATATACATTGGGCGAGTTGGGAACGTCTTTGTGTACCAAAAAAATATGGAGGCATGGGATTTAGGGACCTCCATTGTTTCAATCTGGCTATGCTCTGTAAACAGGCCTGGCACTTCATTGCTTATCCTGAATTGCTCCCGAGTCAAATTTGTAGAGCGAGATACTTTTCTTCTGGTAACTTTCTGGAGGCTAAGGATCGGGCAAACGCAAGTTTTATTTGGAAAAGTATTTATGCCGCAAAGGATATTTTGACTCATGGTGTTCGTTGGAGACTTAGAGACGGAGCTTCGATCGATGTCTTCAAAGATCCCTGGATTAATGATGATACTAATTTTTTAATCACCTCCCCTCCAATCCAAAGTCTCAATAACATGAAAGTAAGAGAACCTTTTAACGAGTCAGGTTCTGGCTGGGATGAACAGTTGATCGAAGGATTATTTACGTCGTTTGACGTTGATCGAATTTATAGAGTTCCTATAGCGTATGCTAAGCCTCCAGACCAATTGATATGGCATCATAGTAGGGATGGAATTTATACTGTTAAATCTGGATACAAACTAGCCCTTAGACTATGTTCGGATGGGGTTAATTTTTCTACGAAGAAACTTTGGAACCATTTGTGGAATTTACCTATCCCATCTAAGATTAAAGATTTTATTTGGCGTTGTTCGAGGGGTTTCATTCCTTGCAAGGTGCGGCTAGTGCATAAAGGAATGACGCTCCTTACTGACTGTGACGTCTGTGGTTATGACGAAGATCTGAACCACGTGCTAATGGAGTGTCCTAAAGCAAAAGAAAGCTGGGCTGTTACGCAGTTGAGTCTTTCGAATAAGGGGATTGATGCTTTTATAGGGAATATTCTGGTTAACTTACCAATGGCTTCCTTAACTCGTATATTAGCTATTTTATGGAGCATCTGGTACCATCACAACCTCAGAGTCTGGCAAGGTAAGAATATCTCTCCTTATACGATTGTTACTTTTGCTAACAACTTTATTCAAGACTGGCAAGAGTCTCGGAGGAGCTTTGCGAGGGTTAGTGCAACAGCTAGTACTTTATATCCTAATACATTAGGCTGGCGTAAACCTTCAGCTGAGTTGGTGAAATGCAATGTTGATGCGGCTGTTTTTAACGAACAAAATGCAACGGGATTTGCTACGATTCTTAGAGACGAAAGGGGGAGCTTCGTAGCTGCTCTCTCCAAACATTATTCATCATTGCTCGATCCAATTATTGCTGAACTCATGTCGATCAGAGAAGCACTATCGTGGTTGAAAGACAAACAAATTGACCATGTTGTTGTGGAATCGGATTGTCCGTCAGCTGTACAAGCTCTCACAAATTCGTCTTTTAATCGTTCAGAGATTGGAATGTTGGCTTTTGACTGTTTAGCTTTCAAGTGTTATTTCCTTCACTTGTCCTTCTAATGGACGTGCAGGATTGCCAATAGAGCGGCTCACTCTTTAGCTCGGGTAGCTTTATTATATGCAAATCTTCATCGCTAGAAAACTAGTCCTATTTTATTGTTAGATAAATCTGCTTGTAATCCTCCTGATAGGGAAAAGCTTATAGGATCCGGGTGTACGAGATAAGCATGATTGCTTGGGTTTAGTTTTAGCCTTTCGATTTTTATGATTTTATTCGTCAAAAAAAAACTATATTTTTATCGGCCTGACACGTTACCTAAACAATAATAGAAAATAAATACTTCTACTGTAACGTATACCTAGCGTTTCATAGGTACTGACAATAAGTCAAAATTCCCAAATCCCAATTCTTCAACAAACGATTCCCCTAGTCAATGATCAATTTTCCTTCCTGCGTCAGTTTTCCCCCTCCAAAGCCTAACGAACCGACACAAATGAATATAGAACAGACACGAAGAGCTGAAACACCTGACCCTTTTTGGCTCGCGGCTCCCTACTTTCAGCAATGAAATGCAATCTCATGACCTCCAATTTTTTTCGCGCTTTCACTTCCTTGACTCCTAGAACCAACCCAGTTCCGTTTCCAACCAGACCCATAAACCATAGTCGAAAGCTACCACGCTCTTTGATCCTCCAATCGCCGAGACCCACAAGTTTTTACCCAATTTGCTCTTCAACGCCCTTCAGAGAGTCCAATCATCTCAATGAAATGCCATCAAGTTCCAACCTTGAATCTTCGGGTGAACGGTTTGGTGAAGAGGAACTGGGAAGGAGTTTTAGTGTGCAAGTGGGGGGTTCAGTTGTTCCGTCTTATATTCAATCGTGGAAAAGGCTCAGTATGATTGATCAAGCCCTACTTCTTTTGTCTTTTGCTGCGTGCACGGTAGATGCCCTATACCTCTTTTCGAGTTTCTTTTTGCTTCAGGATTTTAGAAGCTTTATGGCTGTAGCTGGATTGGGGAGGGGTGGGGGTATCGGAATTCAAGTGCCCTAACAATTATGGTTTATGGCGATGAATCAGAGGAAGTTGTTTTGCTTATGTGGTGATTCTATGGCTTTCAATTCTTTAAGGGGTATAATCTGCTTTACATCAATTTATTACAAATGTGCTAGATTGTGTATCAAGTATCTTTTTTTTAATCTTTCTTTGGGCGACGAGTGCTTAAGATTTCAGTTAATTGAGTGTGGTTGTGTTTAGGAGCCTGCAACTTTTGATGAATTGCGTACTATTGCTTGTTCTCAGTGTTTTGCTTTTTGGCATACATAAGCCTTCTGGTTTGTGAGCACTTGGGATCGTGCTTGGAATGTTTGTGTTGGTCCTCTGTTTAGGAACTATATGTATTTGAAAGCGTTAGTTATTGTTATTAGTTAGTCTGAGTGCTTTGCACTTGGAGGAATTTATTTATAAATTGTGATATCAGTTGACTCAATACTAAGCAACCATAGTTACGATGGTTTTATTGACGTTTTGGAAAATGTTTCATTTTTGTTCATTACTACCGCTGTCTGCAGGCTTCTGTTACATTTACTAGCCTTGTTGTTGCTGCTGTCCCTACACTCTATGTAAGTTTTCTAACATAACAAATCTGTAAATTTTCTAACATTGCATGACTTGAGTTTATCTTCTTTGTCTGTAACCGCAAGTTATCTGCCTGTTTTAAGAGCAGCTTCTTTTGTCTCGTGTTTTCGTGGCTGAATTTCATATAGTTGTTAAATGTGTTTTAAGTTTCTCTAAAAAGTGTATTGCACAAGTAAGCTATATTGTTGACAATCAAAAAGGAGCTATCAATTTCATCTTTGCGATTCAATAATAAGAATTACTTTTCCTTTCACATTCCGGTTTCCTCTGCGGTGCCACCTTTTCGGTAGGCTATGAGGAGAGCTGCAACATCTCTTTCAAAGCTTGCAGATACAGCTCGTGAGGAACTCCCGAGTACAATGGCTGCAATTAGGCTTTCAGGCATGGAAATCAGCGATCTTACACTGGAGTTGAGCGACTTGAGGTGAAATTTTTGTCTTTTTCACTACTGCGTGAAAATTTTAATTCTTGTATGAGGAAAAAAAGAAAGGTGATAGGCATTATTTCTTTATCAAGCTAATTCTTACTGTTCTTTCCATGTATTTCACGTGAATTGCAAGACTTGTTATCAGAATACTAATATGCCTGCATTTTTTTTTACATTTACCTACTTGATAATAGAAAGCATGCAGCACACTCAGCAATTCATCATGATTTATTTGCTTATATCCTATTGATTGTAAAATTTTATCTGAACTGACACAGCCATGAGATAGCTGACGGAGTCAAAAAATCAACTCAAACTGTTCAAGCAGCAGAAGCAGGAATTCAGCAGATGGGTGCCCTTGCTCACCAGCATACTATTTGTTAGTTATTCTATCCCACTGTAATGGCACACATTGCTCATCTTCTATTGTTTACGAATCCTCAACTGACAAATACTTGTGTATTGCGTTTAATCTAGCAATGATTGAAGAGAGAGCCAGCTTGCCTATTATCTCATGGCAACCTGTTGTTGCTGGGGCAGCGAAGAAGACTACTCATGCTGTTGGCCAAGCTACTCATGCTGTTGGCCAAGCGACCAAGACTTTCATGAATATTATATCCCGAAGAGAGTTCAGCTCAGAAAGTGAGGATGATAATGCAATTGATAGGGTGGAAATATGAAAAGTTCAGTTTCTTGCAAATTTTTTTTCTGTACATAAATACAGCGAAGTAAATAAATGGTGGATTTCGAAATTGTCCATTTTCCTTAAATTAGTTTATATCTTCAAATATCCCATCTTGGGCCTTTCTATTTCTCTTCTTCATGATCAAATTTTCCACTACAATTTTATTTTCAGTGAGCGTTAGATATTGTTCCCCCGCATCTTGTTCTTTCGTTTTGGATAGCTTATGATGATGAAGTAAGCTTGCACGTTACTTTTCACTTATCGGTGAATAACATATGGATGCGGCCACTGGGATCGTTTGTTCCATGAGACCTACATCAGTGACCATAAATGCTGTAATATTCGAGGGAAATTGAATTCGTCTTGCCCTGTCTACTGCTGGATACAGTCTCATGTGGTAAAGGGTTAGATGGACAACACTCCAGGCATCTCCTTGAAGAATATAGACTAATAAGGATTTGAACCTAAAATTTCGTAGTTGTATTGAGTTCAGTGTTTATTACTATTGGACAATTCCCTAACTTTTCTTCAAACAACTAAGAGTTGTACAGGGGGCTTATGGAACTGAAAATTGAGCAGAGACAGAAATAGTAGAGGACAAGTTAGGTCTTTGGCATGATCAAAGAATGATTTTCTCCTTAGACATGTCCTTCACATTTTCATACGAGTTCAGGTTAAAACACTGATTTATTTGGGCTCTTGCCATCTGGCATAATAACGTGCCAAACCATACAGTACGTGCATAATAACGACACTAAGAGAATAACAACATTAGCAACAAAGGAGCTAGAAACTTGTGCCACTGAGGTTGCTTTTAAGGGCTCTATTTTTCTCTCGTCCTCTTCCAATGACTGAACGAGCAATACTCTTCATCTATACTTGTTTATACTAAAAATACATTTATAGCGCTTGTGCTTGGATATATAGAAGGAATCGCCCCAATAGATGATCATTAGACGTTGTTCTCATTTGGTTTCTTATGTTTGCAGGTGCAGACATAGTGATTCATCTCCATGTGTTGATTGTCATTAGCTTTTGTGTGTATCATTTCAACAGTGTCTCCCTTTCCATTTGGTGGTTTCTCTTCGTCATCCTTCTTGGCATTCTTGTATGCCAGGTACAAGACAATTTGAGCCAGTCCAAGCAAAAATCCAACCACATTTGGTACCTAAAGTTGCGAAGAAAAGGGTTTTTAAGAGGTTATTATGCAGCAGAATTTGAAATATCTGTGCAGTTTGAAGTTGCAATTTGTCTCCTTAATTATTTAAAAATTAAATTAGAGACATGACGATTAGTTGCTGTGAATTACAGTAATAATTGAACTTAAAGAGGATATGTCCACAAGTTTCTAAGATAGTAAAAGTTGGTTTTGTTTACTTACTGCAATAAAGCAATCCCTTGTGAAGAATCCATAGAAGAACCAAGTGGTTGCACTGAGAGTGAGGAAAAAGGACAAGGAGAAAGGCATGTATTCTACACTTTTTGTAGTTATCACCCGCTTCTGGAAAAAGGGTAAATAAGTAGGGAAAAGAAGTGTAAATTCAGTATCGTCACAATAGAAACACAGACAATATTCATGTCCAGTTAAGAATCAGGAATTACCATAATGCTTAAAGGAGCAGCGAACACAGCCAGATTGAAAGCAGCACATATCCACCCAACAGCAGAAACTCGGTAAGAGCGCTTTACTAGTAACATGGTAATAAGCATCATCAAGCCATAAGACCCCAGGTTGATGAGTATCAGCTTCAATGTCAATGTCTGCATGTAATGTTGTATACTGTCAGACGGTTGTGCTTGTGAACTTCTCATGATATAATGTAAATCTTGTTTAAAAACGTAATTATACAAAGTCTTGAGGAAGACATATAAGTCTTACCCTCTGCTTCTTGGATCCGTAAAAGAGGTATATTGCAAGGTATGTAATTTCTATGACGGAACCAACGGAATTGATGGTAACGAGTAAAATGGCGTTAGTCTTGAGAAGACCATAAGTTAAGATCAATATTGCACTCGTAAGCGCCACCACATATGGTATGGACTGAAACCCTTCAGATGCTTTCTTTTTGCAGATCGTGTAGAATGTGGGGCTGAGAAAAACGAAAGTTAGAATAAAGAACTTGTAGCTACAGCTTAACTGGAGCAGAAATTTTGTCCAAGACAAAAGACTCTTACAGTGGTGCCAAGAACAGCAAGAATCCGATAATGTTACCTATGGATGGCAAGAAACGAGTAAATGTTAATGCTAGGTGAAACAATTAAGCAGAAAGACGCTTTTTGTACGTGAACAGTATACCTATGACGCCAGATACGAAGGCTAATTCCTCGGGTGTCACAAACGCCATATTATGCTGTTGACGTTTCAGCAACCCAGATACTTCTACTGAAGAGCTCAAAAGAAACAAATTTGCTTCTATGTGTTCCCTGAAGCTCTTAATACAACAATACCCAAGCGTTCAATTTATACAAGCAGAATATGAGTTAGGCCACAGATTTTTGTCTGGCAGTTTAGTTAGCTTTGTCAAAGCTTGCGGGTTTGGGGAGATGACTCGTGCGCGGGCAATAACTTAAATGCAGATTCTGAAAAAGGACACTGAAGAGTTTGTCCTTTGTTCCATGTTTAGCAATCCCTCAGAGTCACTTATTTTGTGACTGTCTCGTCTAATTTGTTTCACTTCATTAGAATCACAGAAGTCACAGGACGCCTGTGACTGATAAAATTTTTGGCATCCATTTTGGTTGTGGAGTTAAGTCTAAGGGTGAACACCTGCGTGGCTTGTTTCCACTCTTCTTTGTAACTTGCTTGCAAAGAATGCCTGCAACTTTTGCCACCACGAATTCTTACCAGAATCTGGAACTTATGCATTTTCAAATCCATTGTTAAATCCTGGTACTTGGCAATAAGTAGCAATGAATTGCTGGAAAACCTATATAGAGTAGCTATACCTTCATTTGGCACTAGAGTAGGCCTGTCTTCTAATGCCATAAAGATGGAAGTGGACTTGACAAACATGCTCTTCCAATTTGATATTGAGATACCCCGAGTACACGTTTCAATTCACTACAAAATGCATTTCATTGCTTTTAAACAAGAAAAATGGTATTGCTATCTTTTCATTCTCATGACAAGGAAAGCAACTTCCCACTGATTGTTCAAAGAAAACACATGTAATCCCAGTTGAACTCAATCTTCTTGACAATTTTGCTTAATATATGACCTTAAAGAAGTTAAAGTTTATCATCTGCCTTGTCCAAATACACTTGGGAACTCCTTCCATACTTCCTCCTCCGTTTATGATTTATGAAGAGTTGAAGCAGTTCTAAATTTGCATCCAACAACTTTTAAGTATATGTTCTATCGACCTTTATTTCCATTGACAGAAGTCATCATGAATGCTTAAAGTTCCCCCGGTTTAACAATCGAACACACAGAACTAGGGCAACTTATCTACTGCTGAATTTACTATGCTTTGCATGGTTCTCTTTTTCTTAATTAAATATTAATTATTAAATTCATCAAGCATGATTTACTGCTGTATAAATGAATCTCTAATCATACTTATACTGTATGAGCGAAAAAATGGTATTTTAAAGACGCTTAAAATCTAACGGGAACACCAAAACCTCTTTCAACCTCTTTGCTACACATACTCGGCAGAGGAAGAAGAGTTTTACTTCAAAGAACTGAAAAGTGTACACTATAGTCCTTATGGACAAGGTCATGCATAAAGAAATCCGTGACTTCTCAAAGATCTTTTACAGTATATCCAATTTTGCTCTTTCACACCAGTAGTAAAATAGTACTTATGATCCTTACATAGCACTCATTTTTTAAGACTTGTATCATTATATTTTCAGATTGATTTCTTAAATTCCTGACTGTGGGAATAATTAGTTTAGACTTTAGATAACTATGATATGGAATGAGATCTTACACAAATGGTCTTTCTCTTTTCAAGTAAAGGACCACTGTACAAACCAAGATCTACCAAGAAAACTTCTCGGCTTAAATGAAACTAAAATCATGACTTATAATAATCTAGAAGATGAACTCTCTCCGGTTCTCATGGCTAACAACAGTCCTCTTTCTTGTCAAATGCCGGAACTTCATGTCCTCTGATGCCAATTTTGCTTCATTCGGCAGGTGTCCTAATTGAAAAGACTGATTTAAAACTTCTGTTTAATTTCCTTACATGCAATGAAACAGTATCAAATTAGCCTTAACTGTGTGACAAACATCACTTTTTAACCAATTTTGATCAACCCTATCGATTCCCGCTGCAATTCCAAAGATCTGGACAATGACGTTGGTGATGAAGAGCCTAATCCATGCCTTCCTCTCTGCATTCAGTGAACAATCTAAGTTACCTTGAGATGTCATACAATAGCTAGTGAGTAACATACGATAACATAATATGTAATCAACCATGTCAGCAACTGTGTTTGCCCACGCCGTCTCTATCTCTTCATAGACGACATCAATAGTTGGTCGGCCTTTGCTTGATTTGGCAACACAGAGAACAGCAATTTTTAAGATGGCTTCAAAATCTGCCCTGTTCAGCCTCCCCTCGAGCCTTGGATCTTCAATATCGGATAAAGGACGTTTTCCACAAGAAACATCTTTTGCCTTCATAGACAACACAGTATCTGTTTTCTTTTGTGCTATAATGCGTTTAAGTACAGGACTTGTAGGCACTAGAAATATCATAATACCTTTCTAGTGAGCTGTTCTCTGGCATCCAGATCCTGATCAATGACTTTTTGCCCTGATAATAGTTGAAGTATAACGATACCGAAACTATAAACATCACTAGCGCAGGTTAACTTGGAATTGCTCATGTATTCTGGGTCCATATAACCTATGGTTCCTCTAACATCTGTAAACACTTTGCTCTCTTCCAAACCCAGCATCCTTGCCAAACCAAAGTCTGATAGCTTTGCTTCCATGTTGTCAGTCAATAGGATGTTTGTAAGCTATGAAGAAGAATGAAACATCATAAGACCTCTAGAAATTAGCTATTAATATATGTGCAACGAGTATTGAATAGAGATTAGGAAAACAGACCATGCTTAGAACTTATGCAGCACAATCAACTTGAAGAAACTAAGAATGGAACTCATATCATTGGTTATGCAAAGCCTGGGTCTTATTAGTCGGGATGTCATTCTGTTTATCTGAACTTTGCAAAACTTAGTTTTACAAATTTTCAATGTCAATCTGCATATTTGTGTTTTTAGGAATATAGGACTATTTTCAAATGCCTTTGTTGAAACATGCGCAATCCGTATTGAACCGAATAATTCTATATGCTTCTTCTTAATCTACGAAGCAATTCATGTTTTGTACCTTGACATCTCTATGAACTATGCAACCATCTATATAGTGGTGGAGGTATCGGAGCCCAAGCGCACAACCCCTTAGGATATTAACTCTTGTATCCCATGTCAAGACACTGTCTTTTCCTGCATAGACATATACGCAGCCACTAAGCAACTTGAAGATAACGTAAAGCGGATGAATAATATATTTAGGCCTCAGAAAACAGTCTGATCTCTATCCTGTTACTGTAAGAAGCAAAAAACAACATACATAGAATTCTAACAGAATAATCCTGTAGAAGATATTACTTAGGAGATGGTGAGCCAAATTGCCAGCGGAACAATATTCATAGACGAGATACCGGTCGCCTCCCTCGATGCAGCAGCCAAAGAGACAAACGAGGTTCGGATGTCTAACTCTTGAAAGTCCTGCAACTTCCCTTTGGAAAGAATCACTGGAGTTATGCTGATATATGTGTTTGACGGCCACAACTTGGCCACTGGGCAAAACACCTTTGTAAACCTCCCCTGCACTCCCCTGTCCTAAGCTTATCTTATCGTTGCCGTAACTTATGGCATTCTCGATCTCCGCTATGGAGAATCTATAGAGGCTAGACCATGAAGTACTCTCTACAGATCGAGTTGCAGGTTTTGGGAACCTCTTCTTCTTCTTGCTCTTAGCCACGTATTGTATCAGAAGAAGCACCAGCATCAGTACAAAGCTTGCTATAAGGATGGCAAGTACCATTTTCACCGCAGAACCTGAGAAACAGCTTTGTCGTTTGTTAGTCATAAACTTAATAATAGCGCTAAAATCTGTGATTCATGTCAGAGCACAAAAAGGATGACAGACAGGTGATATATACAGATGAACTTGGACTCGTTTGACCACAAAAAGTAGTAGGTCAACTTACTTCTTAGCTTGATGTATCCGGGATCTGTTCAGAAACGCAAGAAGCAATATCAAGAAGAACTCAAATTCTGAAACAAATCTAGCAGTATCAGTGACGAAATTATAAAGACAGAGAACAAGTCCAATTGCATGAACAGCTTAATTGTACAAGACAGAACAAGAGGACAGGAAATGGATATAGCTATTACCGAATACACGTAAGTTGGACAAACACCTGTAGAAATCATCGATTGAAGATCGATCATCTATTCTTGAAGCTACAATAGCAATAACAACAGCTATTGTACACAACGGTGCTCCCGCGCCATCATCAATGTGCGCATTCAAATGTGATAACTTAGTACTATTCCTCACGTCCATAAGTGCCTGTGTGCAATTACTACATGCATCGTTGAACGAAGAGCCAAAACTGGAGCACAAATTCAGTGCCTTTTGGAACACCAAGTGCTGCTCGATTGATGACAAAGAAAAACTCGTACATGCATGACTTCCGTTATAAAGGTTATCAAAACCACAAGAATGGGCAGACACATCCTTCTCTTGAAGAACGTTGCGGTTGCATGATTCCCACTGTTCTTGTGGCATGAAAATGTTATTGCCTATCGTCTTGTTAGCGTGCTCGGCGAGATTTTTGGTTAGAACATCGAGAACATATCCACAACAAAGCGTCGTGCCAATGCTTCCCAAGTACTTGATCTTCTCCTGATGGCCCATGCAGTCTCCCGTCGGCTGATATGGAAACTCGTTGAAGTTCAGCTGACACTGACCTGCAAAAGCATTGTTAGTGCTCTCAATTACACAATACTTTAGATTCCTGGGTTCGTCCAATATTATAGAAGTTGTAAACATGCACATATATGGCACATACATGGCAGGATAGATTAATGAGAAAGAAATAAGCAGAACCTGAGAGGGCAACTGTGGCAGGAGATCCATCCGAGAAGACACGGAAGAAGAAGATCGCAATGCAGAAGAAGCCAAAATTCGACGTCGTGTATGCTGTCTTGATCATGTGTACGACGTTATTTTCTTTTTTTTTTTTCTGAAATTATACGACGTTATTTTCTATAATTAAACTTTGCATAGACAGTTCAGGCCATGAGACGAGGAAAGGTAAGTTCCTGAAACTCTTATCTTAAAAGGGTGTAAGCATGCACTTATAGTTGGTGGCTTTCTTGCAAACGTCGCTCGATCAAAGTGTGCATATTGTTGTTAGCCATCTTTGCTAATGACAGCTTGCATTTTAGACCTCGAAATCACCGAGTGCGGATATGTATAGTTGTATACTTCATATCTTCTTTGTAGATGATAAATTATGCTATGTTTAATTAACTGATTATTAATTGAATGGAATAAAATATAGTATTATTTTATTGTTTAGAAAAAAGATTTATATTAAAATAAAATTAGATAAAATAAAAAGAGAGAGTTTCGTGTTATATTATACTCCATCTTAAACGTTTAATAAAAATAAGTTTCTTTTCATTTGTGACAGAATATAAAATGATAAACAACATGTTATTATATTATATTATAAATTCTTCTTTCAAATAATATTTTATTATATTATATTATGAACTCTTTCGTCTTTTTAAATAATAATTCTCTAATATTACATTTATTTATATTTTATTATATTATAAATCATTCTATTTTATTTTATTCTATTCAAAACTTATAATCAAATATAGAGGAATTTAAAGTTTGGGATGACAACCTTTGCTTTTGTATTTTGGTACGCAAAAATAAATACGAAAAAGAGCGGTGCTCTTTGCTCCTCTTTGCTGGGTCGGAAGAAGTTCATCAGCTATGAAAGGTCATAATTTTACCGGTTACTTGTATTTGTACTTTTTACAAACAGTATTTAGTTGTATTTGTATCTTGAAAACTAAATTTACTTATTTATTTGTTGCATACCTTTTAGAATATTGCTTGTTATCTAGATAATTTGGAGACTATATTTTCTAAAATACTTTACTTTGTCATTTTCAAACACTCGAGTATTGATTTCCATGGAAAGTATTATTAGGATTTATAAGTTTCATGTCACGAATATAATTTTTGTTGAAGATATTCTAAAGAATATTTTATAATATTAGTTATATTTTATTTTTATTTCTGATAATTTCTTTTTTACCAAACTTTTTCCTCTTTTTCTTTATAATACACTCTATTATAAAAATTTAAAAAATGACTAATATAAATTATACTATTATAAAAATTTAATAATAGTAACTCTAATTTCATCTTTTTATTTTATATATTTCTCAATTTATTATAACTATATATTTCCGCCAAAACAATATGTTTATGCAAATAGTTAAACTTTATTCATAGGATTCACACGAGTTTAATTGATATCAAATGTTATAATTTTTTTATTTGTAAGATAGAGGAGGCCATGGGACTAACTAACAGCAGTCAAAAGGTTCTCTTTATCACCTTAAGTCTACATTTGCAGATCCTCGATATATGTATATATACACTAAATTTGAGTCCTATCTTACTATTTGACCAAAAGTCAAAGAAGTATATTAAGAAACAACTTACATTATAAAAGTCAAATTTCATAGTTAATAAAACCCATTTATTTAATCAATACAATTGACAAAATTTCCCATTTATATTTACATTTGGTGAAATTTTAAAAATTTTCATACTCACATCAATTCTTTTATAAATGATACAATTGAAATTTTCTTTATTCTATAAATTTTAATTTTTTTTACTTTAATCAATTTTAGAAAATAGATTAATCAAAATAAACAAATTAACTTATAAGAATATATTACTATTTCAATTTAAAAAAATTCTAATGCACTAAAAATAGTCTTCGCATTAGTAAATGATGATAATTATTGTAATCCCTTGATCAAATCCAATTCATCCCATCAACCAATGTGAGACATATAATATGGGTAGTCCGATTAATGCACATTTCCTAGTCTATAAAACTCTTCTGCGGTTTGTGCTTTCCGGCTATATCTATATCGATCAATTGTATCACAATCACTTGCCAAGACAACTCTAAGTTTTTGGAAAAGCCGAGAGACTCAAATGATTTGCAATCTTCTTCTTGTGATAGACTTTTTGGTCCCAATTAATATTATGAAAAAACAAGTAACTTATTGCGTCGACATCCAAATTAAATGGATACATTTGTGATGGTAGCTGTATGAAATTGACCTTCAGAATTTAATACTAACATTAATAGGGTCATTATTTGATTCTAGAATTTTAATATCCGGCAAGTTTTTATTTATTGCCAGAAAATAGCAACTGTAGGAATACTAATGATTTTTTAAAATAGTAATAACCTCTCTGAACCTTGACTGATCAAAACAAGAAAGCTTGGTTAACACTGCCCCTAAGGTACTCAGTTGTCTGAAATAAAGGCAAAGATTGTCTTGTCTTGTGAATTAGGCACAAAAGCAAGTATTCCTGCAGTTTAATTTATCTAACTAATACACATTTTTTTGTACGTTCGTCATCTTCCTAAAGTTTAAATTCGACAAGGAATAAAATCATTGAAGCCTCATACTAAATGTACAAAATGTAACTCACTAATATGCACTGTTAATAATAGATAAAAATAATTTATCTTTTAAATTATAAATTTATAATTATTAATAAGACACACTTATATAGTTTTTATTTTATTTGATACATAAAATATGATAATTTAGTTAATATTAATCATAATTATTATAAAACCGTCATGGTCGGGTCGGTCTCGCTAGGCCCAGGCCCAGGCCTAGACCCGGAATGGCATGTGGACCGGTCGACCCATTCATTAAGGGTGGCCTAATGGTGACCTAAACCTAGCAAAAATAGCTTATATAAGGTACTATTTCATCGTGACACAGGTACGACATTAGAACCCTGATATTCTTTATTTATAGCTGCCAAAACCCTCACTAAAAGACTAACTTGAGCGTTGGAGGGGCTTGCCGGCAATCAACCCCCGGCGTGCCTTCATTGTTTTGCAGGTATTCCCTAGTTAAAGCTATTCAGATTATGGATCTAGGTAACGGCGTCCAGCTCTAGCAGATTCAGACTGAACCAGTTGGCGCTCACCGTGGGGCCGGGCGTCAGGGTACCACGTCCAGAAACACACAGATCAGTCAGGCGGCAGCAGCCAATCCTGATATAGCCGTCGTCGCGGCTCTAGCGATACAACAGATAAATCTGCACTTACCTGCCTCCCTCCTGCCGACACATCACGATTCCCACACACAATCTTCGCACCCGAATGATC
>JAOSBL010000002.1:8870530-8880990 GCA_027568915.1 Erythroxylum roraimae
GATACACAATTCAACCCCCCTTCTTGTGCATTTTGTATATTGAACGTAAAGTCTATACTAACGCGTGATTTACTTCAGAGTTGTTGTTCGAACTCATACTTGACACAAGTGACAAAACTATAAGAGCTATCTTGGGACAAAGAATGGAGAAAGTGCCTTGTATTTTTTACAATGCATCTATGACTTTAATAATGCCCAAAGATATTACTTAACAACTAAAAAAGAGTTGTTAGTCGTACTTTTTACTCTGAAAAAATTTGATCTTCCTTGTTGGGTACTAAAGTTGTTGTTTTTCTTTGATCATATAGCTCTTAAATTCTTGTTATCAAAGAAGGAGGCAAAGCCTAAATTGATGAGATATATCTTATTGCTAAGATGGTTTGATTTAGAAATCAAAGACAAGCAAGGTGTAAAAAATAAGCAGTAGATCCTTTATAAGATACTTGTCTCATGTTTGTACAAACTTTAATTTGCAAGAGGAATTCCCAAATGAGCAACTATTCTCTATGAGTGTTTAATTTCCATAGTATGCAAATATAGTTAATTATTTGGCTACAAATATATGACCTACTTATCTATCAAAAGCTCAAAAGGATAAAATCAGGAGTGATGCTAAGCATTATGTATGGGACGATCTGTATTTTTGGAAGTATTGCTTTGATCAAGTAATACAAAGATGCGTACATGAAACAAAATCTCATCTATTCTCAACTTTTGCCATTTATGTGCTTGTAAAGGACATTTTTGGTGTGAAACAAAAAGCAAAAGAGATTTTAGAATGTGTTTTTTTTTTCGTCTTTGTTGTTTCTAGACCCTTACCTATTTTGTAAAGCTTAGAGCCATGTTAAAGAATAGGTTATATCATTTAAAGGATTGAGATGTCACAAACATCGATATTAGTTTGAGAAATTTTTTACTTTTGGGGCATTGATTTCACAAGACTTTTTCCCTCTTTCTTTAAATTTTTCTACATTTTATTAACTATCGATTAATATCTTCAAGTGGGTTAAAGTAAATGCCACCGAAACTAATAATTCGAAAATGGTTGCAAGTTTCCTTAAAACTAATATTTTATGTAGGTTCGATATTCCATAATCCTTAATGAGTCATCAAGGGAAACATTTCTACAATTGAATAGTGGAGGCAGTTTTAAAGAAATATGGAATGAATTATAAGATCTATACATTATACCACCCATAAACAAGTAGGCAAGTCAAAGTTTCAAATAGAGAAATCAAATCAATCATTAAAAAATGGTTGGACTAATGAGAAAAGACTGGAGCTTGAGACCTAAAGACTCACTTTAGGCTTACCGAGCAGCTTAGGAGACACCAACTAATATGTCGCCCTACAAGTTAATATATGGGGCTTGTCATTCCCCCTGTTGAATTATAATACAAAGCATTTTAGGTTGTTAAGCGTTGTAATATGAGCTTTTATGAAAGTGGGAATCGTAGAACATTGCAGCTATAAGTACTTGAGGAGATATGTAAGGAGTCCCTTGAAACTGTAAGAATCTATAAAGAGAAATAAAAGCTTTACATGATAAACTCATTACTTGGTAAAAAAATTCATTGGGTAAAACTTCCTCCTTTATCATTCTACGATTCGACTATTTTTAAGAAAGTTAAGATCTTGATGGGTTGGACCCTTCATCATAACTAATGTATTTCCATATAGTGTAATGAAAATCCAAAGCATGTCTACCTCCAAAGTTTTGAAGGTTAATGGTCATCGACTCAGACCATGCTATGAGAATGTAAAAATTATAATAGTTAATGATATGGATTTAACTAACTTGATTTATTACGAAGAATGAATGACAATATCATCGAGCTAAAAACGTCTTCAAAACTAAAAAGGGGCAGAATTTAGATGAAATCATGAAAGAAAATCAAGGGATTTAAGATGTTTAGAAGGACATGGTCATGTGAAAATGGGCATGCCTCTATAAACCCAAACATGAATTGACATGCCTGTGTGGAATTGCACACAACCATATAGGTACTAAACATGCTAATGTCCCCTGGAGTATGTAACTGTCTGTAAACATGTAGAGATAGAGGAGTTGATGTGCAAAAGGACATGATTTTATGAACAATTGATAAGCCCATATAAACTTGTACATGACCTTATTCCTAAGAACGTGTACTTCTCTAAAATCATATGTCTGCGTGAATATTGAGGAAAATTAAGGAACACAATCTAAGACTCAACCACAAACACGACCATGTTCGATATATAAAACCCTAAAATCTTATTTCTTCAATATATCTCACAAACAAAATCACATGCTAAGGGAGCAATATATCAATAGTAGTAAAAAAATTTCTTTACTTGATCCTATCAATATCCATTAATCCTAGAATCTTTAATTTAAGGCAGAACAACCATGTGAAGAACCAAATCACATGCTAAGGGAGCAATTTCAGCAATATATATAGAACCACCATAGGAATCCACTCCTAAAAAATGTAAGTGCCACCAACACAACCCACTGGCTAAAACCACTCAAAGCCATAAGTAGAATTGGCTAGCAGGTTAAATCTCAAAATAGGAGGTTTCAATACTTTCCAAGATGAAAAAAGGTATTAAGAACTTTCTGAATGAAAAACTTATACTTGTAAGTATATTCATATCCATAAATTAAATATCAAAGAAAAATTTGAAACTTTGGTCAATCAAATGGGCTGGCATACTTATGTCAATGTGTAATTACCTGCATTTATTGAATTGATATGAGAGTTATATACAACCTTTTAGTTGAATGACGAGCTTGACCTTAATTTTTTTATAAAATATTGGATGATAGGAAGGGATTCACTTTCTAAATTGTTGTATTCAATATTGCAATGTGATTCTTTAAAAAGTATGATGTCAAGAAAGATTTGTTTATAAATTCAAAGTGTGATTACTAGCGATTCCAACTTCATGTTCCCGAGTTACAGAGAACAATTCAAACTGAGGCAATATTTGTGGATTCGCTCCTCGCCTGCCCATTTGATTTTGTTTCAAAATTTTATTTTTAGAATATGGATTTTCAGGGTGAAACCTGAGAATCTTGCTATAAGGAGAGGTCGAATTCCGAACTTTTATCTTGAGTAAAGAGACTAGCTGGCATGTCTCCGGCTCTTAGAAAGAAGCGAAAGAAAGTCGCCTGTTTTGAAAACATGCCCCAAAATCGAATCTCAAAGTCTACGTGAAACACTATTCCAGGAATGCACATTGAAAAAATCCCTTTGCAAACATCATATTCGATGTTTGATTCTTCAATTGAAATGGATGACCCCTTCCCTTATTTCCTCAGTCTCAGTCTTTAGTTCAAAGACGTACAGGCAAAGAAGCAAAGAAAAAAAGCTCACCATTGAACCAGGAATCAAGCTAGATGGGACGAATACCTTTAATAGGAACTCAGACTGATACGCATCCAGTTCTAGACCCCTGAACACGAACCTTCCTGATGAATCAATCTTTACAGTTGAGACCAGATTTCTTAAGTGGGAAGGCAGCTTTGCTTTCTTTGAAAGGCACGGGAAATGACTTTGCTTGGGCTTCAAAAATGGTACATAGAAAAATGCTCTTCCTATGGCCTAAAAGTTTACATCTGTTAAAAAGAAAAACTAGGCACTCCACCAAAAGAGCCAATTTTGATGTTTTGGGCTTCCCGCGGCTATTGAACCAGTTCTGAGGAAAGCTACCTGAGACTTGGCTTCCAGTTGTGTTGAGGCTCGATGTAGTGAATTTTTCTCTAAAAAATGAAAAAAAAAATACAGGAAAAATGAAAGAATGGCACGATTGAACTCTTACTTAGGAAAGGAAATTGACTTTATACCAAAAATACGTTTTCTAAAAATAAATGTATTTGAATTTTCGTCTAGGAAGGAAAATGCAAAAAGAAAAACTTGGTAGCGAGAACTGAAGGTTAGTCCGACTACTTACTTTGCTACACCTACAGGAAAAAACAAGTCTATCTAAGAGATGCGCTCGATAGGCATATCTTGTTAAATCAGTCTTTTTCACCACATCGGGGCTATGGGAGTCAAACCATATTTTTCCACGACCATGACCCCTATTTCCATCTTGCCCACTCGTCTATCAGCCTTTCGATTAGACAACATAGAAGGGTCAACCTTATTTATAATGTTTCAACTCGCATGTGTTAAGCATATAGGTTAAATAGCGAAATGGACTAGGTTCCTATTCACTGCTTCTTTTTTTCATTTCATTTTCTTGGCTCACAATTCCACTTTGGTGGAAGGAAGTCAGTTGAGTTGATTCAATCGTATAAAAATAAAATGAGCAAGGTGTGGGAAAATCTAAGCGACAAAGTCGATTATTAACCTTTTGATTTTTTGGAGGAAGGATGCACGTCCAGCTTAAACAAAAGATGATTTTCGGACATCAGCTTTAGCAGACGATTTTTCCACTTTCAATAGATGATTTCCTGGCTTTAGCGGAATAATAGTAGTTGGTAATATGTTAGGTAAGAAATCAACCAATGCCTTACAAGAAAGATTTGTTTATAAATTCAAAGTGTGATTACTCTTCTGACTTTCAACCTGTTAAGTTATTGAGTGAATGTTTTGATGAAAATCATATAACCCAAGTTCCTCGAAAAGTTTTTATCTAAAAAAACATGTTTTGAAATATTTGCGACATTTCTTAGCCTACCAATTTTCAGCATGACGAGATAGTGTAAGGATATTAGTTAAAGTTGACTTTAACTTTTTGTCGTGTATTGAACAAAATATTATAGTAAACTTAGGTTATTGGTTGATTACACAATTTCTTTATATGATTAAAAGAAAAATAAAACTTGAGTCCTAAGTTCATACATCACTCAGCTAGTCGTTAATTTGGATTTACTTTATTTGTTTAGTAATAATATGCATATTGCTTATGTTATGGAACCCTTAGATCTAAATTGTTTATCCAAGATGAGAATCATCACACAATATTCTGATGACAGTTTTGATTTTATTCTACCCGGTCTAGCCATAGTGTCTTCTAAGACATTCCAATACAATAGACTTTTAGCTGTAAAACATCTAGTTACCAACCCACAAGAAGATGTCGCTTCCTCTTCTTTAACTCAAATAACTAGTTTAGTCTGATTAAGAAGGATTGAGAGAAAATTGTAACGAATTGTGCACAATTTGATGACTTTCTTCTTAAACTAATGGTTCAAGTCCCGTCTTTCCACCTTCTCCATGAGTTTCCTGTTCTTCTTCACAATCCCAAACACAAAGAAAAATACGATAGTCTCTTCTTATATCATCTTTTACTTCCGATTTTTATGTTTTAATTTAAACATTGAGGATAATATTTTAGATATGTTTGGAAGTGGGATGCTTTTTCTAATTTTGTGGTACTTTTGACTTTTCAGAATGTTCTGAACATTCTCCTTTAAATTCTTACTTCTACGTAATGCTTTTGGAAATTAATGAAGTAATATTTTCTAAAGAGGTTTTCACCAAACTGTTCTGAATGAATTAGTCTATATATGGAAAATGAGACCTAAATTGATCAAGATGAAGGATGATAAGTTAAACCTGTGAGTACGTAAGCCTTCAAGTATAGAAACATCTTATGTATATCCATTTTTTTTAATGTATGCTTCTTTGTCATTTGGATTCCTCTAGATTTTGCATTAAACCAACTTGAATTGCTATAATTACATAAGAATTGAATATGATAAAGGCCCTACTTGTTTAAACCATTTAACTTAAAAAGCCACCTTAGTTATGATTAGTTCAGTTATTTAAGCCAATTATAATCTCTTTATGTTTTAGCTAAACCTACATCACAAACATAACCTAGTATACGTCCTATCATCTAACCACACATCCTAATAAGGAATTTATAAAGTTATTTGAGGAATGAGAAGAATTTCGCTTTAAAGTTTTTTTTTAGTTTACTCATTTAGTATTAATTTTGTATGATGGTTACTTACTTTTGTATCAAGGATTTAAAAAAATTAATTGCAACATAGTATATTTACATCAATAGAGGAGTACTTGATGACATTCCATTTTTAGCCCTGCACTTTCTTTGAATGTCTTATTAACATGTGTTGTTTTAGCTTATATTTCTCCCCTTTTCAACCTTTAATCTAAACCTTATTACAAACATTTCATAAAAGTCCTTTTAATTTATGCCTTCATGTGTTCATAGTGAGAGATATTTGGTATATGTGTAAGTTTATAGTAATATATTCCTTGTGACAAGAGTTTAAAAGTAAATGCTTGAACCTAAACACTTATGTGAAAGAATGAACATCGTGAGAAAATTCACCAAGGCTTGGGCATACTTTGATTGAGATTGCCTTTAATTGTCTTCACTCATATTTTTGGTGAAAATCAACTTTGATGTGTTTTTATGCTTAACTGTTTTTTGGTCTAAGTTTTAAGGAGTGTATATGGTTTGACCTTATGAGAAGTAGTTTGATAAAAACTATTTGGCTATCTTATTTTTAAATTGCTTAGGGACAAGTAAGAATTAGGTATAAGGGAATTTGATGTGTCATAATTTTGCCTTATTTTTAGCATTCAAAATTTTTCATTTTTTGTTATCTTAATATGTTCAAACTTAATATTTTGTCTATTTTTACAAGATAAGTTTAAGTATTTTTTATTGGAAAAAGTATTAAGCTTCAATCCAATTTTAAAATTTTAAATGGAGGAAAAGTCTCAACGATGATCGAGGGTGAATCAAGAAGATTTGAGTTAACAAAATATTTTATTTTGTAGATTTGGATCAAATTATTAAAATCTAAAAAGAAATATGGTGTGATCTTGGGCGTGGGCACGTCCAGTAGGCATTGCAAGTTCTAGACTTTACATATGCAAAAGAAATATGTATTTAAAGTTGTTGAAATACTTATCTTAATCAAATCTAAGTGGAAATTAATGAAGTTATAGTAAGAAAGATCCAAAGAATCACAATAGTAAGATCTCCATATAAAGTCAAGTGGCTATAAATATAGCTAAGAAGTGAAGGAGCGGATCATCCCATCTTCCAACTACATTTTTCAACTTCTCAAAGTCTTCTTATTTTCTTCTGTCTCTAGTAGATATTATAATAGATTCTTTTTAGTTTCTAATGGTAAAAACGACCACAGTTGACTAATTATTTTATTCTTGGTTAAGTGGAATCTCTTTTTGGAACCTTAAAGATTAGGAGGCATTTAGGTCTTACAAGGGTAGTAATTCATTTATTCATATATTGAATTGTCTTTTTTGTGCTTTGTTTTTATGATTATTTTTATTAATTTCTAATGTGCATAATTAGATTATTAATTAGAATGATCATTTGCTAGATTAAGTATTGAATATGTAAAAGTTCAATTTATTTAATCATTTATAGCAATTATAAGTTCTAATTTGTTACATTAGAAATTATTACTCTTAGGAAAAGTGTTCAACCATATCAAATACAACTGCGGATGTTGTGTTATTTTGCTTTAATGGTCTTTCTTTTTTTGAAGCTATTATTTAATTAAATTTTGGATCGTATCTAAAGTTGTTAAACAATAAGGGTTAACTGTGTTTTGGATTAATTAATGTTAAGAAAAGATGGATATTTAGTATCACATTGAATATATGATTAATAAAATAATTATTTTTGTATCAATGATCAATTGTAGTTCCAAAGGGTGGAAGCAACTGTAAATCAAGGTCTACTTTATTAAATACCTTCATGTTATTATTGTCTTTACTTTTCTTAATACAAGATTTCATAATCCCCTATATTAATTATTTTCTTTCATAACGATTGGCAAATCAAATTTCTCATGAGATCAAATCCTACTTCCCTATATTATGTTTGTTAATTGTAGGAATTTATAAGTTAATTTAGAATATAAATTATGGTGTACTAAAAAGGATATAACTTCAAATTTTATTATTGGTAGAAATATTATATTTTAGGAATGTATTATGTTTGACCAAAGGGATGAGCTTGATGATCTTGTAAGTAAAAAAGATCATGATGTTAACTAGAAGGTAGAGTTTTAAACTGAAATTCCAAACAAGATAGTTAAAAATCAATTAATGAATATACAGGGGGAATAATTGCAAAGTATAGTAGAAAAAAGAAAAAGGAGAAAAATTAGAAAACATTTAAATTATTTAGTTTATGTTCATGTTATTGAAACTAATCATATTGCATATTTTTTTATAATAACTGAGTCTATAGACTGTAAAGAACCATAGAATTATAGAGAGGTAATGGATTTTAAAGAAGCATCAGTATGGATAATTTCCATGAATAAGGAGATGTAAGTATGGATAATTTCCATGAATAAGGAGATGTAGTATTTGTATAAAAATGAGACATGAGATCTTACACCATTAACAAAGGGTGTAAAACCAATGGGATGCAAATGAATCTTTAAGAAGAAGGAAAGTATTCCTAAAATGAATTCAGTTAGGTTCAAGGCATGAATAGTGGCACATGATCTTTTACAAAAGGAGGGTGTTAGTCCATATTAGCACCCAAAAGGGGAGGTAAATTGGATGTTTAAATTTTTTTGATAATTTTTATAACCAATGTACTTAATTAACAACAACTAGTATATATAAGAATAAAGGGAATTGTTTAATGTAAATCAATCAGACAATTGAACAATAATTTAAAAAGAATATGGAAGAAATAATGCAAACCAACATATAGTAGTTCTACTACTTCCACTCCTATGACGCTTCTTATAATTACACTATAATTGTTCTTCTAAGGTGAAGAATAACCTTTGCATAATTTTTTCTCGACAAAGAGAAATTGTTTTACAATTTTATCCCAAAGTGAAGAGGAACCTCAATCTCACTTAAATTACCCTCAAATACAATAATATCATGCCTCAAAATAAATCTTACAACTTAAAATACCTTATATTATCACTTGATGACTTCAAAAAGGCTTACTAACATAAATATGAGATAATGATGCTCAAATGATAAAAAACACTTAGAAATATGTGTAAAACACATCCAAGTACTTCTTAACGCTAAAACCAATTAGAAAACATATATTTATAAAGTTTTGGGACCCTTACTAGTAGTTAGAACCAAAAATTAGTTATTACAATGACTGATTGTAGAGCACTGGTTGACTAATATAGCATATTGGTCAACCAATGTGCATTGATGTACAGATTCACTAGTCGTTCAGATAATGATCAATTAGGAGGCATATTGGTCAACCAATATGATACGTTAGTCTACTAATACATCAACCAATATTACTACAAACTCTTAGTATATCAAATTTGATAATTTAACTTATATAGGTCAACCATTAACCCATATAGGTTGATTAATCCCCCAAAAGACATGATTTTAATAACTTTAAATGCTTAAATTTAATTTGTTTAATGCAATTATGATGCACTTCCTAAAATATTCCATAAAGAGTTCTTGAAAGATTAAGAGGATTTTTATATTAAAACCAAAAGCTTCAATCCCTCTTGATGAATGAAAAGATTCATACAATAAATTGATATGAAATGTTTATGCATGGTGAGCCTTTAAAGCATTAAAATTTAAAGAATGACTCTCGATATTCTTTGTTCTTAACTTGGTATTCACTTTATAAGTTACAAACTTAATCTCTTCTTTTATCAAATACATGAATTGTCTTCTTAAGCTTATAACTACATCTTGTTCTCATATTTCTTCTCATCAAAATAATAAAATTACTAGTAGTACTTATATTTTCTATCATCAAAGCATCAATTTAAACCTCCTTTATTTCAATAGAAGGAATAGATTATCATGAGGTATTCTCATAAGTTGTGAATTATAAGACCATACAAGTTCTTTTAATTATGGTAATTGCATTTAGACTAAAGTTAGAGCAATTTGATGTAAAAACTATACTTTTGCATATGAATTTAAAATCACAAAGTTTGTCAGAGGGTTTTCTTAACTTTAAGAAGAAGGACAATATTTGTTTATTGATTAAATCCTTTTATGGGTCGAAACAATTATCGAGACAGTAGTATAAGAGATTTAATGTATTTATAGTTTCTTATAGTTGTGTTCATAACTTAGTTTGATAAATGCATTTACTTTTTGAAGGTGTCAAAAGGTTCATATATCTATTTGTTGTTATATGTCAATGACATATTAACTGTAGATAATAATAAAGCTAAAATTAATAATATAAATACTCTGTTAACAATGAGTTTAAGATAAAAGATTTGAGTGCAGTCAAGAAACTTTTGGATAAGGAGATTTGAAAGGACAAAAGAGCAAACTTGTTGGGCGCCGTTTCCGGAACCCAACTCTTAACAAAATACCATCAGACTTGAGCGTGCATATTACCATGTAGGGTTATTTCCAAAAACCCTTATTAGACATCACTCCACAAAGGTGGCATGCCCACAACAGTCAACATCAAAACAAAACTTATTTCTCTAACTTAACCCTTTTTAACAAGGCAATCAATTGAACATACACAAA
>JAOSBL010000002.1:8895778-8927539 GCA_027568915.1 Erythroxylum roraimae
TTTTGAATTTGTGTGATCGCATATTTTTTTCTTCTGGTTGAATGTGCGTTTGCATTTTGTTGATCTGGAAAATGGAATTTAAATTAATATATGAGACTTGGTTCGTTTTGTATTCTCTTGAAATGAACAATGCAAGTAGGAAAATGCGTGAAGCATTAGATCCATTTACAAATGTATCCATTTACAAATGCTGACAAATTAGTTATTGAAGGAAAAATTCTTTTTTTTTTTCCTTTTACCTTGTGCCTAGATAACTGCATCAGGTTCGGTATTTTGTTGTCCAAATCGTTCGGATTGTTAATTTGCGCTGGTATTGTTTGATAAAAGATTAAACCAGGTCTTAGTGCGTATGCAAAGAATCCACAGGCTGCAGCAGGCTCGCTTGTTTCCCTTCTTGATAAGGCTGAAAGCGTGGTGCCCAAAGAACTGCGACGGAGGACACCTGTCAGAGTGGGGGTGGGTGCATTCAGATGAACTTTTAGTTACACATCTACTAATTTATTGTGTGTGGGCATTTGCTTAACCGCCAAAATTATTTATGTTTTTTTCTTTTTTGTTTAGGCTACTGCTGGCCTGAGGGCATTGGAAGGTGATGCATCTGATAGAATTTTGCAAGCAGTAAGTCTGACCTACCCCCCACGTATTTATTTTAACAATCTACTCTGATAGCCATTTGATTTTCTTCCTGTAAGGTTAGGGATCTTCTGAGAGATAGAAGCACGCTGAAATCTGATGCAAATGGGGTTACTGTTCTGGATGGCTCTCAAGAAGGCTCTTATCAGTGGGTATGTTATGTTTATGTTGTAGTTTGAGCCCTAAATTTGTAGTGTGACCTGTTAACGTTTCTGAGCTGTGAATAATTTCCAATTTATTTTATTAACACTATTTCATCTGTTCATAAGCAAGGGTAATTAATGTGATAGCTATTGAAATATCAATAAATATACATGGCTTGAGTTTGGGATAATTAGTTCTAACAGTACATATCTTGTAGAAGAATAATTGTATGGTTGTGCCCCTGTTTCAAAATAGATGTTGATGGACTATTAATTAATTGTTATAATGCATTTTGGGAATGTTTAAAGATGACCACCAGGTTAGCACAATCTTGTTAATCTCTTGTAATATTTTATGAACCTGGATTAGAATTGTAAACAGATTGTATTTTTGGGTCAAAATTGTTGGCGTTATATTAGCGGCATCTGGCTTCTATAGCTTTGTGAATATTGTTACAAAAGGTCGCCTACTTTTGCTAGGTATTTTGACCTCAATGCTTCCTATTGAAGGTTATCCACGACTACAACTTATGCTTATACCTCATTATTCAATTTGGGCCCACCTGGTTGCTAAAACCATCCATTCCAGGAACATATCAACCATTAATTTATATGAAGCAGCATTCTTCCCAGATGATGCTTAGTGTGCTGAAGTTGGAAGGAGACTTCTCTATGAATCTAATTTAGCAATGCATCCCTGTTGAAAGTTATACAAATAGAAACAGAAAACATTAGAAGAACAAGAATAGAGAAATTTAACTTTCGAGTCGAAGGTAGGTCCTTCTAGCTATCTTAGTTATTGTGCTCGAGTCCTAGTTATTATGCTCGAGTCCTTTCTAAAGCATGGCAACAACTACAGAGTAGAGAGTAGAAATTCACAGAATTTCTAGGGAATCAAACTATGTTGCACTGTACTAGCAAACTTACCTTTGAATTCTCAATAGAGCTAATTCCTTTCTCCAAGAGGCAGGAAGGAACGCTTATGTTTTGATGTTTTTGGCACGGGATTGCCTAATAGTTATCAAATGACAGCAGGGCTTAACAAGCCCCATTTGAAGACCAAAAATTGCTATGCTTAAGCCTTTCTTTAACTGCATTTTAATTTGCAGGTGACTATAAACTATCTATTGGGTAATCTGGGGAAGCACTATTCAGGTACTGTTGGAGTAGTTGATCTTGGTGGAGGATCTGTTCAGATGGCATATGCTATTTCGAAGACAGATGCAGCAAGTGCTCCTAGGGTAACAGATGGGGAGGATAGCTATGTTAATAAAATGCATCTGAAGGGAACTGATTATTACCTCTACGTTCACAGGTTCCTTCACATCCTTTGCTTTGTTTTGATTTTAGGGTAAGCCTACTGGAGGGGAGTCAAACATCTTATAACTTTGATTGATATGTTAAATTTTGTATGCAGTTATCTGCACTATGGCTTGCTAGCAGCTCGAGCAGAAATGTTGAAAGTGTCTGAAGATTCTGGCAATCCATGCATCTTGGATGGTTATGATGGTAAGTTATGTAGTAATCCATCAACTCAGTGGGCTTTATCTTTAATGCTAACTGCATATTGCTCTTCATCTAGTTGTCTTCTTATCTTGATCTTTTGTGATCACACAAACTGGTTAATTTGTTGGAATTTGGTTCTGTACGATATACTTCACAGGACAAAAGTGTTTAGATTCTGTTGGCTTATATAAAAATGTTATTGCCGTCAATTGTATATATTTGAATTTTCTTGAATGCTCCACTTGGTCAATGACAATGTATAACGACATCCTTGAGGTGTGGGACAATCTATGTACATTGCCCTTCCTTTCGTGGCATCTTTCCTCTACAGTATCCAATCTGTCTTGTGAATATGATGGAGCAATAGTCATGTCTAAGAGGAAGGGCATTTGCAGTGATTGAACTATGGTAGTATTTTATACTTAGAATTGTGATTAATTGTTTATTTTGTCATTGATTCTATCAGGTTTCAGGTGCCTATTTTGTAGTTTGCAAGTGATTTAACATGTCTCTATCACATATAATTGATTGCCAAATGTGATTGTTGACACTTGATGCTTTACAGCTTCCAATTACTCTTCAAGTTATGAATCTGTCACATTCTTCTTAAACAAAGGAGCTTTCCATTCTGATTTCTGATTCATTGCTCTCTTATATTGGGAGGGAGGAGGGACAATGTAGACTTTACCAGATTTTGATTGTAGAAGCACTTTGAGGGAAGCCGACAATCTAAAATCATATGGCTCATTGGGCTTGGAATGATTTGGATCCATGTTTTATTGCCAGTATAGCTATTACATATGCATTAAACGACTAAAATTATGTTTGTTGTAAACTTGTGGAAAAGGATTTTACAAATATGGAGGACAGGAGTATCGGGCATCAGCTTTTCCTTCAGGTTCAAGCTTAGAAGGATGCAGGAGGGTGGCTTTGAAGGCTCTGAAAGTTAATGAATCAACTTGTGCACACATGAATTGTACATTTGGTGGAGTCTGGAATGGCGGTGGCGGTGATGGACATAAGAATTTATTTGTTGCCTCCTTCTTCTTCGACAGGGCTGCTGAGGTACTAATAGCATTGAAATTCATCTCTCAGGAAATTATTGAACTTTGACATGCTAACTGGATATATTCATTATCTATAGGCTGGTTTTGTTGATTCCAATGTGGCTGTTGCCAAAGTTAGTCCTTCGGACTTTGAGGATGCAGCAAAGCGTGCTTGTGAGACTAAACTAAAAGATGCAAAGAACACATATCGAAATGTGGAAGAAAGTAACCTGCCATACTTGTGCATGGATCTTGTATACCAGTATACCTTGCTAGTAGATGGATTTGGTATGTGGCATACTCTTTTTGAGTTATTTGTCAATTTCTGCTTCCCATTGTTCTAACTTCTAAGTTGACACTAATGACTTATATTCTTGTGGATAGCGCTTGACCGCTGGCAACAGATTACATTAGTGAAGAAGGTGAAGTACCATGATGCTCTTGTTGAGGCAGCATGGCCATTAGGCAGTGCCATCGAGGCTGTTTCTTCATTATAACGGAAATTTTCAGTGGCTAGGCACGGCACGGCAGTCTCTCTCTAGGATTGAAGATTTTCCACTCCACGCAGAAGTTGGAAAAGAGAATAGGATTTTGGCACTGTATCATTGTAATAACGCGAGGGGAAAAAGGAAAGAGAGGTCCGTTTTTCTTCATTTGTAATTAGACATTGTAAACATGCTCTGATTTATACGATTTTTTAGAGAATGAAATGATTCAATTCAATTGGTTCACTTGTTCGGCCTGCCAAGTATCAATCAATGCACTTTTTGGTACAAAATTAAGACAACGGTAAAGATTGAGGGAGAGTTCAGCTCAGTAAAAGGTTTGTTTTTATTAAAAAGCATTTTTGAAAGATAGAACAAACAACGGCCTTCGACGAAGATTGAAATAGCGATTCCCCTCTTCCATGTAAAGCCCATTTCGTCTCAATTTAATTCTCTGGACAAACAGTCTATGAACGGACGAGCAGCTACATGTACACAATCAACGATAGTATCTTATCAACTCTCACTGATATTGCTCCAAAGCAGGTAGAAGTCTTTTTTTTTTTTTTTCATTTGATCATCTTCACAAACATTTCGCGGTTCATGTTTTGTAGTAATGTGAGCCTAACAGAATTGTGAGATCAGACATGTTTTACTCAAGTTGAAGTTCGAACCAACCATTGGTGCCACTCCTACGAGGCTCGAGTTCTCAAATTTTTGTTGCGTTTTCTTTTACCTTCTCCAATGTCCATAGCCGTTGTGTCTCTGAGGACATCATAGTGCCTGAAGGTTGTCCAGATGACATTGGTGACAGTATTGATGATAAATTTGATGGTGCGATGATAGTAATGTTAAGAAGTTGAGTTCAAAAGATGATCGGTTTGTCCTAGAGGTAAAGAGCAAGAGTATATTGGGTGGTTTCGATGACAATCCTCTGGAAGTGAAAAACAAGATTTAGCAATGTGGCGTTAGAGTCACTCAGGAACTGGTCCTTGACGTGCTTTCACGGGTGCGAAACAATTGGGAGCTGGGTTTACTTTCTTTTGCTGGCTGGAAGACAGCCAGGTTACTCTCACTCTGTACATGAATATGACAGCATGATTTCTAATCCGGCAAAAGTGAGAAAGTTCGTCAGTGCATGAGAGCGAAAGTTTGTCAGTGCATGACGTTGGCAGGATGATCAAAACATATTTATGCTTATAAACGGTTTAAATTTGAAGGTGGACTCCTTTTATCTGCTCTTTGCTGGTACAAGAATATGCAAGATGATGAGCACTTCAAGTTGTCAATAAAAATGTGTTCCCATTTATCGCAAAGAGCTTTAATATTGTGCACAATTGGTGGTCTAAGGTGACTGATAGTCCAATTGAAACAGAGAGACTATGGAGGGAGATGAGGAAGGGTACAAACCTTTGATGTTGAGGCTTTGACAGGTAATTTTTCTAATATGCTTAAGCTATTTGACTGAATGCGTTCAATGAGGATTGAACCAGATAAGAAAATTTAAAAAGCTGTCATTCATGCTGTTGCAAAGGGTAGGCATGTAAAGGAAGTCATCAATCTCATGAAAGCAATGGAGGAGAATAGTATATTATTACCTGTAAATGTAATTCACTGATCAAATCTTTAGGTAGGGCTCAAAAAGTTGACGAAGTTAGAGAGGTCTTCGATGACAGACTACAGCGGGAGTAAGTGTTCTCATTTTTGGAAAAAATTAGAAAAATGAACTGCTTGCCAACTTATGAAACCTAAATCATGTTGATTAGAAAATTTTGTTTATTGAATCAGCTTGATAATGTCTCTAGGTCGTAGAATAAGATGAATGAAAATGGGATATTTCCTTGATTGTAGTTCATATCAAGTGCTAATACATGGTTTGTTCTTGAATGGGATAGGAGGCACACAATTTTAACAAAGAAATGAAGGAAAAAAAATTCTTACCATAATGTAATATTGAGAAGATTCTTCAGGCTTGGTTTCCTAATAAGCGAATGGTGGACTATCAAACAAAAAAAGAAAGGTAAATGAGCTAGGTTGCGTTTAGACTGGGAAGATGAAAAAAACCATTTCTAAGAAACTAATCAGTAGAAGGATTTCCTCTGACAAGCTGAAACTGGTAGAGTGTTGAAGTTTTTCCTTTTGGGAGCAATAGGTTCTTTCATTTGTAAAAGCAGGTGATTGTGTATCTAACAACATAGAGGTCCATGATATCGGACAGGTGTATATAATTCACTGTTCTTCAGAATTTCTTTAGGTGACTGGTTACAGTTACTCAATTTGCTCATCATAAACTTTACTCAAAAACTGGAACAACACAGACCTTCCAAAACTGAGTTTAAACTTTTGATTTGCTCTTATACGTAAAAAGTCTTCTGAAATAACTTCTTGTAATACACGATATATAAAATAACACTTTGTAACAGTTAGTTAAGCATTTGGAGTTTGGAAAGAGCTTGAACATGTTGCAAGAAGGTCATAAAACCGTACCTGTAATGTAGATGTGGACAATGAAATAAAGTAGTAGGCACTAATGGAATTTATGGTACAATGTGTGAAAAAGATGAAGCAAATAGCCAAGTACAGATTTGCATTGACATGGTGACTATGCAGTCTAAGGGAGCGCGTACCCAATTGCTTCAAAGGCATGTTTCACAAGGCTTACTAGTGTATTAGGTTCATTTATTTATCTCTATCATAAAAGAATTTCTGCTAGTTCTTCACTTCTACACAAGTTCCTGATCTTAATGATGTTAGTTTACTTCAGGTTCTTTTCCACCAATCTCACTGTTGAGGTATCTTGCACGCCCCTTCATAAAGACTAGCATATCTGTGCTGAATTTGTTGCATCACCCTGGATTGAGAGTTTTCTAGTGAGGAACTACAGCAAGTTGTCACGGGAAATTTTGGCGATTGTTTAGCTGTCAGGTGTATTTGATTATATGGCCAATTTCCCATGCAGTTGGAGTGCTTGATCTTCTTTCGCCGTTTTCTTCTCATTTCCAAAGGCAAAATTTTGATGCTGTGAAAGTAATTACTGATTTTAACTTCCAAGTAGCTGCATAGCATGATAAGAAGCAAAGAGATATTACATTCTAGATAACAATCACGGCATCCAGTAATGATGTTAATATGTCAAATTTTATGCATTTGCAAATTCTTGAGCATGTTGACTAGGCTTTCTATGTACTTAAACTTAATTTTCTGAAATTAATTGAGAAAAAGTATGAAACTTAAAACGATGGTATGTCAGATTTCTTCACTGCAGATAGTTGAACTTGAAACATATTGTATTCTTCCTTTATTCTTTTGAACCTTTTCCCTTTCTGCTTGTTTAGGTTAGCTCCCAATTGAGAATTTTGCACCCAAACTTTATTTTAAGCCGTAAAAATATCATTAAGTCTTTATAAAGCTAGATTAAGCAAGAATGAAAACAAAACTTTTACTACATTTTTAAGAAAAGACTTGATTTTAGAGATTCTATTGCCTTCTATAGAAAGAGCTAAGTTATTCTTGCATGTGACGAGCTATCAATATTTCTCGTATCTAACAATGTAACTTGTGAGCTAAGACATGTTTATTTGTGCTAATCTTATTGAAAACTCTCTAGTTTCTTTCTCTCGAAATGGAGTGGACTGTACTTTTAAAGTTGAGGCTTAAGCAAACTTTACTTTCTCCATTGGTCTGAATTTATGATCAACTCATTCTAATATTTTTGCTCCAATCTGATTCATGACAGTATAGACTAAGAATGTGCTGGATAGTGGCCCAAATAGAGGCTGAATAACCACACCTAAAGTAAAGGTGGTCAATACTTTCAAGCTTACTACTACATAGTTCACATAATTTGTCTTCAGATCTCAAAATTTTATCTTTAGTTTTCAACCTCTTCATAGTTACAAGTCAGGTAGTGAAAGGAGCTTTTCAGTCTAGGGACTCTTTTCAAACAATATTATACTAAGGAATAAGAAAGTGAGAGAACTTAAGAGCTTTGATAGATGCATAGTTTGAAAAATCTCCATTCAGGCTTAGTGACCATAAAAGGTATATCAGAAGCAGCTGAGCTGGGCATGCAGCTAGGAAAATAGTTTTATAGTCTCTCCGCTCCCTTGCCTTAAAAATACCAAGAGTTATTCGTAATCACTTTGTCGACTCTTACCTGAGAACATGATCGTTCCTAATTTTTGTAGGCCATGCAAAGAAAAAAAAGGACCCTTATTTTGTCTCTTTTTATTTTTTATGAGAGTTAAAAGTGAACTTTCCTAAAGAACAAAATAAGACAAAATAAGAATTTTAAAAATAAAATTTGATAAAATATGAGTTTTTTTGTTGCCTATTTTAAATTTTGAGTAGGTGCCCTTTTTGCCCTTGCTCCGGATCGAGCTTGCCTAAGAAGAGATTCTAATGTAAAGAGAATAAATACTCTCTCCAAGATATAAAGGGTTAAGAAAACTCCAATTACCGTACTGAAATCATGTTCATTCCCCATTTCTTATGTGAATTTTAACATGTTGATAAGACACTGAATCTGTTTCTCAGAATTTGGGTCAGGAGAATTCATTCCTCTTAGCTATTTGTACTTTGTTCCTACGTTATTTATCTACTCAGAAACTCTTCCATTTTTTTTTAAAAAATTGAAGATGTGCTCTCCATTTCTCAACACGAAATTTTTGTGGCCAAGGGAATGGAGAATGATTCACAATCTCTACAGTTGAGAGAGGTCTTTGTTAGGCCTAACTCATTATGTGTTGTCTCAAGTGTGAAGTCTGGTGCATTGCCATTTGACATGAGATATCTACTAGCCTCTAGATTAGGTGAACTACACGTGGAAAACTACAGGGGTCAAAATCAAGATATCTTCATGGTTGAAAATTAGCCACCTAGTAAATGCTCTTCTTGACTAGTCAAGCACACATGCTTTCGTTGTTATATGAACTTGTGTTCGGTCAAATCCCCTATGGAGCTTGATGTAACACGGACAGCCAATCACATGTTGGTATAGTTTTTCTGTTCAAGCCGCAACCAACCAAGGTTGGATGAGTAGTAGAATCAAACAGTATAGGCTATTTGTTTATAGATGTAATGATCTGTTGTCTAAGATAAACCGCAAGACAAGAAAACAAATGATTTGGGGAAGCTGCTCTTATTTGTAGCTTAACTTTCAGTTGCTCATGCTGCAATGTTATGCTTGTAAAATAAAAGTCAACCCTCGTGCAATTAAGTGGAGAGATGCTTTTGAACATTGAGGTAATGACTTTACTTTCTAACCTTGGCTTTAAAAGGGTTTTGTTTACTCTTCCATCTATAAACTGATAAACAATGAGACTTGGACAAAAAATGTGTGCTAGTTTGTCAAGGCAGCATAAAAAAATACATTAAATTACAGTCCGCAAATTTGGCATGTGGGTTTTAGAAGTTTAGTTGCACAAGTTATCCGGTATATGGAAAAAGGAGTAACTTTGAAAGTCGCATGCACTTTTGTTTTGCATCATACATGACATAAGATTCAAAGCATAAATCCTAGTTTTGCATGATAACAACAAACATTACGTGAAGCCCATCAGCCAAACAAAAGCATCTTTGAAGGATAAATATCAAGTCTATTTAGTTGTGGATAATCATCAACTTTTTTATACTCATTCTTTAGCATATGCTCTCTCAAGAACCTAACTATCAATACCCCATTTTGTCTCCTACCCTTCTCCAGTCCAATTTCGGCACCTCATTTCTGCTCAACCACCTCATTTGGCTTCATTATACTGGGGAAGTCTCCCAATACTTGGGAACTTCCGTTTTCTCCCCTTTCTCCTAAGCATGCCGTGCTTGTCTGGATTGTTTAACTGGATAGAGGACAAGTTAAACGGGACAATCATATTGTTAAAAGAAATTCTCTTTTATCCGTTTTGTCAATTAGATAAAGCATCTTTAATTATCGAATACAGCTGTTTTCCAACGCAGCAAAATATGCCTTTTTTAACTATTTACAGTCCAACTTTCCGGGCTTCATTTTGGAAGCAAACTCCTCCACTCCACTGACTGTATCTTGATTAGAGGCTGGTTCTTAAGCTTCAAACATGGCGTAAATAACGCGAGTGGATTATTCAGAATACGTAATCAGACGTTTCTGCATGTTAATTATTTAATTTGAACTTAGAAAATGTGATTAGCAGTTAGCACCATGTTTTACGTAGTCATAAAAGTTGTTGTGACAACAGCGCAGTTTTAGTGGTTGAAGCTTTGAAATTTTCAAGCGATAATGGATATTCTTAGTTGGTCTATGTAATTGCGACTAGTGCAAAAATGCAGGTAATCGATGCCGTTTGCAATTTCGCATCACACGTGTGCTTGAAATTACCTGTTCAAGGGTTGACTATATTTGGGGTTTATCTAGTCTTTTATCCAAGTGCTAATTTATGCAACAACCCTTGACAAATATGAAAATACTGATGTTTGAAGAACACATATTTCCTGATGAAAACTGATAAAGAAGATTGAAATTCAGGACTACCATATCATGTTCCTTGCTCGAGATTCCAAGGTGACAAGATTGGCGTGGGCGTTTTGCTCCACTTTGAAGATTCATTTTTGTTTAAGACGAAGCATTTAGCATTAAGGACTGACGTCATTGTTTGTATAACCAAATCAAATCAGTAGGCTAATACCATGAGTTAGGCTTTGGCTTATAATATCTTATATCGTATAGCTCGAAGTGGTCCCATTCCCAATATATATATATATATTTGTTGATAGATCGTTTTTAGTTTTTATTAACAAATTTTCATTTATTTATTAATATAAAAATTGTCATATTTTTATTATTGATAATAATTATATATTAGATCAAATAAAGCTTTTAATATCTTATATAATATTTATTAATAAATTATCAATATTTAAAATATATTTTAATTATTAATTTGAAATTTATATATTTTGAAGATATTTTAAATTGATTATATTTATTAAATTAGTTTTATTTAATTTAATTACAAAAATTAAATAAATTATTAAATTAAATTATTCATAATTTTTTAATAATTAATTTTAATTAATTAAATTATTCATAATTTTTATTAATAATTAATATATTAAATAGTTAAATGATATATATTTAGTTCACAGTAAATCAGATTATGAAAAAAATATAAACTTAAAACAAAAATCACTTTTTGTTACCTAAAAATAATATGTTTATTTAAATTTTTAGTTTTTATTTTTAGTTTTGATTCTTCTAGTCTTCAAAATTTATGAAAATCTTAAAAAGTGAGTTTTTTTACTACAGTCGTTATTTTTATATTGTGGTTTACTATTAACTAAATATATTTCATTTAACTATTTAATATATTAATTATTAACAACAATTATGAATAATTTAAATTAACATTATATGTTTAATTAATTAAAATTAATTATTAATAAAATTTATGAATATTTAATTTTACTTAGTAATTTCACTTAAAATTTTAATTAAAGTAAATTTAATAATTATTAATATATAATTAAATTTAAAATTTTCAAAATATATAAATTTTAAATATAATTTAATTTAATAATTAAAATAAATATTAATTTATAAATAAAAATTTGATTTTTAAATTATTTATTTTAATAAAATAAAATGATATTATTAATAATTTTTAGTAAATATTAAATAAGAAATTAAAATAATTTATTTAATTAAAATAATTTATCTTTAATTTTTATCTAATATGTAATTATTATCAATGATAAAAGTATAACTATATTTACATTAACAAATAAACAAGTTTTTATTTTTATATTAAAAATTAAAAATTAAAAATAAAAAATAAAACTATAATTAAAAACTAGAAGTAAAAGTCAAAGGATCTGAAATTAAAAACTCAAACAAATAATTTTTTACTAAATTTAAAAATTAAAATATACAAATAAATAAATAGGCTTTGACCGGAAGGATATGACTCAGCAATCATCTCAAGAACATCCAAGTCTTAGATCCTCTTCAACACCACAACTTTGATAAAGAGTTTAAGAAGGCCACACTTCTATAGTTACTGTTGGTATAATCAGTTCTCAATGAATGGAAACGACTCAGTTTCTTTTTATAAATAATTTTTGTAGAACGTTAATCAAACTCGCATCCTAAACCTAAGTATTGATTATAGTGTATTAACGAACTTGGAAGCAAAGCTTGTGGTGAAGAACATATACAAGCGTGTGCGTTTCTTTACAGCCACTCGCATTAAAAAGAAAGAATGAGCATCGTTTCCTTACACTCCACGCACCTTATCCCATTTTCTTTGTAATTTGTATGCCATAGCTCCTTTTCTTTTTCTGCATTAAACATCATTAGAAACTAATACCTCGTCAAGTGAGATGTTACTTAGCGATTTTAACGATTTATTTTGGTGGTTTAGTGCAAAACTAACATGATTGTAATACCGGAGAAGTGCCATTTCTGATCACCTTGATTCTTACTCAGCCAGCATTGGCGGCTCACAAAATTAGGTCATAAGCTAGCTTTTTACTAAACGACTAAACAGTAGCACTCTCTATGACTCATGCAACTAAAACTTACACATTCTTTAGTTACTATCCAATCCTATTTACCCAAAACCCACTCCTCCATAATATCTCTATAGAATGGCCTTATCTGTTTAGACCCTTTTGGTTCTTGTACATTTTGTCCTTTTTGCCTGCGCGTCCACTGCCTGAGGACCCCGTCAATAACAATTATACCCATAGGAGCATATCATGTAAAGCCATTGAACAAGTGTTTATCCTTTGAAGCTAAAGATTGTGAAGGAAGTCAAGAGACGCATAAATTTACGGCAAAGCGTTGATTGGGACAAGCACAAGAGTTTTTAGGTTGAAGGACAGGACAAAGGTGTGGGGTGTAGTGGGACTGGGCACGTGTCAGGTTTTTATCTTGAAAGAATCAATGAAGGGCATGAGATCACCAAACTCATCCTTTGCTAGCCGTCATCTTTTCCATTAAGTCGGGCAGGGTTGTGACGAAGAAAAATGAGAAGCCAATAGCATCAGAGCCTCCTCTTAGCTGGCTCCTTTGATGGGGTCCAAGCTTAATTGGCAAAGTATGCAACTCATTTCTTCTACTCGTTGATTCTTCTCCTTTCTTTTTCTCTTCTTTTTTCCTTTAGGCCTAATCCAAAATTTCCGCAAGAGGACAAATTCCCACAACCATAAATTGGCACCCCATCCATTGCTCCCAAAAATTTCAATCCCCTTCTCTGTCTCTCTTTCCCTCTTTGAGTTGGATTTTTGACATCAAAGACCCAACCTTTTCTAAATATATATATAGATCTCTGGTGCAAGCTCAGCCATATAGAGGATCACCCCATAACCAAGTCTCAAGCAAATTATTTACTCGGAAAACATCATCCAAATTTCTATCTTTCTGAGATTGGTCCATAATACATGTTAGATAGCATGAATAACCCCCAATCAACCTTGCCTCCAGGGTTTAGATTCCACCCCACAGATGAAGAGCTAATCATCCATTACCTCAAAAAGAAGGTTACTTCCACACCCTTTCCTCTTTCCATCATTGCCGATGTCGATATCTACAAGTTTGACCCTTGGGACTTGCCAGGTTGGTTTTCTTTTCGCCTGTTAGCTCTCTGCGTATCTGGTTTAGTTTCTTATGCCTTATTTACTTCCACATAATACGCTAGTTAGATATTACAGATGCTCTTGTCAAGTAGGTTCACAGTTATATATGCGTGCTTATATTAGTTGAATTCTAGAGTGAAACCAAGAAATGGTTCTTGTGGTCTTGTTCATGTTAATCTTGTTACAGCTAGAGCTACCTTTGGAGAGAAAGAGTGGTACTTTTTCAGTCCTAGAGATCGAAAGTACCCGAATGGAGCGCGACCTAATAGAGCGGCCGCGTCGGGTTATTGGAAGGCAACTGGCACAGATAAGGTTATTATGGCATCAACAATGGCAACTATTGGTGCAGGAGGAACAGAGAATATTGGTGTCAAGAAAGCTCTTGTCTTCTACAAGGGAAGACCACCTAAAGGTGTCAAGACTAATTGGATTATGCATGAATATCGCCTAGCAGATGCTTCCTCCTACACCAACAATAACAGCAAACCAATGAGGCCAAAGGATTTATCTATGAGAGTAAGCATTATTTATATAAGCGATACTGTAGCTTTGGATTACTATTTGTGCATTAAACTAGAAATTGGATTGTTCTTTATGTAAAATGGTCATATGTTCTACAAGTCAATTGTTCTTTATGGTTGCTCCTGTTATATCATTTTTAACCTTCCTGGTAGCGTAGAATATTATAATAGTATGTATTTGATTTTCTTTTTCATATCTTGTTTTATAAAATATTCTGCCAAGTCGTGTCTTTTAGGAATGTTTCCTTGTAACATAACGGAAATGGTATTTGCCAACTGCAGCCCTGAGATTTGGGTTCTATCTACGAGTCCAAAAATATGAACCAAAAAATAACGTGTCATCTTAGACTTATCGTCTTAACCCTTTTTCAGAACGCAAGTAGCTTGAAAGTTTTGACTTTTGCGTTTGCTTTTCGCAGTTAGATGATTGGGTTCTTTGCCGGATCTACAAGAAATCCCATAGCATGACTCCATCAGCAGTAGCAGCAGCCACATCTAGTGACCATGATCAGGAAGAGGAAGAAGAACAATTTGTACAAGAAACCCTTTTGCCAACATTGAATAGTCCCATAAGCAACAACAGTTGTGCCCTCATGCCCCAAAAGTCATCTTCCTTCTCCAACTTATTTGATTCAATGGACTTCACCATCCTGAGTAGTCTCTTCTCAGAGAACCAGCTCAACACAAGTGGGTATGAATCAACTCCAACTATGAATGCTGCTGCTACAACTCTAGACCATCCCTTCCATAACAACTGCAATACTGGCTTCAATGGAAGCAACAGTTACTTGTTTCAGAAGCTACCTCAGTTGAACACCCCATTTCCAAACATGGAAAATAAACCAAAACGCCAGGCTTCCAACTTTGGTGAGGATGAGCTGCACCCGTCAAAGAAACCCATGAATTTCTGCAGTTTCACTAACAGCACCACTACTCAAACTGATACATCCCAGTACAGCTTTCTAAACCAGCCATTGTTGAGCCAGCAGTTGTTGCTGGGCCCTCAAGTTCAATTCCAGCGCTAAATTGAAAGATTCTGAAAGAAAAAGTAATGGAAAGAGACAAGACAATTCGTTCAATATAAACAAAAGAAGTGGCAATTACTAGTGTATAGGAGGGATTTTGAGTTTGCGCCTGTAATGATTTTCATGTTAGTAAAGGGACAAAACTTATTGAAGAACTTGGAATGGTATCAAAAGGAAGATACCATTTGATGATAGTCAAAAGTACTTGGAATTGAAAAAAAAGAAAAGGACCAGAGCAGATGATTTGGAATCACAATGATTTTTGTAAGTAAGGATGTGTAGTCATTGAATTGGAAGATCAGATTTCTAGTCTGGATTAATATGTGACTTGAATATGATGCTATTTTGATCCTTTTCATGGAATAAAGTTTGTCCTGTATAGGAAATTGTCCATTCCAAGGCCATTTAGAGCTGTCTACAAGTTATTCATCAAGGTAACGAAATATCAATGAACAAAGATGGGATTTGGTTAAGGATCAAAGGTGACTTAACATATTAATAACCCAGCAAATTAAAGAAGCATTAGTACAGGGAAGTTTAGGCAGTAGATTAATCAACATCGCCATGTTAGAAGAGCTTCAACAAACTATTGAGTGTAGAAACATAGGGATTCTGTTAATAATACTTTCTTACAATTATTAAATACAGAAAATTAGTAATTGTCCGGAAACTGAAATATCCATAGTAATTCAAACAGCTCATCCTGATCATAGAGAAGGAAACTAATACTAAAGTACACGTGAGAGAATGTAAAATGCCAATAAGATTTGAAGTTGGAGTGAGATTCTTCTTGCTTATCTTTTGGATTATTGGGCAGAGTACGGATGGCACGTGGTTGATTCCAATATACACGCGCCTGAGAAGATCATAGGATTAGGAATATCTCTCTATCTCTCGGTTTCACATTAGTTAGGTCTACAAAAGTAGTTAATTATAAAGCTAACAGACAACAAAGGAACATTTAATACGCACTTATCTTGCATCCGCGTCGCCGTTGGTTACTTAGAGATTATCTTCAACAAATTGAACCAAAGACACTGTAGTTTCTTTCTTGCACCAGAGGAAGCTTTGATGGCGATGTGGAGCCACGTGGCCGGCAGACCACAGCAAATCACTTATCGACACTGCATGCTCTGGTCCCTTTCCCTGATTAGCAATTTGCAAGCTGGAAATGTACATTGTTCATGCTGTCTAAAGAACTGTATACCACTTCTGGGATCTTTTCTTTCTTTTTTAAAGTTCATTGTCTCATACAAGATTGATTTGAAACCTATTCTAGACTTGTAATCAACACTGAAATAATGCCTGATATTTGTGAAATTTTGGTAGCCATGCCACTAACCTTTCAAGGTAATCATTAATCTCAATGTCATCCGCAAATGATCACCATATTTTTCATATGAAAAAAGCTTATAAGTTTAATAAATTTATTTTGCAATAGACATATGGATTGTAATTAGACTTTGAAATTCAGAAATTTGCCACTTAGAGTCCAGTTACTTTTAGTTCCTTTTTTTTTCTTTTTCTGATTTTTACTTCTTGACATTTTTAATAAAAATAAAATTTTGTTTAATTGTTGATGTCAAAGTAATTACACTTTTATTACTAACAATAATTAAATAATAAATAAAAATTAAATTATAAATTAATTAATTTTAAATATTTATTAGTGAATATTAATAATATTTATTATATTATATTTATATTTATTAATATCATATAAATAACTTTTAAAATTTATGTACTTTAAAGATATTTTAAAATATATTTATTAAATAATTACAATTTAAAAATATTTTTATTTTATAAATTTTAATTAATTATAAATTAACATAAATTAAATATATTTTCATTTAATTTTTATTAATAACTAATAGTAATAAAATAATACATATTTTATTTTGCGGTAAATTAGGTTATGCTAAATTTTAAAAATAAAATAATTAAATTTTATAATTATCATAAGTTATGAAAATTAGAAAAAAATAAAACAAAAAATTCAACCAAATAATATACTTTTACTAAATTTAAAAATAAAAAGAAAAAAGAAAAACTTATATTAGAATCAAAAAGCCCTTAATCGTCAATATGGTGTACCATTTCTTTTCCTCTTAAGCTTTATGATTAATGGAATATTTGTTGCACTGTGCATTTAAAAGATGCTTTGATTTGTTGTTATAGATATAGTTTGAAGAAAAGAAAAAAAAAAGACTATTGATGAAATTAACATAAAGTCAATTATTTTGTTGGTGTACTTCCTACAGTTTGTTGATTGGTTATTGATTTTGTAACATAATTAATTAAAGACATTATTTAGCTTTATGTATTTTTGTTAATTATATTTGACGTTTTAAACCAGGGAAGAGATGCAAAAACACATCTTTCACTTTCTTTAACATCCTTTTTCCGTTTCTTTTGAGCTTTCTTTAAATCTTTCATCTTTCTTCTATTTTTAGTGTTGGAACAAAAGTCATGTATTTCTAAACTCAAATATTCTAATACAAGGAAATTCAAAACCCTAGTTATAACTTTGTGAGGTTTTGTTCTCAACTTATAATCATGTTTTAATTCAAGTATTTAATGTTATGTATTCTTATATTTCATGAATAACTAATATTGGTTAATCTAAAAAATTAATTTGATGTTGATTATTCTATAACTATCCATGAATTCAATGATCCGCAATTATCATGAGGAATTGGTATAAGTAGCACATAGGTTATTTATAAATTTGCATATTTGACTTATGATAAATAAGAAAACTAAGTTGAATAGTTGTAACTATATTAACTATTTAATTTAGGGTTTAGTCTTTTTCACTAAGCTTATTGCTATCATTTAATTGATATGGAATGCTATCATACTCAATCAATTGATGGTAAGTTTTGGTTAGAATGATGGATTTGAACCAATTAAATTAGAAAAAATTGAGACTTATTATGGTTATTCTAATATGTTTTGGACTAATTGTTTGAATTGTAAAAATTATTCTTTTTAGAGCAATGATCAATATTACGATTAGATAAGGTCTTTCCCTTGAATCGGAATTAAGTACTCTTAAATTTTTCATTTTTAACTTCAGTTGATTTATTTTGATTCCTTGTTAATTTTAATAAATTAGTTAATTAATCAAAAACCTCCACTTTGTTTTGTTAATTGAAATTATGAAACTAGTGTTTAGTTCTCTTGAAATTTGACCTAGTTTCACAAATACTACAAGAAGTTAAAGAATCAGACCAAACCAATTCCCTACACAATAGAGATGGAAAGAAGTTTCTTAATTGAATTCCAACTCTTTAAGTGAATCTGGCATTAGACGTAAATCATCCTTATAACCTCTCATCTTCTTTCATGTTATCTAGAAATATCCAAAAGCTAATTCACATTGAAGGTTTAAGATAAAATAACAAATGAGATAATAAGCACTCATAGGACACATTGTTAGAATTAAAATGTAGCATCTCATCAATTCCATTAAAATCAAATGAACCAAGGCTTGACATCCTCTCATGGATTTCACTCTACACACTCAAAGTGTTTAAGTTCATTAAGTTCTTAAAACAAAGCATAGCAAGTTATTTTTATAAGTTTGCTTAAGAATCATATCTCCACTACTTAACAAAAATAAACTTAATATAAAAATCAAAGGGACTTGATAAGGATGGAAATGTGACTGTATGACAAAAAAGAATTTTTTAGGTTAAATAAATTGAAGGAAACCATTCAAACTTGTCCACACAAGTTTCCACTTAAACCAATTCAAAACTCACTAGATTCAAATAACATCCTTTTCAATAACCACTTTTCTTTTCTTTTTTTTAAATATTATCTTTCTCTATTTTTTTAAAGCAAGAACATCAAATGGGAGATTTTTTAATAATTCTCTCCCAATCTATAAAAAATGAAAAATCAAAATAATGCAACTTAAACCAACTAATTTACTTTTCATGAAAATAGTCAAAATCCTGTACAAATAAATTTTAAACAATTTCTTCAATTTAAGGGCCCAAAATCATTAAGCACATCAACAAAAAGAAGGGTAACAATGGCTTGTAACGAAGTCATTATGCAAGAAAAGAAGGTAAGGCTCAAATTGGTTTTCTAGGGATAAAAAGTAAGGTATGGTTATTAAGGTCAAAATGGTTAAGTGCCCTTATCATCTTTATACGCAAATTCATCAAAAATGTGGTCTCAACATGTATTCAAAAGCAAGTTCTAGTCTAAACAAGCTATGCCTGAAATCACAACAAAAAGACATGTATGAGCACAAATGTGATGAATGATCTTACGCTCAAAGCTCGATTAGGTGTCAAAATATATCAAGTCTTGCACACTTTCATTTAATAAAACCAATGGGATACTTAAAATAATTTAATGAAAAACACTAATCATACTTGTCTCTCTCATGCATTATTTCATAAACCAAAAATGTATTATAACTTATGGATTATTTATAAACAACAATTAGAAAATTATGAGAGTATCATGAGGAATAATTAATATATGAATCACAATATTTATGAATTCAAACATAAATCCAAAAGTTCATCATAATAATTACGCTCGCTCCCTCATACCTAAATCATACATTGTCCTTAATGTATGCACAAGATACCAACATGCCACAAAAATAGTCAACAAAAATAAAGCACAGAGTAGAATACTCCCCTAAGTTGTAAGCATCTGAAAGGAGATGTACTATGGAATCGGTGGACATAGAGGTACCATCCCCATAAATTGGAGCAGAGCATCCAAGTTCTTCTTAATTTTAGAAATTCTACGTTCCAATCTTTCCAGTCAAAAATGATACTCATGTTAGATTGGTGAAGCAAAAAGATACAAAGGTGGTGGAACTTCACGATCCTCTTGTTGCATTGATGATGAACCTCTCTAACGGCGATCACATGACATAAAAAAAATGTACTCCTTTGTTACTCTAGTACCTACATCCTACTTAAATAAGCCTTATACATTGGCTCTATCTCACAGGTGATATGTATACTGGTGTCAATCATATCAAACAAGTTCAAATTAATAGCTAAATGAGTAATAACGAAACCAAGATATAAATCTTGTTAGAAGAAATAACAATATTAATTTGCAATGCCAACCAAGCACCCAAATTGACGCCTACTTTGTTTACCATACACCAAATAAAGAATAACTTAGCTTTAGTGCAAGTACATATTATAGCATTTCATCCTGAATAATTAAAAGCATACAAGTCCATTCAATCTCGTTAAGATAACTACCCTTAGATTTACTTAGATGATAAACCAATGGGTTAGAAGACACTGATTTCCACACTTTAAAAGAATCAAAATCACCATAGTCCATAACATATTCTTTGTATTAAGTCGAATTAGCATATTCCTCATCTATTAAGCCTAAGGCCAAATTAAAATCAGTGATGCCCTGTTTAAATTCAACACCCATTAATCTGTAATATACCACATTAAGACTATGTAAAGTAAAATTATCCAGTTTATCAAATTTATAAGTATATAAAACTTCCTAGTTATTTCAGTAAATACTGGACAACGAATTAGCGCAAATATTTCCAACTCATATCAATAATAAAATCATCAAAATTTTCTCTTATTTATAAGTCCTCTAAAGATGGGTAATGTTTATACTTACTCGTATTAATATGTTGGGTTTTGAGAGTAGCGTACCATTATTTTCATTCTTTAGTATTGAAAGTGAGATAACTGCATAAGTTCAATTTAACTGGATGCAAAATAGAGGTGTTTTTCACCATATGAGCATGCTTCCTTTTGGTACTAGTTTCAGGTCTTGTAGCAGATTGATTCTATGTAGTTGGATTCACTGTAGATTTTCTTTTTGCAGTGGTCCGGGTAGTATCTTTGGAAAGTCCCATAATAATGACAAGTATAAACAGAAACTAATATGAAAAATAACGAAAACAATTTAAAAATGGTTAAAATTAAAATGAAAGTAAAGCAACTAAAAATAATTAATAAAAATGAAATGAAAATAAATAGAAAATAACTAAAACATTAAAACAATACTAGTGGGTGTTGGTGTGGTGAATGTGGGATGTTCCTAAGTGGCTAACTGGTTAGAACAAGATGGGGCTAGGTTGGTGCATCTAGATCTTTGGTGGCTTGGGTTGCTATAAGGCACTATTAGTGTAACTTGGGTGTGCGTCTACTGTGGAGCTGTATAGTTGGGTTGTGATGTGGCTGGCTTGTAATGTAGCCTATTAAAAAAGAAACAAACATATTAAGGCTTTTTATTGTTATTGTTTTTTTCAAAATAAATAATTTAAAATATTGTTTAAAATTGAATTTTTTGCTTGATTTTTTATTTTACTGTATTTTTATTAATTATTATTTAATGTTTTTTTATTTTTGATTATTATTATTATTTAAATAAAGTAAAAATGACAAGTTTCTTTGAAATCCAAACAAACTACTAACATGAATAAGGTATGATCACATCTTATGAATGTCAAGCTAAATCGTATAAGATGTGATCTCACCTTATGAGATTTAGTATTATGGATTTTTAAGGTTCCATTCCAAAAAGCTAAATCATATAAAGTGTGATATTGACTTATGAGATTTTGTATTATGAAATTTTGAGTCTCTAATCTTGACAATTGAATTACATAATATGTGATAAATTTAGTATTCTCGAATTTTAAGACTCATTTTCACCTTAAGCTAATAAACTAATTTCTTAAATACAAGTAAATGAAAACTATATATAACTAAAAAAATTAATAAAAATTAGTGTATTTTGGGTTGCCTCCCTAAAAAACTTATTTAATGTTGTTATGCTCGAGGGGGCTTTTGCTTCTCAAACTTCTACTTAATTACAGCTTTGTACTCCTTAAGTAGTGCTACTTGCTCTTTCTCTTGCCCTATAGTTAACCCTTTTCAGATAATTATAGGTAATAACTCTTTTTCACCCAAATTAACTTACTTTAGGTGATCAGGTAAGGCCTTCAATTATATCTTCAGAACCTGTAAAACATAAGGTAACATTTTCTTGTAAGTTATAGTAAGTTCAGCATTAACGTTTTCGAATATATTAGCATTGTTGATAATGATTCTACAACTTCACAAGTTTCATCAACTTGTTCATTCACTTCTAATATATCCTTAAACTCCAACTCATCATCAACATTTTCTTCTTTAAAAATATCTTACATAAATGAATCCACAATATCCATATGATCCATATGATAGACAGATTAAAAATCAATGGGATACTTCATTGCTTTAAAAAATTTGAACTTCACTACCTCTTCATCAAACTTAACAGAAAGAGTACCCTCATCCACATCGATTTTGTCTTGGTCATCTTCATAAGTGGTGTTTTCAAGAAAATCGAAGCTTAATGTTCAACAATATCTCTATTCATCTTCATAGATGTAAAAATCCACTGGAAATATTAAACTGTTAACTAGGACTAAAACATCCTCAATAATGTAAGATTCTGATCATGCATCTTATACATAATATATATCAAATATACGAAGAAAAGAATAAAATAGAACCTCAAAAATAAGATCTACTTATGCATATAGATATAGAAAACAAAAACATGAATTGTAATATGTTTACATACCTTTCCGACGATCTCCTTTGTTCTTTAATCTTCTCCGTGTTAGGTTGTTGTAAACCACAATGATCAATGTAGACCGTCTCTAATGAAAGTGCACACAAAGATAGAAGTATGAAACCTCATTAGGAGATGGCTAGAATTCTTTCTTTGTGCTAACAAAGACAAGAACTCTTGTGAGAGTTAGAGAGAAAAAGAGTGTGTGTGTAAGAAAGAACCTTTATTTTTTTCTTGTGTCTTACATAAGATGCATGAAAATGATTATTATTTTCCGTCCTCTTTAGCCTTCCATAAACCCTATCACTAATGGAGAGTTATGGCATGTTAATGGTTATGAATAGCATGCATTAATTTATGGGAAGTTAATGGCCATGAATAACATGCATTAATGGAAGTTTTGGGAAGTTAATGACCAAATTGGCAACCAAAAACACTTGTTTCTAATCCATTACATGCAATGTTTTCAACCACGATCACATCGCGATACAATCCCAAAACACTATCTCATATCTTGAATCACCATTCAAAACTATTTTACTCATCCTTCGGATCTCCTATATGTGTGACCCATTAGGTTCTCAGTTATGTTGGCCACTTGAATTAAAACTTAATTCAAGTAAGTTAAGAGCGGTATCTAGCAACACATCATAACCCCCAATTGACTAGAAAGTCAGTGGTTTGACTACGAACCCTTCCATACGTAATATTGTCATGCGATTCATCCTTTCAACATCTATATCTCACTTGGTTCAGAGTATGGTCAAAGTGTCAACTCCCACTACACTGACTACGTCACATCTAGTCTAGTCACATCTAGTGTAAGTAATATTAGATCTTGTCCTGGGATCTCATTACTCTATGTATCATTGAAGACTCTCTTCATGATACATATCTTCTCTGGCCAGAGACTCCCAAGTAATGACCCCTGACAAGAGGTCGTGGGTATCATCTCCTTCTATCAGGAGTAGTGAATCCTTTATTAGCTACTCAATTACCTCTGAATACCTCAAGTTATACCCAATCACCACCCTATGAGTAACCCCTGAAAGGCACCGATGAATGGAGTCAAAGCACAAGATCAGTATCCGAGATATCGTTGAGCACCTTAAGTCAAAGGATACTTGCACCATTGCTATGATGACACTATCATTGGCACTGGAATATAATATCCATATGATTGTCTCATAGTAGGTCAATCCAATGTACTTACCACCCTTAGTAAGCATCCACATGTTAACTCTAAACAACTCATGTCTACAGCTTATGAGATCTACTACTTGATCCAGTTAAGGAGTATAACATTTGCTAGTCTATCCGGATTAATGATATCCCATCTCATTAATCCTATGACTAGGGAAAGTTTAGATACTAACATAACTACACATGATAGGAATCTCATTATCATGATCTCATCATGATTTCCTCCATGTTATGTTTTGTATCAAGGACTTCATTACATCAATTGAAGATCAACATCAAATCCATAAATGTATGAACATCGAAATAATGAAAAATGTCTTTATTAATCACAAAATGATTTGTACAATAAGTGCTAAAGGTGATTGCCTTTAGAGCATATCTTTAACAAACTCACTTGCACTAAAGCCAATCACCTTGATATCCAATACAATAGGCGTGTATATTTGACATAAAACTCTTTTAGAAAATAGGCTTAGTCAACGGATCAACTATATTATGATCGATAGGAACTCTCTCAATCTTGACATTATTTCTACCAATGATTTCTCTAATCAAATGGTAGCGTATGAGTACATGTTTGGACTTTTGATGAGACCTCGGTTCCTTTGCCTGCCCTATAGCTCCATTGTTGTCACAATACAACTGCACTAGGTCAACGATGCTCGAAACCACACTAAGTTCCATGATGACTTCTTGATCCAAACTGCTTCCCTTTTCGCTTCTGAATTTGCAATATACTCCGCCTCTGTCGTCGAATTTGCAGTAGTCTCTTGTTTGGAACTTTTTCAACTGACTGCACCACCATTTGGTGTGAATACATATCCAGAGTGGGATCTGGAGTCATCCCTATTGGATTAGAAACTAGCATCAGTATACCCGCTTACCATAAGATCACCTTCTCCATATACCAAGAATACATCCTTAGTTCTTTTCAAGTACTTGAGGATATTCTTGATAGCCAACCAATGACCCTCACCAGGGTCTGACTAGTATCTGTTCGTAACACTTAGAGCATACGATACATTGGGTTTAGTACATAACATAGCATACATGATTGATCTTATAACCGAAGTATAAGGAATCAAACACATGCGAGTCCTCTCATCTTATGTGTTTGGACACATAGATTTAGAGAGTATAATCTCATATACCATAGGAAGATAACCTCTCTTAGACTGCTTTATGATAAACCTCTTTAGTATCTTGTCTATGTATGTAGACTGAGAAAGACCAAGCAACCTCTTAGATCTATCTCTATAGATCCTTATTCCCAAAATATAAATTGCTTCTCCAAGATCTTTCATAGAGAAGTTCTTAGCTAACCAAATTTTGACTGATAGCAAAGCAAAGACATCGTTTCCTATTAGCAATATGTCACCTACATATAGTACAAGGAACACGATTACACTCCCACTAACCTTCTTATACACACACGGCTCATCCAGCTTTTGTGAGAAACCAAACTCTTTGATTGTCTCATCAAATCGGGTATTCCAACTCTTAGATGCTTGCTTTAATTCATAAATGGATTTCTGAAGCTTGCATACCTTTTCTCCATTCATGGATATGAAACTATCAGGTTGTGTCATATACACATCCTCGGTTAGGTTTCCATTAAGGAAAGCCATCTTCACATCCATTTGTCATATCTTACAATCATAATGAGCGGCAATGGCTAGGAGTATCCTAATGAATTTAAGCATAACTACTGAGCTAAACGTTTCGTCATAGTCAACACCTTGCCTTTGACGATAACCTTTAGCTACAAGGCTAGCTTTATGGGTAACTACATTACCCTCTATGTCAATTTTCTTCTTGAAAACTCATTTGCAACCTATGAGTTTTATCCCTTCAGGTGGATCAACCAAAGTCCATACTTGGTTTTCATACATGGAATCCATTTTGGATTTCATAGCTTGAAGCCATTTGTCATATTCTGAACTCTTCAGAACCTCTTCATAGGTAGTAGGCTCATCATCTTCTATAAGCAATACGTCGTTATCTTCACTTATGAGAAATCTGTATCTCTCGTGAACATGACGTATCTTACTTGGCCTATGAACTTCTTATGTGTCAGAAGGTTGAACTATTGTTTCATCTTCATGAACAATACTCTCAAGTCCAGGCAGTTGATCTGAATCTGTTTGAGCATCTTGAACTTCCACAATTTTAATTTTACTCTCACTGTCTTCTTATAGAAGAAACTCTTTCTCTAAAAAGACTGCATATTTTGAAACAAACACCTTTTGTTCTTAAACATGGTTAAACTGATATCCTATAGTTTCCTTAGGATATCCTACAAATAGACACTTTTCATATTTAGCTTCAAGCTTATGTGACTGAATCCGCTTCACGTAAGCAAAACAACCCTAAACTTTCATATGAGAAAGATAAGGTTTCTTGTTAGTCCATATCTCATATGGAGCAACATCAACTGACTTGGATGAGACTCTGTTTAATACATAAATAGAAGTTTCATGTGCATACCCTCAAAAGAATTTTGGTAAATTCCCTAAACCCATCACAGACCTCACCATGTCTAACAAGGTTCAGTTTCTCCTCTCAGCTACACCATTGTGTTATGGCGTTTAAAGTGGAGTCCACTGGGACAATATTCCATTATCCCTAAGATAATCCAAAAACTCTTGGCCTAAGTATTCACCACCTCGATTTAATTGAAGTGATTTAATACTTCTCCTAAGTTGTTTCTCAACTTCATTTTTGAATTCTTTGAACCTTTCAGAGGCTTCAGACTTGTATCTCTTAAGATACACATACCTATATTAAGAATGATCATTGATAAAGTTAATGACGTATACGAAACCACCTTTGGCATGTATAGACATCGGATCACATACATCAGTACGTATTAGGTCTAAAAATCATCATATGTCTTCTTCTGCTTCAAGGACTCCAGATAGGCCTTACAGTTTCTCTTTCAGTGGCCATCCTTGCTACAGTGGAAGCAAGTACCCTTTGAGGCAATCTTCTTTGCTTTATTGACACCTCTCTTGGGTCCTGCAGACTTCTTCTTCTTTTGGCTCTTATTCTTCGAACCAGAAGAGTCCACCAGCATCACAACCTTGTCCTTGCGAATAGATGGCTCAACTACCTTGAGTATGTTGACCAGCTCGGGAATTGTGCTGGATATATTGTTCATTCAATAGTTAAGAACAAATTATGAGTAACTATCGGTTAAACCTGTCAGAATTAAGTCAATACTTAATTCATAATCCAAAACAAAACCCAAAGAGGCTAACCACTCGATGTAGCCATTCATCTTTAGTGCGTACTACATTGGAGATGTCTCCTCAACCATCTTGGAGCGAAAGAGCAATCGCGAAGTCTCGAACCTTTCAAACCTTGCTTGCTCATCAAAGGATACTTGCATCATTGCTATGATGACACTATCATTGACACTGGAATAGAATATCCATATGATTGTCTCATAGTAGGTCAATCTAATGTACTTACTACTCTTAGTAAGCTTCCACATGTTAACTCTAAACAACTCATGTCTACAGCTTATGAGATCTACTGGTCGATCCAATCAAGGAGTATAACATGTGCTACTCTATCTGCATTAATGATATCCCATCTCATTAATCCTATGACTAGGAAAAGTTTAGATACTAACATAATTACACATGATAAGAATCTCATTATCATGATCTCATCATGATTTCCTCTATGCTATGTTTTGTATCAAGGACTTCATTAAATCAATTTAAGATCAACTTCAAATCCATAAATGTATGAACATCAAAATAATGAAAAATGACTTAATTAATCATAAAATGATTTGTACAATAAGTGCTAAAGGTGATTACTTTTAGAGCACTTCTCTAACAAATAATACCAATAGGAAGCAAATAAGAACGATCAACTAACTAAATAATCACATAAGTTTCTTGAATACAATTCAGATTTAGAGCTCGATAAATTGAGCATGTCATGAAATTAATAGATGCACCTAAGTCTAGCATGACATGCTCAATTTTCTTACTACCAATAACACATAGAAGTGTAAACATACCTAGATCCTTGCATTTTTTATAATTTTTTATTTATCACAACTGATACATTCTTAGCCAAAATCATTCTATCCTTGTCCTTCAACTTCCTTTTGTTTGTGCATAGTTCGTTCAAAAAATTTGCATATTTTGGAATTTGCTTGATAGCTTATAGAAGTGGTATATTGATTTCCACCTTTTTGAAGGTTTCTAGGATCTCTCTTTTATGTTTCTTTTCTTTTGAGCTAGCCAACCTACTAAGGAAAGGAGGTACACGTGTATTAGTTGATATCAATAGATATAAATCATATTTTGCCTTTATTGATTCTTAAGTTGAAGGTTCATCTTTCTTTTCTCCTTCATCGTGCTTTTCTACCTCCATTACTAAGGAATTTCTAAATTAAATTTCTTTACCACTTCTCAAAGTCATGGAACTCACATTCTGCTTATGATTCATCACCATTGGGGAAGGAAATTTCTTGATGTTTGCGCTTCTAATTTACTAATAGAGGTGGCTAATTCAGTTATCTAATTTTCTAAGTTTTGAAGGCTTGTTCTTGTTTCCTATTGAAATTGTTGAGTATTAGTAGCAAGTGCCTTAATAATTTCATCAAAAAACATACCTAAATTTGAAAAATGAGATTGAACATATGTAGGGGTCTGGGGTTGTCTATTGAAATTGTGAGGTTGGTATCCTTGTTGGTCTCCTTGATTTCCATAGTTAAAGTTTAGATGATCACTTCATCCTGGATTATAAGGATTGGAATAAGGATCATATTTTTGTTGATGTTGACCAAGAAATCCCCTAATTGTGTTAGCTTCTTGAAGGGAGTCTTGTTGCAATGTAGGGCACATATCTGTAGGATGTTTAGAGAATGATCATATTCTGCACATCAGTGCCAATTGCAGTTGACCTACAACTATTTGACAAACTAGAGCAATTAAATCTAGAATTTTGTCCCCAAGGTTCGTGTTATTTATCTCATTCACACGCTTAACAACTCTATCCAACCTTGTTCCAACTGTTGAGAATTTTCGGCCATATTTGATATAATTGTCTGGCCATTTCAAGTGTTTTATTTTCCAAAGCTCATCCACTAGTTACATCAACCATTGTAAAAGTTAGTCAGGAATTTGATGGTGCGAGCAGCTGGCACATAACTCCTTAAACCTCTCATAATATTCATACAATGTTTCTAAGATGAATTGTCTTATCTCAAATATCTCCTTTCTAATTTTAGCTGCTCATGATATAAGAAAGAACTTCTCCAAGAATAATATTTTCATTTCGTTCCATGTTATCACTAAGCCAGGAGGAAGATAATATAATCAATCATTTACCTTATATTTCGATAAGAATGGAAAGACTTTGAGATGAATTTATTCTTCTATTACCCCTTGTGACTTTATTCCAGAGTAGATAACATGAAATTCCTTCATGCGTTTATGTGGATCTTCACCTACAAGACCACGAAAAATTGGGAGTAAATGAATCAAGCCATATTTCAATTTAAAATCTACCTCAATATCTAGAAATCATATGCATAATGATTGTTGATTCAAATTTTGTGCCGCTAACTCCCTCAATGTTCTAGTGTTAAGATTTTCCATCTTTTCTTCAACTTCTTGAAAATTAGAGCCTTCACCAATTGTTAGATCTATCTCAACTTTCGCTTTTAGAGGTAAATGACTGCTTCTTTGCTTAGTCTCTTTCTTTAAATGATGCGCTGTCTTCTCAATTTTTGGATTATATTGTAATTCACCTGTCTAAGAAAAATGAGTCATAAAAGACAAGAGATTATAATTAAACAGTAAGATAATACAAAGAAACTAAAATAGTTCCCTAATAATAGCACCAAATTTTGATCAGGTTATCGAAGCTCTCAAAATTAATTATGATTCTCTAACTTCTTATAGTGGTTGTGGAACTAACTCAAATCCTAAGAGAACTAAGCAATAATTTGTTAATTTCAATTAATAAAATAAAGTGGGGTTTTATGATTAATTAACTGATTTACTAAAATTAACAAGAAATTAAAATAAATCAATCAAATATAAAAGTGATAAATTTGAAAGTACTTAACTTCGATTCAAGGGAAATATCTCATCTAATTGTAACATGATCATTAGTCTAAAAGAATGATTTTCATAATTCAAGCAGTTAGTCTGAAACATATTAGGATAGCCATAATAAGTCTCAAATTTTTTGAAATTAATTAATTCAAACCCAACATTCAAATCAAAACTTACCATCAATTGAGTGGGTTTGATAGTATTTTATATCAATTAAATAATAACAATAAGCTTAGTGAAAAAGACTAGACCCTAAATTAAATAATTGAGATAGCTGCAGTTATTCAACTTAGTTTTCTTGTTTATCATAAGTTAAATATGCAAATTCATAAATAACCTATTTGATACTTGTATCAATCCTTTATGGCAATTACTGATCACTAAATTCATGGATAATTATAGAATAATCAACATCAAATTAATTTTTTAGATCAATCAATATTAATTATTCATGAAGTATAAGAACATAAAATAATAAATACTTGAATTAAAACATGAATATAAATTTAGAACAAAACCTCGCAAAATTACAATTACAGTTTTGAATCCTTTGAATCAGAATATTTAAATTTAGCCACATATGGCTTTTCAATACCAAAAATAGAAAAAGGATGAAAGATTGAAAGAAAACACAAAAAAAAAGAGAGAGAATGTAAGAGGGGTGAAAGATGTGTTTTTGTATCTCTTTTCTATTCTAAACCTAGTCTCTTTCCATGTAAAGATCTTTATCTAAAACAAATCCAAATCCCTACATAATAGAGATGTAAAGACACTACGGCAAAAAGTGCTTTAGGCAACAGATAAAAGCGTAGTTATAAGTTCAATTATCGTTTCTTATTAAGGTAACATAATTTATATCATTACAAGAAGTGACACTATAATAAATATAAGGTAACAAAATTTTTTTATTAGGAAACAAAATAAAAAATGTTGCTTTAAGTTTTGACTAAGGCAACACATTAGTTTCAAATTATAGCAACAATGTTAATTGAATATTGCAACATTTTAAGTCTTTTTAGGCAACAATGTTAAATAGGTAAGGCAACAAAGTGAATTTTTTAGGCAACAATTTGTAACAATAAAAATAACAATTTATTCTTTTGTTACCAATAATATTTAACATAAAATTAAACTCTTGTTATTACGTAGACAACATCTATATATACATTAAAAGTAATATACAGATATTAATGTATGTCTTAATTATGTACGTATTATCAAAGGTAAATGACCAAAAAATTGCATTTATATAATATATATTCCATAAAGACTTAAAAAATTCAACATTTAACATATTCAAAATACAAAAGCAAATTACATATGCTTTTATTATCACGAAATACAAAATTCTACAATCCTCAACAATTGCAAGGAAAATTACATATGCTTCAACAACTCTTCATCATTTATAAAATTCAAATACTACAGAAAAAAGTAATTTAAGCAACAAACAAAAGTGTAATTATAAGTACAATTATCGTTGCCTTTTTATTAAGGAAACAAAATTCATATCATTACAAGAAGTGGCGCTGCAATTAGTATAAGGCAACAAATTTTTTATTTTGAAATAATAAAAAATATTGCTTTAAGTTTTGACTAAAGCAATTAGTTTGAAACTATAACAACAATATTAAATAGATATTGCAACATTCTTAAGTCTTTATAAGGCAACAAAGTGAATTTTTTTAGGCAACAATTTGTAACAAAAAAAGCAACAAATTATTCTTTTGTTACCAATAATATTTAACGTAAAAATAAACTCATGTCATTACGTAGGCAACATCCATATATACATTAAAAGCAATTTATAGATATTAATATACATTTTAATTGTGTATGTACTATCAAATATAAACAACCAAAACATTGCATTTATATATAATATATAGTTTATAAGGACGTAATACGTGGAAG
>JAOSBL010000002.1:8951049-8972649 GCA_027568915.1 Erythroxylum roraimae
ATAAAACTCCCCATATTACCATATGACAATACAATCAATACATTTCCCCACATTTCATGTTAAAATTCACTCACATATAAGATCGGGTCCTAGCCCCTCCTTTGGGGACGGGATGTTACAGAGATAGTTGAGGTTGATATGGCCATACAAACGAATATGCCATCTCCACTTACATCCATGAACTCAAAAGCTCATAAAGCAGCCTATGAAGCTTAGGATCGGTCTAACAGATTATGTCTGATGACCATTAAGAGACCCACACATAACCATCTGCTTAATGGACTTCCGGTCACAAACATAGCAAAGGAGTTTCTTGGTAATGCCTCCCAGAGGTACACAGTCTCACATAATATTGAGACAAGTGCCTTGATGAAAGAATTATTCTCCATAAGGTATATGGGAGAAAGGGGAGTAATAGAGTACATATCAAGAATGATCAATCTTCATAGTAGACTGAAGATGTTAAACATCCCTCTTCTTGATGTCTTCATAGTTCACCAGACTCTGAATACACTCCCTTCAGAGTTTAGTAATCTGGTGATAACATATTATTCGCAGGATGAGGAATAGGACTTCAATGCTTTGATTGCCCATTGCATTGCTGAGGAGGAGAAACTTAAGCTTGCTACTCCTACAACCCTTGAAGCTACTTAAGGGAAGGCAAAGATGAAGCCCGCTAAGATCAAAGGTAGAAAGTCAAAATCTTCTCCACATGCTGACGCTGGTCAATCCAGTGCTGGTAAAGGTCTTAGGAACAGAAAGAAGCTAGTAGTATGAGGGTTAGAAAGAAAGACTGTGACCATCAACTAACTCTTTGGCTTATCAATTTATAAATCTAATTTGTGTTAGTCACATTAAGTACTTGGTGACTAGATAGTGGAGTATCTGATCAAGGTGCTTCTACAATGCAAGGGTTCATATCCAGGATAAAGCCAAATAAAGGAAGGAGTAACTGATGGTTGATGGCAATGAAGAGGCATAAGTAATATCTATTAGGGAATGTATATAATGAACCTTGCTGCAATGTTCATTTGGGTTTTACACGACACATTTTATATATGATTTTTTGATAGATTTTGGAAAAAGAGGTTAATGTTTTGTATTTAGTGCTTCTGTTGTACAATTGTTTAATGCAAAACATAATGGTACAACTTTCTTATCATATGGTTTGTATAGAATGTGTCTTACCCCGAGTTAGATATATGCTTCTTCGTATCTTGCTAAACAATTCATGAAATGAAGGAAATGAGAAGTCATACATGATGCAACATAAAAGTTTAGGCCATATTTCCAGAGCTAGGGTTGAGAGATTGACCAAGGAAAGCATTCTCTTAATTCTAGATGATGATGATCTGGGAACATATGTTGACTGTTACAGGGGTAAGTTGACTAATAAGGATATTGAGGTCAACTTATGCTTCTGACTTGTCGAGTCTGATATATAAAGATATAGGTAGACCTTATACAGTTGCATTGTATGATTCTAAATGTATTCTAACATTTGTTGATGATTATTTCTTTTACAGTTATGTGTTCTTGCTTAAAAACTGAAGGTTGAGAACCAGTTGGGAAAATTCATCAAGATAGTCAGATTTGACCGTGGAGGAGAATATCATGGCAAACATGGTGTTTCAGGACTTTAAAATGTCCGTTTGCCAGATATTTGAAATCAGTTAGAATAGTAAGTTAAATCACTATGTCGAGTAGTTTTGAGCAAAATGGTGTGTTGCCGAAAGGCATAACTGCACCCTAAAGGACTTGAAGAAGTCGATGCAAAATAGGACTATTCTACCTGATTATCTAAAAGTGTAGAAACCCAGCTTTGCACACATTTGTGTATGGGGCTGCCCTACTGAGGTAATATAATCCTCATAAAGATAAATTACATCGAATCTAGTTAGTTTTACAGAAGTTGTTTCTGGACCCAATGCGGATGTGTGGTGGGATGCAATGAATGACGAGATTGGCATAACAAGGTTTAGGAGCCAGTTGATTTATAGTGGAACTACAAACTCATCAGTTGTAAATGAAGATTAGACCTAAAGGATTTTGAGATAAAGTTTCGTGATTTATGGGCACACTCAGTTGCATAATGGTTCACTCAGGGAGAAAGGTTGACTTTATGTTACCTTTTCTCTCGTATCCTCTTAGGATACATTTTGAGTAATTAAGACAATTGTAGCTTATGATGATATAGACTTACATCATCTGAAGGATTTCAGGATCTAAATGGAACTGACATGGTTTGCGCATTATGCAGATCAATATATGGTTTACATCAAACCTTCCAAAAGTGATACCTTACATTTAATAAGGTTTAACCTCTTTTAACTTCATGGAAAATAAAGTTAAAAAGATGTTTGTACTATAAGGTCAGGGGGAGCAAAGTTATCTTCCTACTACTGCATGCGGATGCTCATGTCAAATTATTTGACCATGTTGTATGAGGTTAAGCAACTTTTGGTCAAGAACTTTGACATGAAGGACCTTAGTATAGCATCTTTTATCCTAAGTATTCAGATTCACTGGGACAGATCTCAACACTCATCAGACTTCTCATAGAATGCATACATTGAGTATGTGGTACAAATGTTTAATACAGTTAACAGTAAACCTGTCGTAACACCTATCTCTTATTGTGAGAGATAATCTTTGGCACAGTATCCAAAGAATAAAGTAAAGAGAGAGGTTATGAGGAATGCTTCGTATTCTAGTATAGTTGATAGCCTGATGTATGCTCGACTATGGTCTAGGCAGGACATTGCATTCACCATTTGACTGTTTGGTTAAAAGCTGGTTAACCCAGATGTAGATCATTAGAATGCAGTCAAGCAAATGTTGAGATACTAAAGGGAATTAAAGATTATATGTTGACATATAGAAAAGTTAACAGACTAAACCTCATAGGGAATTCAGATTCAGATTTTAGCCATATGTCCAGATGATCGAAAGTCCACTTAAGGTTACAGTTTTAAGTTTGCAAATGATAAAATGTCGTGGAAGTATGTCAAGTAGACATGGGTAACTTCCTCATCTATGCATGCAAAGTGCACGTTATGGGGCTACTTCATAAACGGTTTAACTCAGAAACTTGATTTATGAGCTGTCTATAGTTGATTCAATGGCTAGACGCCTAGACCCATTTGGTTGTACTGTGATAATCTTGCTGCTGTGTTGTTTAATAATAACTATCACAGGATCTTAGCATTTCGAGGTCAATTAGTTGACCATAAAAGTGTTGATACGAAAAGGTCACATTAAGATTTGGAACATTTAAAGACTGAGAAAAAGTTAGTCGATCCTTTAACCAAAAGACTCCACCCACTTATGTTTGAAATACAATTATACAGTAAGGGAGTTTTGAAGTACTTAGACACTGTTAGCTAATGGATCGTTATGTTTACTCCATGTACATTTTGATGTATTATGACAGTATGATGGTTCATCGATAAAGATGGTCATCGTTTATCCTCAGTAATACGTGTTATCGTATATTTTCATAATATATATAAAAGTCTTAAGATTTGTGTCGATCTTAAGCATTTAAAGGTCATTGGGCATATATACAAATTGACCTTGAGCTTATGTCATTTTGACTTTTACAGTTTTAAACGGATATCTATAAATTTAACATGACATAAGGGAATAAGATTTTTTTAATCCCATAAAGGTTCTCTAATGTACTTTATCATTTAGTTAGAGAACATAAAGGTTTTCTCTTATGTTGTTTAGCATTCGGTGAGAGAAAACATGATTTCTCTAATGCAGTTTATATGCGGTTTAACATAAAGTTGGAGAAATCGAGACCTACAAACGAAGATAATATAATTTAGATCATAAAGGTATCATCCTAGTTTGCCACACTCCATTTTTCCATTCATGTTAGTGAAGTATTAGGTATACGTGATTGTATTAGATCTGTGTCACACATGACACATGCGTTTGATACTTTTCGATATTGAAAGCCTTGCAGGACGGAATGATGGACTTTCCTCATCTTTGGATCAAATTTTTGTTTTTAAACCTAGTCGACTAATACAGTAGCGTGGCTTGACCGGGTTTTTAAATTGTTTTTAAACTTAAGTCAAAACTGCAATTAATACTTGTCCAAGGGGGAGAATGTTGGACAATTTTGTCCTTTCTCATAATGTTGGACAACTATTAATTGCATTTTTTGTTTTTTAATAACTTATCGGCTAAGTTACGTAATTTGATCTAGATAAAGATAATAAAGTGGACCAATAAATGATCTAAAGCAATGGGTTGAAGTCCATGTAGAAAATAGATCCCAATCAGTGTGGACCAGACCCATATCGGTCTTGTAATAAGGAAGCCCGATATGGATGTTATATATAAAGTTTAAGGTCTCCTGTAGTTGCTGATATATCAATCGTAAGCATAAGGATTCTTTGACCCGTTAAGAGAAATTATGTTTTGAGAAAATTGTAAAAAGACCTTACCCGCGTCCCGGGGAGTAGTTCTCGTGAAAGCGGCGACGGATTCGCGCTCATTATGGCTTTGGAAAGTTCGTTTGAAGTTACGGAGACTGAAATTAGGTATTTCCTCATTTCTTCTTTTCTTGCCCTTTCACGTTCGATCCAGGATACGTAACTAAGGTACCGTTACGTATTACACGTGGTATCAGAGCGATGACGTGATCGGGCGGTTAAAAACGAAGATTTTTCAATTTTCTCTCCATAAGGTTTTTAGAGCTTTAACTTCTGTTTATCAATTTTTTCTTACTTTTTATTGCATGAAAGTAGTATACATGTGCTTTGCCAATTTCAACTGCAAGCTGTGAGCATCTCATATTTCGTTATTTTGTTCTTTTATTAATTTCGATTCCTTAAAGGAAGTGTAGCTCCCTTTTATTTCTTCCTTTTTTTTAGGCATGACAATTTCTTGGCCCAAATTAACAGACCAAGCCCAGGTTGACCGAGCTGACTTGGGACTTTATCAACAAAATGACGTAGTTTTTTTTAATTTTAAAAATAATAAATCGGGCTAGAGCTTGAGCTTGGGCTTGGGCCTCTACTTGGCCCAGTCGGACTGGGCAATTCCGGACTCGAAGCTCGAGTTCGGCCTAGTCCATTACCATCCCTACTTTTTTCTAATAAATTAGGATTTCTTTATGGAGAGGGTATTAACCTAGGATATGATTTTCACGAAAATTATCAACCAAAGATTTATAAAAATAGTCATACTTACATATTTGTCAAAAGATTACAAAATTAATGATTAAATAAATTAACCTTGTGCGAATTTAATTTCCTTTGTAATTGTTTTTAATATATAAATTAACATTTTATTTATTATATTTTAAAAGATTATCAAAATTTTTATACTACCATATTTTATGTGATAACTTAATTTTATATATTTATTAAACTCTTAGCAATTGTATTGACATATTGAATAAATTTTAAAAATTATTTATATAAAAATATATGTAAAAATAAGATTATTAAAATTTTACTTATTATATCAAATAAGATTAATCATTAATTTTTTATATTTACAAAATATATGTAAACAAAGGAAAAAGTTCCCTGTTCTTGAGTTGTGGTGGGCATATTACACCCACTTCTAGCCAGTGGCCACCATTTTAAAATGCATCAAATCTTGGCATAAATGCCACTTAATCTCCATGATAACTTAAAACCGCCATAATTAAGAATAATAATAATATAACAAGACGTCATAATAATGTTTCATGTCAATGCTGTAACCTAATCATATTTTTGTATGTTCTATTAATTAATAATGTCATTTCTTAATGATGAAGGTATGTGCAGCTGCCAACTGCAACCCCCAGTAAACACCCAAAAAGCGGCATTTTCGTTTCTTGTATTGTATGTGCACGTTCTCGCTACATATTCCCAAGTCAAGTAACTGACTCATCTATCAAACACAACATTGTTCAGTCCTTTCTTTACAACCATGGAGTTCCCTCACAACCGCCACACCCACCACCATCACCACCACAGAGGAGACGACGATTACGAGGAGGAACGGAAAAGGGAGTACTACCCACCTCCAGGCACCTTCCATCCTGATCAACCTCCACCCTATCGCCCGCAAGCTGAGTTTGTTCCTCCCCCATCTGGATACTATCAAGATGCGAACTTTGCGCCACCACCACCACCAATACCGACGCCGTATGTCGAAGAGGTTGAGTATGGTGCCCCACCTCCGCCAAGGGCTGGTGTGATCCATGTTTCTCATGAGCAGCGCGAGAGCCACCATTCTTTCCAGCCTCATCTGCCATCTTTTGGACACCATCAATATGGCTCTGAGTCTGGGACTGGTCTGTCTAATAAACCCACTGTCAGGATTTATTCTAAGGCCGAGCCGAATTTTGGCCTAACTATCAGAGATGGGAAAGTGATTCTCGCCCCATCCGATCCGTCTGATGACTTCCAAGTGAGTTTATGTCAGACCTTCTGGTTAAGTTATTGCGTAAATTTGATGACTTCTTGTTTAAAAATCTTTACCCACTTTAAAGATTTTGACTTCCTGATTGATCTGTCTGCTTCGTACGGGTTAATTTTCTGGGTTGATTGACTCTGGAGGTTGATTTGTGGTTGTCCTCTGGAGGCTGATTTGTGATTGTTCTTGTAGAAATGGTACAAAGATGAGAAGTACAGCACAAGAGTGAAGGACGAAGAAGGATGCCCTTGTTTTTCCTTGGTTAATAAAGTCACTGGAGAGGCCATAAAACATTCCATTGGAGACACTCACCCGGTAAGAATTCCGTCATATTATTAGTATCTGTTTGTTTTAAATCCATAAAACATCCCATTTCAAATTTAAATGTCAAGCTGATAGAACCAAGTAATAAGAATTCAAGTCATATAATCGATTAACGATCTCCTTTTATCGTAATTGAAGTGGATTACGCACCTGACCAATAGACGTTGATAAAGACTTGATGGTTATGTTGAAACCTGAGACATCTTAGCTTACCATACGAGGATAAACCGTTAAAGAGTTTGAATTTGATTCTTATCTCATAAAAGTGATTGAAACTTTGGTTTTGGAGATGAGCACCAATGACATTTCTAACAATCTCCTATTGCCTTACCCAATCAACATCAAATACTGGCATTAGCAAAACCCAGAATGAACATTACCAGGTTTGAAGTGTGTCAAGACAGAGATGTTCTTAGCAGTAAAATAAAATATGGGCCCAAGATCATCAGAACAGTCATGGACTTGGATTGAACTGTCCGTCTCCCATTCAACAGACAAATTGCCCCCCAGATTAAATGAACTGATTACATACATGAGGCAAATGAATGATAGGTCTTTTCGATTTTGCATCCAGGATGAAGTGCTGTAGACATTGTGTGTGCATACGTAATCTAGCTGGTCATTGCTGTTACAAGTAAACAAAAAAAAAGTGAAGAGCTTTTAATAATTGCACGTACTGTAGACTTTACGATAACCCTCTCCTTTTCTGTGAATCAACCATAAGCTTCGGGTGCATATAGAATTTCTAAAAAATGTTTTCTGCAGGTGCAACTTGTTCGCTATAATCCAGATTATCTGGACGAGTCTGTATTATGGACTGAGAGCAAGGACTTGGGTGATGGTTACAGGGCTATAAGAATGGTTAATAACGTTCACCTGAATGTTGATGCTTTTCATGGTGATAAGCATTCTGGTGGTGTCCATGAAGGCACCATAATTGTGCTTTGGAAATGGAACAAAGGAGATAACCAGCGATGGAAAATCGTTCCAAATTGTAAGTCTTTAATAATCCAGATAAAGGAGTTGAACTTCCAATGCACGTTACATTTATCTTAAATTGACTCTTGATTTTTCTTTTCTTGGAACTCCACGAGTAACCAGATAAAACGTGATTCTTTGTGCTTTGGAGCTATCAATTTTTAAAATTTGCTCACGCCTGATACTCATCTGAACAAATGCAGGAACTACAGAGAATCATGCTTCCTTTGCTTGAAGCCATATCCGCTTATCTAATTAAAACTTGGGAGTTTTTGTTGTTTCCTTACGTTTGGTTTGTGCGTTTTTGGGCACTGGACTTGGACTCCTGCTGCGTGGCTGAGACTTTACGTTGGCTAATGGCTCCTACCTATTTACGTACTTATGTAAAAGCTATATAATGTATACGTGTGTGTCGTGTGTCTCCCTCTCTCTTGCTCTCAATGCATCTGTGATAAGCATTCTGTAATCTTATGTTAATTGTTAGCTTTCTCAATCCTATGCGGTGAACTCTGAAGAACTCATATATATATACATATATGTATTTTGTGATAGTATTGTCGGGATTTTTAGTGAACCCCTCATGGAAAACATGAAATTGTCTACATAATCATGAATCATGTAGCTCCTCTATCTGGTATCCATTACCTACCCTGATTTAACATACACAGTGATTTCATGAACCACCAAACTAGGTCCCATTGTACTTTTTGCCTTGTGGATACACTATCTGGTCCTAGCCTTGTGTTCTGCTGTTGATGACAGGTGGAAGGAATAAAGCCCCTAGGGTCCATCCAATTAGGTTGGTCTGCCACAGTTGTCAGCATCTTTTTAAAAGATGTGGAATCAATAATCATGCAGTTTTTGGGATTTATCTCTCCTTGTGGTATGTGACTGATTTATCTCAGTTTTGCTTATAGAGTGCACACTCAGTAGAGCAACTTGTTCATAAAGTCTTGTGAATTCTTTATGAACGTTCAGAAAGACAGATGTATGTATCTAATTATACTCGACAAAGCAATAGGAAGTTTCCATAAAGGAGGGCTGCAACTCTTAAAGAATGAACCGTTGCTCTTATTTTATACTCCCTGGAGTTTTCTCGAACTGGATGTGGATCCCACCAAACGTTCTGGTCATTTTAACACAAGTCAACAATTTAAATTCCGGAAAAAAAAAATCAGGCTCTTCGGATCGAACTTTGGGGCAGGGGTGCACCCATGTTCTTTCGTGGACTAACAAAAGTTAGTCTGGTCAAACTTAGCTTTTATCGCAAGCTTCGCAGACATTTCTTGAGCTCCAGCCCACAAACGTCCTCTTTCGGGCTTAGGTCTGACTCTGAGTAGAGCTCTGGGTATTTGTATATTATCTCATTTTTTAATTTTATCAAATTCTGATTTAAAGTAAAAATGAACATTATAATCTACATTTTATAAGCAAGATTAAATTTTCGGAATATAGGCAAATTTTAAATAAATTTAGAACTAAATTTATTTTTCTAAATTCGATTAATTAAGTTTAAATTTGCAATTTTTAAAATTTAAAAAATCAAATCCAACGATTTTCATTTCTAATTATTTCATCGGTTCATGATAGTTAATATCTATGGAGTTTCGTCTTTTGACCGGTCATAATTCGCTTCGCGGCAAGAAGCCTGGTTTCTGATTTGTCCAGGAACTCGGCGGTATATTCTAAGTTTATCTAGTTTTCTCCCGTGATGACACCGTTTTGTTTTGTAGTATTATGGAGGTTGCGTGACCGCTTAAACCACCAAAAAGATCAGTGTCACTATCGCTACTGCACCTATTTTAAATGCTTCTACCCCCAAACTTACCTTTGTATTATTTCTCAATGGCTATGCTACATTAAGGACATAAAGCCAAGGACAATAGAAAACATAAATTAGTAGTACTATATAATAGTTAAAGCACACCCTCTTCGTCGAATATGAGGATTTCTAGAAGTGAATTTGGTGGAAATCCTAACTTTTCTCTTTGAAAGTCGTGTAATAAAATGGTCAATACAAAAAATTAAATGATTGCTTCTTTATTTATTAACGTCTCAAATGTTATAAAGTCGACTCAATTGGTTACAAGAAACAATTATTAGAGCCTTCTTATATAGCCATAGACTAAACTACTTTCTCTCAAATGTCAAATAATAGAGCCGTTTACATATAGATAATGATCTTTTCATTAAAAATACATATATAATTAAGAAGTTTCACAATTAACCTAATAGATTATTATAATTTCAACTATTAGCTGCCTTGGTAACTATCAAAACAATGTAGCTTCCCTTTCTTGTTGCCTTGATAAAAACCGGAAAGAGACATACCTGTCACATAACACCGATTCTTATGTATGCTACTTCTTCGTGGCAGTCCTTTAATTAATCTGACCATATTTAGCAGTTACGTGCAATACCTTCTAATGATTATGAAATCATAATTCATCTATCGGTATAAATCTTTAATGGGCATATTTTTGGATTAGCAAGAACATGGGGCCGGTCCATGTGCCATGCTTTGGTTATCTAGTTATAATATTTGCCTGTCTCAAAAGTGACCAACGGTCGCTACCCATGAAACAATAGGCTCTTTAATCTTTAGCATTAGAGGTGGAAGGGGGCAAGTGGAATCATATAGATTACTGAGATAATTAACCTTAATCCTATACTTGACTATCCAAGTCTACAAACTAAATCAAACAATTACTTCAGAAGATTAAAGTTCAAGATAGCTAGTGATGTCAAAATCCAAGTTGTATAGATAATGCTACTTTGCTTTTACTTTTTTCCCCCCCTTCTCTTGTCTTTAATTTAGTATTCATATATACTAGCTGTGACTTGCGAGCAAGGTTAGATGACATCAGTGTCACCATTTCTAGTGGCTCAGATTAAGGTGAAATGTATTCTAAATTTCGGGACCACTTTTGTTCCGCTATACTATTCGTTGATCAAACTTAAAGTTAGGTTTCTGTACACTATGCTCATTAGAGTAGGTTAGAAAAGAAGTAGATGAATATGAATGTAAAGAAAAAAGCTAGTAAAGGGAAGTTATCGTTTGCATTAAGTACACGACCTTAATCCATTTTTCATATTATTGTTTTGGCTTTGATTTTGTATAAACTGACGTTTTTTTTTCTCAAAGGAAAGTTAATTACTATTCATGGGAAATAAATAATGTTATAAAATAAAAGATAACCTTTCCTTTTGTTAACCTGACTTTATATTTGAGTAAAATATATCTTGATTCTAGAAGCAAAGTGTCAAGGATTAGACTACTCAACCACACAAAGTATTTACTTATCATACCAAGCAAATACAATCGAACCTATATAATTACACGTTACATGGAGAAAGGAAATCAGTTAAATTTCATTTTCCAGTATAGCGATAGAATTACAAAACAAATGAGATAGGTGTTAATCCTTCCTTTTAATATGCTATGTTCATGTTTGAAATGAGATTGTCATGAAAACGATATTGCATGACTCAAATATTTGCCAAATTGTATGCATAACATACAATATTTAGAAGCTTATTTAGATACTCAAAATGATCTCCCATACCAACAAGAAAGAGAAATATCTTCTAAACCCATCTTTCCTCATTTGAATGAGTACATTTAACGTGATAAAAATGCACAAACTATTGGTAACCATTAAAAATGTAGCACCTACATGCTCCTAGAGTAAACCTAGAGATCCAATCAACAAATTAAGATTTGAATTCGGTATAGATATAAGGGAATTTAATCCATGGCACATCTTTTTCTTTTATGTAATTAATTAAAACTACAAAATCCCAATTCAAATCCGAATAAATATTATTTTTGTTTGTTGAACCCATGCGAAATGCTCACCTAATGAAGGGGAAGGCCAGCCTCTAATTAAGAGCTAGGTGGATCAATTACAACCCCGCCAGCCCCAAATTTAACGGGGATGATCCTATGCAATGCATAAACCTGATGATGCAACGAGTGGACCAACCAAATCTTGCCATGAAAGAGATTGATCTGAGGCGTACTGTACCGTCACCAATCGTCACCCGAAATTGATGTGTGCCTTCTTTGCTTTGCAGTTTCGTTTTTAGCCACAAAAGTCAACAGTTCGAAGATACATGAAATTGGACAATTTTTTTTTTCAATTTGTCTGTGTCATATGGAGTTTGGGGTTAATACTCTCTTACTTATGTTGAAGTGTCCACACGTTACACTTTGTATTAAAATCTTATCTCTTTCTGAATAATTGTTTGTATTTCCGGATTCCATTCCATATCTTGCGTTACAATACCATATATAATAAACAAAATAAGTAAGGTATCAACCCATACATTATAACGCCTACAGTAGATTGATTTGTTCTTGAGTATATATGTGACAAGCTATACGTAATTATTGTTTAGTTTGGTCTATACACAAAGGATTCATCTATGATTATGATTATACACAAAAACACACACGTATTGTATACCTATTTATCGATGAATTATTGCAAATAGTGATTAGATGGAAACTTATACATAAGTATGAACACTTTAGCAAAAATGATGTAATTTGGGAAGTAAGATCCAAGTCAGCAAAGATTAGAATGAGAATGTCAAATATATAGAACAGGATTTGGTTGGTCCCTTACACCTACTCTCAATTCTTCATAATAATAAACAATATCAGGAAGGAACTCCGTGTATACCAAATAAACCATTTGAAACTATTTTATTATAGTTGCATTGTAAGGTTGAAATGAGTTAGTTAACTGTGATTTGTTGGGAAGAAGAAGTGCACAAGTTCGATGCAAAATCTAAGGCAGTTGTTGTTGGAGGGTTACAAGGTCATTGGTGCTTCAACAATAATTTTCTACTTGTCGGCGCCGAGATGCTTACTTGCCTTTGGTTGGGAGTCATATGTGCAATTTCATCACATGTTTAATTGTCTTCGAACTTTGAGAGATTCGGATTCGGTAATTTTGATGATAAGAAATCAAACTGATTGGTAAGATCGATAATGGAAGCTTTTTAAATTATATGTTAAACATAAAATGTATAACATTTTCAATTGTAAAAATTATTCAACTCAGATGATTATATTTTTATTATTTTAATTTAATTCTTCAGCTATTATATTTTTAGCTATATATTATTATTTGTCAAATTTTAAGTATGACTAAAAAAGATACCACATGAAATTTCTGTTAAACAATTTTAATATAAATTAATTAGAAAAATTAAAGGACATAATTAAAAGCTCAAGCAATCAAAACAAAAAATAAAAACTAGGAATATATTAGTCTCTTATCCCATTAAGCTTTGACTCTTGAAAATGGAACCAGTGATCCATTAGTCGTAAATGAATAGGCCTACTTGGTATAGATGTAGCAAATTGCAAGTTTTTAAGACCTAAAATTTCTTGAATGCTGATTTATTCGTGGGAATAAATTAATGAAGTTAGACTCCTTTATTTCTAAGTTTACAGATCAGTTCTTCTGTTTTGGTTATAGTATTTTGATCATATTTTATTAAATCTCATCTATATATTTATGTGAAGTACATAAATATATGGATGAGATTTAATAGAACAGAATTAGAACATAATAACTAGAACAGAAGATTTGATGTGTAAATTTACACGCTCAAGTCGGCAAAGAGAGGTACTCCCTCCCTCTAAATGCACTTAGTCAGATGCCTATCGGGGCTTCATCCTCATCATCTTGGGTAGCATTCAAGCTAACCTACGAATGTCTCTAGGGTCAAAAAGAAGAAAAAATACAAAAGTAGCTGAGCAAGTTGTATATATGTGAGGTAGTTTCACCTAAAACATATTCCAAGTATGAAAGATGTTGTCATAGAATAATCCTTTAACATTCTTGTGAATTGCAAGATAAAATAAGACTAGCAGCTTCTGCAATGACTGTCACATTCTTAAATTGGATAATCTTGAATTAGGAAGAAAAATTAAATATTGACTTTTTATATTAGTTGACCAAAATCACACAACTTGGGTGAATTTTTATATATCCTTACGCGTACATTATTAACTTTTTTGTCTTCAATCATAGCGTTAATTTGTAAATCGGTTTCTTCCAATGGACTTTCTAACTCATGAACGACATTTTTTTCATTTTCTATTATGCTTCCACACCTTGAAGTTTATTAGAATGTTCATGAAGTCCACAAATATACTTTTCTTTTCCTTTAGTTCCTTTTTTTTTAATTATCCAAAACTAATAGTCTTGCCTGTATTTAAGAGGAATTGAATTAATTGAAAACAAAATGAAAGGGACTCTTAGAAAAATTATTGTAAAAATACATCAAGGACTTCATGTGTTGGCATGATTTTAGACCAATTAAAAGCTCATAATTTCAATTTACAAGCATCGTATATATTAAAAATGGGCGTTTTAAGTTAACTTATCATTTTAATTACATTTAAATTGTTTTCTGTTAGTCAATAATACAAAGTCTTGGGTCATAGTCTTGCTAGAAAACAATAGAATGGCATGTCTCTCATGGGGGGAAAAAAGAAAGAAAGAGAGAGTTGCTGGTGAGAATTATAATTATTTGCATAGCCCAATAAAAGACTCAGAGAGAAGTCTTAAGTCTAGCAGGCGAGTTGATGAAAATAATAATAATTAGACAAGTCCTACGAAATTTTCTACAGTATTCCCCTTTTCTTTATCAATGGCTTGGAAAATTTGATAGTCATTTTATATTCCCTCCACATTAACCCTCTGCTTCTATTAGAAGATGCATATGTAGACCTGGTCATTCCACTTCTAATATAATTCTTATATGTTTTATTTTATATGACAACAGGTGTGTAGCGAGATATGGTCCTGGACAAGGTGTTGAGTGGGTGAAGCTAACAAAGTCGAAGCTAAGCCTAGACGAAGGAATCCCAATACATAAGACAAAATGGATGACTAGTAACTATTTTAACAGTGGGGGGAAAGAAGGGGAACTCAACATGGACTATGGTTATCAACAGAGAATTAACTGATAAAACTCCAAAGAAAGATTGCACTAAAATTCCCAGAAGGTTAGGTACTTGCAATCAGATAACACGGCTTGTCTTGATATTTTTTTAATGTGAAAGCTACACTTGCAGCCTTGGAGTTGGGACCGCCTCTAAAAGCCTAAAACCAGCTGATGACGTGTAGACACGAGAACTCTTTCTTTTACCGGTTCTTGTTTCGTATTCATTTTCAAACAGGTAGATATCATATAGTCTAGGAAAACAAAACCCTGCACAATTATAAAACTACTTCAGTTAAGAATATATTGTAAATGTTCATAAATATAATAATATATACAGATGAGATACAAGAAACAAACTAAAAGCTCCCTTGCAGAGGCTTCCTCTATACTTCAACACAAGTTCCTTGCTGTCCACGGATCTTACTCAGCCTGCTCTCTCCTCAACCTCCTCTATTTAAGCTTCCCTTTTTGCTTTTGCTCTACTTTCGTAACAGTTATATCTTCAAATTCTCCTGCAAGCAGTTAATAATCAATCCTCTTCTTTCCCATTTTTCCTTCCTTTTTTTGTTTTGCTTGTTGTTTGTACATATACGGCTTCCTGTGGCTGTGTTGTCTCTGTGGTTGAGATTATTTGGTTTGCTTTGTTTTCTTTGAATCTTACATATACAGCTTCAGAATTTCAGATATTGGCTTGAATCTCTGGCTTGTATAATTCACCATGCAAGAGGCATCTGTGGTCAACAAAGGAGATGATCTCATCGATTTGCCACCTGGCTTCCGATTTCATCCCACAGATGAAGAGATCATAACTCATTATCTGACAGACAAGGTAATGAACAGCAGTTTCAGCGCAATTCCTATTGGTGAAGTTGATCTCAACAAGTGTGAACCTTGGGATATGCCCAGTAAGCTTTCTAATTTGTTATTTATCTCTTTTCTTTGGGATGAAGAAAATATGAACCCAACCCTTTCCTTTGTCTACTTTACATTTCTCTTCTCTATGAACTCTCGGAACTTGACATTGAAATCAACTTCTGTGTCTGGTCTTTTATATTTCTTGCTTTTGTTGCAACAGAGAAAGCAAAGATGGGAGAGAAAGAATGGTACTTCTTTTGCCAGAGAGACAGGAAGTATCCAACTGGTATGAGAACAAATCGTGCGACTGAGGCCGGTTACTGGAAGGCGACCGGAAAAGATAAAGAAATTTACAAGGGAAAGAACTGTCTTGTTGGAATGAAGAAGACTCTTGTTTTCTACAAAGGGAGAGCTCCAAAAGGAGAGAAAACGAATTGGGTCATGCATGAATATAGACTAGAAGGCAAATTCTCTTACTATAGCCTTCCCAAAGCTGCAAGGGTATGTATATATGTATCGCATGCACTAAAATAAAGAGTTGCATTTCTTTTACTCCTGTTCTTTTTTCCTTTTGTGCTTGATTCTAAAAGGAAATTTTAGCCCTTACTTCTTCATCACATCTTCTAAATCTTTTATCATTTTCACTTTTATGTTGGTAGGGAGTTCCTTTTACCTTTTCTGCTTGTTTTTTTGCTTTCGCGTCATAACGAATCTGGGACTAAATACAAAGGCCTTTCTCTGGCTATGGTTTTGTTACTATTGTAGGATGAATGGGTTGTCTGTAGGGTTTTCCACAAGAGCTCGGGACTCAAGAAAACCCCACTCCATGAACTTCTGAGAGGGAACTCTTTTGGTGATGATTTCTTGGATTGTCCTCCCCTTCCACCACTTATGGACCTGCCTTCCTCTAGCAGACCTGGCTCAAGCTTCAGCGATGGAGACAGTGAATTCAAGGAAATGACATCGAGATCTTCTGATGGAAATTTCTTTTCCTACTTCTCCACAAACATCATCGGCAATAATCAAAGTTTTGTCCAGCCGTCAAGTTCCAGCTACCAAGCTCCAAGCTCCATGTTCCACCCACAAATTCCAGTCTCAAACCCACTTTTAACTTCCCCAAACACGCCTGGCTACTTGCACCAACAGAGAGATCATAATTTATTTCAAAACTTGGCAAGCTCTAGCTATGGTGGAAACAATCAAATACTTCTGAGAGCATTGGCAGCTGACAACAACAATGAAACATCTGCATCAGACAACCAGTGCAAGGTTGAGCAATTCTCTTCCAATCAATCTATGGTCAGTCTGTCCCAGGACACCGGAGTTAGTACAGACATCAATACAACGGAGATATCATCGGTGTTGTCAAAACAAGATATCAGAAGTAACAACAAGGGGTACGAAGACCTTGAAACACCATCAGTTGGACCTATTGGAGATTTGGAATATTTATGGGATTACTGAAGATGGAACCTACGTGCGTGCTCGTTTTTACAACTACTTAATTAGGAGAAAAGTATAGAAGTCTTCATATGATCTCTCTCTTCTTAAGATCTCGCTAGGAAAATTTAGTTAGATTGTTGTCCTTGGATTTAAAGATACCTTGTACAGATTAGTTTCCTGTATCCCAAACTTTACAGATTTCATTTTAATGACAGATATTAAGTGAAGGATACCATTAGTGTAAGAAATCTCATGTACATTTTTTTTCTCAGATTAGTGCATTGACAATAAAATTCTTCTGGATCTGTTTTAATTATTTATTTCTTTCATTCATTTTCAAATTTAGATCGCGGCATGTTTAGTTTTTAAGATTTGGTCTTTGATTAACACCGCTTACATTCTTTTGAACTCCATTTCATTTTTCCAAGTTGGAGTTTATCAAACAGGCTCACAAGTCTATGACAAACCCGAGTCTTACGGCCGGAGCATTCAACTGGGACAGCGCATTGAATCCCTTCTAACAAGGTTTTTCCTTAAAATTAAGTGATTTGCTGATGTAAGTTTTCGTGCATTAAAAAAAAAAGTGAACAAGTTTTAAGTGGCAAATTTGAGTAAATTAAAAAAAAACTGCAAGTCCAAATAAATTTTATTGACTATTGACTATAAAAATGAATATTATTCTTTTAATAGAAACTTAATTTCTGAAAAATAAATTGATAAACTATAGTCTAACGAAAAATTATTCATTATTAAGGACGCGAGAAAATGATATTTATAGAAGTTTTCATATTTCTTCTCTCCCAAAATTAATAATAACCAAATAGAAATGAGAAAAAATAATAAGTGAAGGAACTATCAGTACTTGATGACATCAGAATACAAGTTCTTTTTAAACTGAGCAAGTGAAGAAATACAACAGAATCAGCAACCTCTCTTTCTGCAGACACCTGAGGGATAATCCAATCCTGATGAATTATGTGAATCCGTGCAGCATATGCCTCTCAAGACACCTTCGTTCCACCATATTAGTTGACAATCATAAGGTTTCTTGAACGATAACGATTGGCAATCGTTTTAGATTAATGAGTGCATGATTTTATCAGAGAATAATTATATATATAAAAAAAGAATAGTTGAGTTGTTACACGTAACCTGCTAACTTACATGTTTCATACCTCCAAGCAAACTATTTATATACAAAACTGGTTTTGATATCCTATTTATCTGAAAATGGAAAGGTAAGTACTTAAAAAATGGGGGGGTTAGAGTTAGATTCATTACATTATACTATGATCTTATCCTCTTTCTAATAAATGAACTTAACGTTCCAAAATGAAAAAAAAGAAGAGAGAGAGTTAAAGGTAAGAGTTCTTGGAAAGGGGAATCGGCTATTGTAAGAGAAGAAAGGTGGCTATATTTAGCTAGAAACAGGCATGGAGGCCTTACATGTAACCATTTCAACTTACTTTCTATTCAAAGCAACGGCTTTGTGTGTGTGGGCGTGAGAGAGAGAGAGAGAGAGGAGAGACTTGCAGGGAAGTTAACCATCCATTTTTGGTTACTTGATCACCAATGCTTTGGGTCTAGCTATACAGCAAGGAGTGAAAGGGAAATATTGAATGCATTTCGTTTCAAGTCATTAAAATGTAAGCAACAAACGTTTCTGTTCACACGTCTGTAGAAGGGCAAAGAATATTCTCTCAATTCTCAAGGAAAAAGGGCTTATCTTTTGCATGAAAACAAGGAGACACCGTCCAATGGAGACTTCACAAACATTGTCCCTTCTCCACGTGGAGACTGCTTTGGCCTTTAATGATCTTATTATTTCTACCCTTGTCTTCCCCTTATGCTTGCCGAATCTAGATTTTTTGTCCAATATTATAGTGTCTTATTATATCCAATAAATCTTAGCCATTTATTTATGTGAGGCCCGCGTGAAGTCTGCGTGAATCCTGCAAAATAAATAGCTGAGATTTCATAACACATAATAAAACAGAATAAAACTGGACAGAGGATCTGGTTTCATGTTTGCCTTTCCACAAACTCGTCTTTTTAAACATTCTCAACCTCGGATACGACTTCTATTCCATGATACATATATTATGAACATTTTAATAGTTATTTCCCCATATTAACAAGCTAAAATTCAATCTAAACAATATATATATATATATATATATATATATATATTAAGAACTACAAGTGAGTGTGTCACATTAATAAAAGAAGGAAAAAAAAGGCTAACTTATATGTTTAATGGACTACTTCACTTGTTGCTAATTAATTGTAAGATAAAACCTTATTTGGACTTGTATATTCCAAAGTACAAAAAATCCCCAAGCTTGACTAGCATGCTATGAATTTCCCGAGTCTCAATAAATTGTTTGTCGCTTTGATTTAATATGAATTGTCAAAATGTGCTTTCAAAGTAACCAAATTATGCAATTGTATTTAAACAAAAACTATCTTTTACAGCATAAATAATTCGAAGTAACATGAAATTTACGAGTTAAGTAATTTATAATGTTTTCTTTATAAAGTAATTTAGAGTATAAAACCTTTATTAATTACTACCTGCTGCCGAGCTGTATGTATTTTATATATCAATTTGTCAGTGGTTCTTTGTTCATTATTATGAACAGCACATGAAGCTCAACTAGTAAAGAAAAGTTGAGACAATAATGGCTGTTTAATTACCATTGTCCAATACTTAGCTCCTAAGGTATTATCTGTATTCTTTAGTTGACCAAATGGATATAGCTCCTCTTTTCCACACGGTGTAATTAATATCACATGCCTACGCAGGATTTAGAACATCAAACCAACTGGAGTACAGCTCAGTATACATTTTATAGAAATTGCACATCTCGCGAGGTTCAATAGATATGTACATGTAATTTAAGAAAAAAATTAAAGCAAAATTTAATAAAATGTTATCTCACTCATTATGCGTACAAATTTTCCACACTAAAATCCAAGTCTGGCTCTGCCCCGAATCATTTGCTTTTGGAGCGTGCGAAGGGAATTATTTGGATGGAGAAAACCAAGAGGCAGGTAGGTTTTGGATTATTCAGTGAAATTGACTCATCATATGTGATCAAAGCACTTTCTTAATGGTACGGTGTAAAACATTAATCAAAGATACAACGGTTTGTTCCTTGTCACGGTGTAGACTATTGTCTAGAAGTAGCCATTTTAGCAAGAGATAGGAAATTTCTCGTGACATTGACAGTTTTTCGAATCAACCTATTTTAATCTTAATCTCTCATCAGTCATCTCCACAAAAGAGTTGTTGCATGCAGGTTAAGTATTGCTTTTAGGTAAGATTGATTTTCCTTAACTACATGTATCAAGTCCCTTTTACACCCTTCTCCAGCATCTTAAAGTGCGTTTGCATGACTGCTCATGAATAATGATTTCCTGGAAACCTTTTAATTTTTCCATTCAAGTAGGCAATCTGTAGTGAAAAGTTTCTTACAACAGCATTGCAGCACCTTATCATCGAAAAATTCCGATTGCAAATACACGGAGAGCGCACGCTACGGCAAAAAGTGCTTTAGGCAACAGAGACAAAAGCGTAGTTATAAGTTCAATTATCGTTGCCTTTTCATTAAGGCAATAAAATCATATCGTTACAATAATTATAAGGCAACACAAGTTTTTGATTAAGCAATAAAATAAAAAATGTTATTTTAAGTTTTAACTAAGGCAACATATTAGTTTCAAACTATAGCAACAATATTAAATAGATATTGCAACACTTTAAGTTTATTATTTCATTACTAATAATATTTAATGTAAAAGCAAACTCTTTTCATTATGTAAGCAACATTCATATATACATTGAAAGTAATATATAGATATTAATGTACGTCTTAATTGCTTATGTACTATTAAATGTTAACGACCAAAAAATTGCATTTATATATAATATATAGTTCATACGGACTTGTAAAATTCAACATTTAACATATTCAAAATACAAAAGCAAATTACATGTTCTTTTATTGTTGCAAAATATAAAAGTGAATTCTAAAATCCTCAATAATCGAAAGGAAAATTACATGTGCTTCAACAACTTTTCATCATTTATACAATTCGAAATCGGTGTTAGGCTTCTTCACATTGGCTCTATAATCTTTCTTAAAGTCCTTTGAAAGTATAACGTACCTGTTCTTTCGTACTACATGCATTCTAGTTTCCTAACAAATAACACAATAAGTCAATTCTTTTTATGAACAAATTAAGAAAGCATGAACATAAGAATTAAGGAATGAAATCATTCCGGATCTAATAAGAAGGTTAGAAGCATAGGAATTGATTTATACTCACCTTCATCACAAGTATAAAGTCAATTTCGAAAGGCTAAATCACAAGTTTAAAGCAAATTTTGAACGACTCAATCAACCACATGAAGTACACGAACAAGTATAACTATATTGTTCATTTCACGTCTATGATCTTATTAATGTAATATCTACAATTTAGCAAGTTGTGGCCAGGGACGGATCCAGAAATTATTTTAAGTGGGGGCAAAATATTTAAAGTACTCTTATATTACTGAAAAAGATACAAATATTTGTATATTTGATAAACAAAAAA
>JAOSBL010000002.1:8972749-8988997 GCA_027568915.1 Erythroxylum roraimae
TTATGATTTACTTTGGCAAATTAATTTTAGGAAGGAGCTTTCTACAGCTATCAGGCATACAGCTAGAACAATTTCATATATGTCCGGAGTTCTGTACATATATATAGGAGTTAGATGTCAGTGGGGGCAAGTGCCCCCACTTGCCTCCACTGTGGCTCCGTCCTTGGTTGTGGCTAACTATGTGGTTGATAATATTATGAACATGTATATATATCCTAAAAAATTGACCTTAACAAATATTAAGGTAACCACTTGACTATTTTCACTTCTTTTATCAGTTTATAGAGTACTTTAACAAAATTTTAAAATAAGAAAGATGGTGTAAACAGAGAATTTACCTTGAATTGTTTTGTGTTTTGCAGTTACTTGCTGAGGAGTTTCTGACAGCATAAGACTTTAGCCAACTGCATATGAGAATGAAGATGGTTAATATGGTTTAAGCTTCTACTAACTAGAGAGCAATCAATTTTTAATGAAAATGGCAAAGCAGTAGCATTAGTGAGGAGAATTTTAGTGAGTTCATTACCAAGAACAAGTATGTGCCATTGAACTTCTATGCTCCATGGTTTCAATGGAGCAAGCTTCTGGCACATAAATATGAAGCAGCAGCTACAATCCTCAATGGTGAAGTAGTGATTGCCAAGGTTGATGTTGTTACTGAAACCATGTTGGCCTACAAGTACAAAATTCAGGGTTATCCTACTCTCATCTTCTTTGTAAATGGAGTTCACAATGAAACATATTACTATAATAGAACAAGGTATGCTTCTGTTTACATTCTATATCTTTTCTATTTTGGTAGCTAGTATTATAATTGTAGACAGGATAAGACTCCAACTATAACAGACAGAAAAACCACCATGAGATGACGAAAATCATCACTGTTGCAACTGCAATTTGAAAACTATTTCAATTGTCATATTATTCGATTCCTCCAAGTTTTAAGATGACTAAGGGCAATGAATGTAGTGTGTGCAGATATGAACTATGCCAAATCAGAATAATTGATATGAAATACAGAAAATGGAGCAAATGATTTGATACTAACATAATTTGTTAATACTGCAAAGACAAAATTGCAAAATGGGTATTGCAAAAAATTGAAGAGTATCGTCCTATGCCACAGTGAAGATAAAGGAGGCTGCAGATTTGATGTTGGTCTCTGCTACATCTTCCAAGTTGTTGTTTGAGACCAAAGATGGTCAATAGATTTTCCAACCATTCCAGTGTATCAACCTCAAATACAAACTTAGAATTTCTAAACTCAGAATTGCAGATAAGCAAAGCACCACACTTCACCAACCAAAGCGTAAACTTAAAAGAACATACTTCAGAACTTAGTAACCTTGATGGAACCAAACAACCATGAATCTCGATAGTTTTCTACTAAATCCATATCATTAATCCCAATTTAAAGTAAAATATGTGAAGTATTTATCACTATGAAACCCAGAAAAAAAATTAATAGCTCCAAACCTAAACCCGCATCAACTTACATTAACACGAGTATATAAACTATCAAAGCAGTAAACTCTTCATACTATCAGTGACCATTCGTGATCTTCTTTACCCTGGAACGTTGTCATTTCTTGCTGTATAGGGATGTTTTTAACCCTTCTATAAAACGTTGTTCTTTCGTGGTCAATCTATTTTTAATTAAAAAATTGTTACAAATTGTTCCCTATAGTTTAATGTTTATAGTGGGCAGAGCACATAACACACATAATATTTGCTTTTGTCCCAAAGATATTATCTAGGATAAATATTATTTCAAATAATAATATGTTTTTAAAGATAACAAAAATATTATAGTTCAAACTGGTTTGACTTAACCGATTCGTGTAACTAGAATTAACCAAAATTTAGTTTGAGTTCAAATTTTCAAACAAAAAATATTTGAACTTCAAATCACACTTGAGCTTAAGTTATTTAACTCAAAACCTAAATTTTTATGTAAAATAATGTTATTTTGAATAAAATAACATCATTTAAATAATAAATAAAGTTCGAACTTGATTAGAAGGTAATTTAATTTTTGTTAGACATATTCTAAATACTCATTAGTAAGTATAAAATTTTTATATTTTAAATATACATTAGTAAATAACATTTAGTAAATAGGTGACTGAAACCATTGTAGCAATTCTTGATGTTATATGTATCACACTTTATTGCAACATTATTTTAATTTTGTTGCCTTTTTTTATATATAGCAACAATTATTATTACCATTACTTTTTAATATTAGTAAAAGCAACACTTTAAAAATTATTGCATCATATTAATTTTTAACAACATATTTTTAAACTGATGAGTAGAGCCTGTCTCAAATTTTCTAATGCCGACATCAATGTTGTGACATTTTAGAAAGGTGAATATATTCCCGACATGTTTACCTGTGTAACATGCGAATCCGATATCCCAGGATACCCTTTTGTTCCTTCAAATTCAAATCTTACAAGTGGGGTGGTGGGTGAAATTTGGAAGAACAAAGGTTACCCCTTTTTTGTAAGTCAACATCATGTATTTTTTACACTACTGTATATTCTTTTTGAGAGAGTGTGCAAGGTCCAGAGGACAAAACACCAAACACCAGTAATTTAGAAAGTGAAAAGCCAACATTCAAAGAAATATAATACCTGAGTTCAGAGGCAAATCCTTGAGATATACATAACCTCTTTGCTTTCAACCTCTTCATTTGTGTTGTCAGCTAAAGTATCTTTAAGTGGATGAAATTAGATTGATAGAAAAGGACATGTTCTATAATGACCGATTGATTTTCTTTATTGACAGCTATATATAATCAAATCATTGTTCATTTTACGCCCCCACTTGACAAATGACAAAATACCAAAGCTAACTGTATGTCTAAAGTTAAGCCATCAGAGTCCCCACCTTTAACCGTTGCTTACTTTGGGCCGCTTTTGGGGGAGTATTAATGCAAACCAACTTGGTTTAGTAATTGGGGCTATGCTGCTTTCTTTCAATCGAACTCTCGTGTTCCTTCTTTAAGTGGCACTGTCCAAGTCACCTTAGGTTATTTATAAAAAACGGCTTAATAATTCACTTGACGGACCGGTAAACTTAATAGATTTGGGCCAGATGAACTTGCTGGGCCTGAAACGACAACAGATATTGGCCGTTTCAGAATTTCTTAATTCTCTCCCGTGTTTCAATTCTCGCTTCCGCTGGATCGAGTGTGTCTGATTCAATGGCTTGGTCACAGCCTCCGATGAGCTCCGACATCCAACGGGTTGATGCAGAAGTAGGAGATGGGGGGCTCATAACTCTTCTGATTCGACACCTTCCGGAGGCTATACCTCAGGAAACTGTAAACCGACTCTTTACGCACTATGGCGCTACCTCTGTCCGCCCTTGCACTTCGGGAAGGTAATTTCTACGCGTACACGCACACACACACATTTAATGACGAAGGAATGCTTCTTAAATTTGTATTTATCCTTCACAGTTTTCTTGTGCAGAATGAAGAATTGTGCATTTCTGGATTTTAAGAATGAAGCAGCAGCCTATCAAGCATTGCGTCAGTTAAATGGGTACTTTCCTGTCCATTCACGCAATTTTCTTTATTCTTCTTATTTTTCTTTTCTAATTTTGATGAAACGTTCATCTTAGTTGAAATTTAATGATCTTTAAGCTGTTCTATAACTATGGTTGATCAGGCTGAGGTTTCTTGGTAAGGTCTTATCAGTGGAGAGAGCAACTAATAGAAATCAGGAAAAGCAAAGTGAAGAGAAGGATCTTAAGTCTTCCTCATCCTTGGCAAAGGATGCTTCTGTGAATAGAGTTCTTAGTGAAGGTTTAAAATCGGGGTCTTTACCTGGTAGTGAGCCTATCGCTCCAAGACTTGGTGTTGATTATCCATTCCCCCCTCACTTGGAGTATGTTTCGTTTCCTGTCCATTTTATGTATTATTTTCTTTATTTGCATTCTCTCTGTTCATAAATCTCATAAATTTTTAACCTTTTGTATGTTAGGTATTCGTCATGTAAATAATTCTGCTAAATGGGTCGTCGAAATTGATAGATATGTTCATTTGTTTTATTACAGATATGCTTATCCTCCACCAGATGGAAATATTCTAACTAACATTGTAAATGCCCTTATTGCTGTTCCTCGCTTCTATACACAGGTTCTCTTCAATTTTATGCCACTTCAAAGCCAATTGGTTCATTTTCTTTTGTGGTTTAACTATTTTTTAAGTTATTTTGGACTTAGCCTCTCTATTGTAGGTGTTGCATCTGATGAACAAAATGAACATTCCAGCTCCATTTCGAATGGCCCTCCCAACTCCACCATTACCACCTTCAACTCCTGCACCACTACCACCCTCACAACCTGCCTCTTCAGTAGCTGCGCAGCCTACTGGTAGTGAGTCTGAAATGGATTCTTCAGATGAGGTATGTTCATGCTACTAATCCTCCACCTGCACACTTGCACTTTCCTCTCCGTTGTAGGGGGGAAAAAAATCTTGTTGTGGAGTGAATGAAAATCCTCTGCTAGATGAAAAAGATTTTGGGAGGAAAGCCTTCTATCACTTTGAATGGTGAGAAATAAATCCCTCTGAGCCTTTGGAAGCTGAAACCTTTGAGAGGCAAAAATAAAATATAAGATTTCAGAATATCTGCAAAATGCCTTTCGCCTTTCGAGCTTTGTTTTAGTTTGTGATTGAAATCAGTTCAGCGCCTCAGAAAGACCATTTATCCTATAATGCATCAAAAGTTCAATTCAAAATGTGCAGAATACAAAAAGAAAGAGATGGGGCTACTATTAGCTTGCCTCATCATAAACTTATGTCATTGCACTCTAGATAAAACGACTTAAGTGTTATTTTTTGTTTGCTTCCAAGTTAAAGATGCTGCTTTCGTCCCAGTCATTTTAAATCTTTTCCACATGCATTTTTTCTGGTGATGAAATTCTTTAGGAGGATCAAGGACAGGCATTGAAATCTGGAAAAAAACGTAAAAGGAGAGAAACAATTGTTGGCCCTGCTGTTGATAAAGACGTTGATCACGAGGCTGTAGGAGTGAAACCTGCCTTCTTGGTTCCCAAAGAAAAACCAGTAATTAAGAAAAAGAATCCTGTTTTACAGGTCATATTTCCTTATCATTGAATTTGTTGGTTTATCTTGTCACTTGAAGAATTGCTCTTATTCTTTCATAGTTGTGTAGCAGATCAAAATTACCCCAAAAGTCATCCAGAATGAACATAAAGATGAGATCATGGAGAAAGAATCTGAGGAACCAGACATTTCAGGTTCATGTGATAAAACTTTTGCCACTTTGGAAGAGATAAAGAGTAAAAGACTGGGCCCAGAGGAAATTTTATCGCTTCCTAGATTTAAGGTACCTCAGATGGACATGTTGGGACTTCTCTGGTCACACTTATGTTTACTTTTGGGGATTCCTACTGTCTGGGAAATTAATAACATGGAAAAAATTTTTGAATTTCATTTATTTATTTTCTAACAGTGATTAATTTATTTACTGGTATGGTTGGCATTTGTTCTTAAATCACCTTCTGGTTCTGAATGTCAATCTAGTTGATAATTTTAGAGGAACAATGTGTTCTTTTATTACTATTCGTGTTCCATGTTCTCTTACAATTTGTTTTGCAATCACTTTATTGTCCTTTGTGCAACCTTGCATAATGTTTTGACTAGATTGGATACTTCGATTATTTGCAACTTTAAATTTGGAAATTATATTTGCACATTAGTGGAGGTGGAAATGGAATTAATATGATAGGAATAACTAAGTGCCTTCTAGGTTTCTTGTTTTCTCCGTTGGCATTGTACTTTAATTATGACTCAAATTGGTAAATTTGCTTCGTGTGTTTCTCTCTTGTATGACTGAATCAATATTATTTGTGTTGAGGATTAACTTTTTGTGTGTGATCAACAACCTTAAATCCAACCAACTTGTAAAAGAAAGCTCACTATTTGGAATTGTGCAGAACTACACAGTCGGGGATCCTGCATCTGTGCTTTACATAAAGAACTTGAGCAAAGATGTTGTTGCTGAGGATTTCTTTTATATATTTGGTGAGCCAAAAATCAGTTTCTGCAGCTGGCATTGATTTTTCTTTTCAATTACGTACTTATCATGAATATATTATTCAGAATAGTTTTTGTGAATTAACTCTAAATGCTGTTTGTCAAACTTATGTACTGTTTGGTATCAGAAATTCATTTAACAATTTTTTTAAATAAAAAATGGGATGTAATGCTAAAATTTTTCTGGTGGTCCAAAACACAATATTTCCTTGCAAAAGTTTTCCTGAAACATCTTCTTTTCTTGTTTGTTTTGGAGTTGTTTTTCACTCTAATATGGTTAAAGAAGATTTTCCGTTGTAATTTATCTTGGAAAACGAAGCAAACGAAGCATAATTTTAGGTTTTTACTTGTACTTGGTTTCTGTTCTGATAAGGGGGATGGTTCTTGCCGATGATGTTTTGTAGGGTCATTATTTGGAAGCATTGATGCTGCGAAAACTGGGCTCAGTGTGAAATTGATGCAGGTAGGGTCTTTTCATGCAAACTGTTAATCTTTAAACAAGACTTTGTGTACCGTTTCAGTTCATCTGTGAAAAACCAATATTGTTTATATTGGGGATCATGTTGAATTTGATGCTTGCAGATTGTAAACTTGCAGATTGTAAACTAACTTTCTGTTTATAATATTGTTATCATAAGTGCAATCATGGTGCTTCATGGCAAGTAGGAGGGCTGAATTGATGTGAGATTAGAAGACAAGCCCTAGGAATGACATTATTTATGTGTAACTCCTAACTTTTTTTGCCCCCTTTAAATTTTAGGAAGGAAGAATGAGGGGCCAAGCTTTTGTGACATTTCCATCTATTGAACTTGCCCATCAAGCACTGGTACACCTTTTATATGATCCTCAATATGCTTGTCAATGTTAATAAAAGTTCATGATGTAATGATTCCATCTTCAACCATGTGGATCCTGTCTTGTCCAAAATATCAATTTTCTTTATGCTTGTTAACTGTTTTGCCCTGATTTGGAGCCCCTAATCCTACAGAAGTGCTCCACCCTAGATTCAAGTGGCAAAATGATCTTCTGCATTTCCTTCCCGTTTTGTTTATATAGGAGTAACTTAAAAACTTTTATCGCTTACTAGGTCATTGCTCTGTGTTCAATTGTTTATCTTGCATTCAAATGGCGACAATGCCATTTCCTTCTTTCCCGACTCAGATTTATTTTTGTGTGCAGAATCTAGTGAACGGGTTTGTGTTTAAAGAAAAACCAATGATCATACAGTTTGGGCGGAATCCTCAGGCTGCGAAGGCAAATTAGATAGCTCTTCCTTCCTAGATGGATCTTTCTATGCTGAAGACATGGTTTGTTCTCTAGCTAATTACTTGCTTTGTGCTTTATTCTTAGACTAACTGAAATTTCATCAAGAAGGAACTAAGTCAGTTGCTTAAATACTTTGAAAGGAAAAGAATTGCTATGAGGCGCTCCTGCACCGCTTGGAACCCTGGCAAACAAATATTGGAAAACAAAATCTAGAATTCTGGCGTTTACTTGCAAATTGACTTTAACAGAAGTTGGAGGTGCACGCTTCAGGTCAGGGGCAAGAAACCATAAGCACTGAAACTGATAATGAAAGACGTAGTGCTCTGAAATCAAATCCGATGTTTAGGATGAGTTGCCTTGCAAAATTTTGACCATATCCATGGCGAAACATGAACTGACATGCGTTCTCCATTAATCAAAGAGATATGCTGCAGAACTTGTACTCTCCAAGTTGCGAGCGTGACTTATAGACATACACTTTCTTGCAAGTTAAAGATGATCAATCACTTTGGCTTATGGCAAAAGGGGACAAGACTAATAGGCGTGGGATCTATAGCCGTTCAGATACTATAAATTGTACATTTATGTCCGAGTGAAATTATTCAGGCTGCGTGACAAAGGATGAACTTCTGTATCATTACCTCTTCTACAATTACCAATGCGAAGCAGTAACTTTTTAATTCTTTTTGTTACAGCACACTAGGGCTTAGTCTCACAAGTGGGATCAGAGTGCTTGTGAAAACATAGAAACCAGGAACATTGCAAACCTTTAGCCACTCAAATCCAAAGACTCAAAACACCTCCCAAAAGTCGCAGACACCTCCCAAAATTCGCACTCGCTCAAATCCAAAGACTCAAAACACCTCCCAAAAGTCGCAGACACCTCCCAAAATTCGCAGTCTCCAAAACTAAACCGTCTATACAAAATAGGACCATCGAACCAAAGAAAACAAATTAGACTTTAGCTAATATTACGAATGCTTACAAGATCACATATTGTTGTCTATTTTAGTGTCACAAGAGCAGCTCTCTTCCGAAGTTCTAGGAGACGGTTTTCCACTTTCAAACGGGGGAAAGTACCCAAGCACTTGGTCTCTTTCTTGCTCAGAAACACACCCACAAACAAAGTCGTCCACCAAGCACATTCACTAGCTCTCACCACTGGCTTGTTGACGTTCTCCTTGCCATTGTTTAACGCTTTGCTCAGATGCTATTCTCTGACTGATTGCCCCAACCGAGCTCTGTTGCTCTATAAACAACTCCAACAAGTCTGCTTGCACTCTTCCTCATTGCCACCCATTCCATTTGACAGCTTCACTTACACATTCCTCGTTAACTGTGGCACCAACTCTTGTTGCCCGGTTATAGGGAATCAGCTTCACTGTCTTACAATCAAAGTGGGTTTTCAATGTCACGTTTATGTACAAACTTCCCTTTTGAGCATGTATATAGCTGGTGGGTATCTGGACCATGCTTTGCTTCTGTTCGATGGAATGCGCGAGAGGAATTTAGTTACGTGGAACGTGATAATTACTGGATTGGTCAAGTGGGATGAGCTTGAATTGGCTCGTTCTCTCTTTGATGAAATGTCAGAAAAGAATGTCGTGTCATGGACTGGGATCATTGATGGCTATGTTAGGTTGAACAGGCACGATGAAGGTTTAGCTTTGTTTCGTAGAATGGCTTCTTATGAGGGTATACAACCTAGCGAAATAACTGTTCTTGCTATTTTACCTGCTATTTGGAATGTGGGAGATTTAAGGGCTTGCCGATTAATCCATGGTTATTGTGAGAAGAGAGGATTTACTGCATCTGATGTTCGTGTTGCTAATTCAATTCTAGATGCTTATGCAAAATGTGGTTGCATGCAAAGTGGATCAAAATTTTTTGAGGATATTTCGATGAAGAGGAAGAATTTGGTAACATGGACATCCATCATTTCAGGGTTTGCAATGCATGGAATGGGCAAAGAGGCAGTGGAAAGCTTTGGCGGGATGGAGAAAGAGGGTTTCAAGCCTAATCAAGTAACATTCCTAAGTGTTCTGAACGCTTGCAGTCATGGAGGATTGGTTGAGGAGGGGCTTCAATTTTTCCATAGAATGGTAGAGGATTATCAACTTTTGCCAAATAGTAAGCACTATGGTTGTCTAATAGACATGTTGGGGAGGACAGGGAGATTGGAAGAGGCAGAGAAAATTGCTTTGGAGGTTCCATGTGAGATTAGTAATGTTGTCATTTGGAGGACACTTTTGGGCGCATGCAGCTTTCACGGCAATATTGAGGTAGGGGAAAGGGTGACAAATAAGATAATGGAGATGGAGAGAGGATATGGAGGGGATTATGTGCTTATGCATAACATCTTTGCGGGTGTTGGGAGGTTCCAGGATGCTGAGAGGTTGAGAGAATTAAAAGATCACAGAAACGCCAATAAAGCTCCTGGCTATAGCTTGTTCTGAACAATGGATTCGGTGTAATTTTGTTATAAAAACTGCTAGTTGCTCAAGGACAGAACCGAATTCAGACTCATAACCTATAAAACTCGTTTTATTTTATAGGTTATGAGTCTACAACTTCCTCGCATGTTGGAGCTGTGCTCCTTCATCCAATTGATAAATAGGAGCATTTATTTTTCAATGATTTTCACTTACATTTCGTCTTTTTCGTTCAATTCTTAAATACAAACCAATCCAAATAAAAATTACACTATGTATTCAAGTAAAAACAAACTAATTTTGCTTTCAATTTTCTTATGGACAAACCGAAAATATTAATTTGAATCACATGATCATGGACCATTATAATACCATATGTTAACATCAACTTTATTGATCGAACCAGATTCAATCTTAAACTATACCTATTTTGTTATATGTAAGTAAATTATTGGATGTTCAAGTACACGCGCCAACTTTGCTTAAACTTTTGATTGACTTGTATAGAAGTAATTGAACGAGTAAAAGACGCAAATTTCCCTTGTATCTAAACTTTATCCCAACATCAGGTTTGAGTGATTGCAGTTTGAAAATAATGAGATTGGTTTTCAAAGAATTTGAATATCCTAATGTTGGCATCTCTATTGGTTTTCAAAGAATTTGAATATCATAATGTTGGTATCTCTATCAGTCACTTCTGACGGGAGTATTAAATCATCAATTTCTCATTTAGCATCACTAAAATAACACTAAAAGAATTTGAATATCATAATGTGGTGCATGTTGACCACTATGCCTAGTAAAAAATGAATGATGTCACATTAACCGAGGACATCAAAGTGGCACTGAGACGTAACGTCAGTGAAAATGGTCTGATTCTGTAAGAAGTAATCTTATACCTGTCATCTCTTCCAAGAAATCAGTGCAAATTAAACAAAGCCTGATGTTTTCAATGTACAGATGGGAATATTGTCATTATTAATTTGTTAAGTTTCTACTTAAACTAGGAATAAGAATTAAAAATGATCTTATAATTCAGTAACTTAAAAATTTGAGCCAAATTTTGAGTTTTCTTGTGTATTAATTATTCTCCTTCCTCTTTAATGAAGATTAGTATGAAAAACTTAACATAATATTAAAATCTAATATATTTTTCAAAGTTCAGTCTTATAAGTACTTACCTATCTCAAATTTTATAGATTTCACACATTAAATTTCAATTTTTAAGCGTAAAAGGGGTGTATTAAATATGTTAATTTTTTTATATAAATTAAAATTAAGAATAATTTATATATAAGAATATCATAACTTAATATTTTAAAATTTTAGATGAATGCACGAGTATCTTGCATATAAATCATTTCTCTTCCTACGAAAAACTTAACAGTGAAATCTAGTATGAATAATCTATTTTTGTCGCTAGTCATCAACAACATGGGAAAGTCTTGCCGATGCACAAAATCTTGAAAAATTTAGTAGTACGTAACTTTATTCTTAACTGATAGAGAGTCTGTTTTTGATAGACTCATTTAAAAAAAATACATATATATAACATAATAAAATGAAAATAATAAACATAAAAGATAATAACATACTAAAATAAATAAATAAATACGTACAAATAAAAAATATAAACATAAGTAATAAAATAAATAATGCAATAAATATAGAATAAGATAATGAGTAAAAATAAACGATACAATAAGTAAATAATACACAAATAAAAAAGAAGACAAGTAAATAAATAAATCAAACAAGAACTTATTTAAGATAAGTAAAGAAATATTTAGGCTAAATAACTAAGAGAGAAGTACTACATATTAAATATTTAGGTAAAATACAAGACATAAGACTCCAAAAAAATGTCTACAAGACTTATAAGAACAAGAAGGATGTCTTTGTGTAACATCATTTTTCCGTATCTTAGTACACTAAAATTTTCTATTTAGAGTTATGTCTTTAGTAAGTTCCAAAAGAGTCATATTATTCTTAATCAGTTCCCTCCAGTTTTTCTTAGGTCTTTTCTAAATACAATCTTCTTACATCTTCTTACTAAAACGTTAATGTGTCTCTTAACTCTAAAATGCATATATAATACGTGGCTCACTAATAATTATAATTTTAATAATATTAAGTGTTAAATTCTGATTGGTCAATTTAATTAAGTCAGATAAAGTTTTTTTAACTCACCGTTTGATAAGAAATGTTAAGATATCCCTATTTCATAGAAACTGGTTCTCTCTCTCTCCCACATGCCTCTCTTTACGTTTTCACCACCAAAAGCGGGATTATTGAGAGCAAGAGAAGAGAAGTCAAGTTTCTCTATATTCAATCACTTAGAGGGGTTTGTCTCCATTAAGATTAAACTAATCTCATGGATCAAGGTATGTAGTTCCTATTTTATATTTTGGTAAAAACATAGAATTTCAAGATCTGGGTTAAAGGATTATTGTAATTATGTCTATGCAGTAAATTATGCTTACATGTAGTATCAGAGCCTAGTTCTAAATTCTATGATTTTTTTCATTAGAAATATGTTTAATTCATATTATTTGTGTATAATTGCTTGTTGAATCTATTGGGTTATTAAAAATTTCTTCATATCTTATGTTTTGTTCTGTCGCATGGATAAATTTTTATGGCATTAATTGTCTCGTTCTTTTCGACTTTTTAAAAAGGGAGATATACTATGTTTATGCTTGATTCATCATCATATCCTGAAGTCCCGCAATGAAGCAGAGTCTGGGGGGCCTGATAATACGCAGCCTTACCCCTACATTGTAGAGAGGCTGTTTCCTATAGACCCACATGCATATGTGACAGGATAATAGTGATGTAGGTTAAAAAGAATAAATACGTAAAGATTGGTAGTAAATCCATATATATACCTGATGGTGACCCTAATCTGCTATTACCTTTTGCCCTGCAAAGACCAGCTCTGCTCGTTGCTAGTTGCACTATGAGTCTTCCCTGATCAGTGCCCTGAGAATGCGACAATCCCACATCGTGTATATATATATGTGTGTGTGTGTGTGTGCATATATATAAAATAAGTCGTTTATTTAATTGGTCTTCTGTGTTTTTGCCGCTTACAAGTATTGAGATTGTTTTATGAAGGAAGATGACTTTATAAAATATTTTTTTCGATTTCCGTGTATGCATTGAATAATAAATGGGTCAAAATCATGTAGCAATGCCCGACCTGACCACGGGCTAGGTGGTCTATGGCCCGACCCACCTTATATACATATATATTTTAAAAAGTCAAAAATGACATCTTTTTTCTGCTAGACCAGGTCATGGGCTGAGTTGCTTCAATAATGATGTCGTTTTGTCAGTAACTGGTCAGCTTGGGCCAAAATCGGACTGGGCCAAAATTAACATCCCTAAAATCATGTAGTCTTTGTGGATTGGAATTATTCACAAAGTTGTCTGTTACCAAGGCTACATGTAAGCGCTGATATTTTTATTTTATTTTACCGATTTCTGTGCATACACATATTAATTTTATTTGTTTATAGATTTGTATTATGTGTACTACATGAAGCATGGATGAAGTTTATTGATATATGAAAGTTTCCAAACCATATGTATGAGAGCTATTATTATTATTTTTATTAGTATTGTTATTTTAAGATGATGTAAGTGGGCATGTGCATTGTTGATTAAAGTATGATCTAGTTATGCATATGCATAATTTTAATATTCATACTTATGATAGTTTGTTAGTCGCCAAAGTGGCCAAGCTTTGATTTTTAATGGATATTGATTTATAAAATATTTTAATTTAATTACTCATGATTTATGGATGCTTATTAAGAAAAATGATATAATGAATTCATAGGTATTTGAAGTTCACTAATTATAATATTTTAGGATTATCCAAAGGTTAATTAATTAATTTAATAATTTGTGAACATGAAGTGTTATTTATATGCTTAGAATGAATGTGTTTAGTATTATATCCAACGTTAGCTAGCATGTTTGTTGGGGTTATATTTAATTAACAATTAAGTAATATAAAATTAGCATCATTATTGTAATTATGGTATGTCTTAGAATCGCCCAAAGGAGATCTTAGATATACACTAAATGTTTTATGTGGAATAAATGTTTTGAATCTGATTTAAGTGTTAAGTTTTATAACTCAAATAATTAATGTGTGAACATTCTATTATGTTTTCTAGTTTCTATTCATGTTAACTTTAATTCAGTTGCTTCATGTATTCCATCCTTTAATGGATTAAATTACTTTGATTGGTATAAATAAGTCCAATTTCACTTAGGTGTATTGGTTCTTGATTTGGCATTCCAAGTTGAGAAACCATTTGCTGTTCTTAATGCAAGTACTGCCGATGAGAAATCTTTCTATAAAGCTTAGGAAAGATCGAACAGATTGAGCTTAAGGTTTATGTGAATGACTGTTGCTAACAACATTAAGATAACTCTTCTCAACATTGAAGTTGTTAAAGAATTTATGAAATCTGTGGAGGAGCGTTCCCAAACTACTGATAAGTCACTTGCAGGGACATTAATGATTAAGTTGACCGTTATAAAGATTGATGGTTCACGAAGCATGCATGAACATGCCATTTAAATGACAAATATAGCAGCAAGACTAAACACATTGGGTATGACAGTTGATGAATTTTTCTTAGTACAGTTCATTCTTAATTCTTTGCCTCCTAAGCAGTATGAGCCATTCCAAATGAATTATAACACTATAAAGAATACGTGGAATGTGAATGAATTGGCTAGTATGTTTGTTCAAGAGGAGACAAGGGTTAAGAATCAAGAGATCCATACTATTAATTTGGTAGGTCATCAAGGAGCTGGAAAGAAGCCCAAAAGGAATTATAGCAAAGGCAAAGGCAAGCAAGGACCATTTAAAGTTAATGAATCCTCTAGTCAAGTTCATAAGAAGGAACATAAAGTTGTTAGATGTCATTTTTGCAAGAAAGTTGGGCATTATCAGAAAGATTGCCTAAAACGTATAGGTTGGTTTGAAAAGAAAGGTAAGCTTAGTACTTTAGTATATTTCAAATCCAATTTGGTTGAATTTCCTTATAATACTTGGTGGATTGATTCTGGTTGTACCACTCATGTTTCGAATACCTTTCAACCTAAACCACAAGCCCAAATGAAAAGTTTGTTTTAATGGAGAACCATGTCAAAGCTCCAGTTGAAGCCATAGGAACTTATCGTTTGATTTTAGATAGTGGACATCATTTAGATTTATTTTAGGCACTTTATATACCTTATGCTTCCTGTAATTTAGTTTCCTTATCTAAACTTGATTATGTTGGCTATAATTTCAAATTTAGGAATGGATGTTTCAGTTTATTTAAAAGCAATTGTCTTATTGGTTCTAGTGTTCTTTATGATGGAGTATACAAGTTAAATCTTGATAACCCTTTTGCTGAAACCCTACTAGCCTTGCATCATAATGTCGGTACTAAACGTGGTTTAAATAATGAAAGTTTAGCTTTCTTGTGGCATAAATTATTTCCAAAGAAAGACTACAAAGACTGGAAAAGAATGAAATTTTACCAGATTTGGAATTTACTGATTTTGATGTGTGTGTGAATTGCATTAAGGGAAAGTAAACCAAATACACAAAGGAAGGAGTCACAAGAAGTAAACTTCTTAAAACTATATACACTAATATATGTAGGCCTTTTGATGTTCCATCCTTTAATGGAGAAAAATATTTAATCACATTTATTAATGAATTTTCACGTTATGGATATTTCTATTTATTGCATAAGAAGACTCAAGTAATAAATGTGTTATAGGTGATTGTTCATGAGGTGGAAAGGCAATAAGATAGAAAGGTGAAAATTGTTAGATCTGATCGAGATGGTGAATTTTATGACAAATATAATGAGTTAGGACAATGCCCAGGCCGATTTGCCAAATTTCTTGAAAAGCATAGTATATGTGCTCAATACATAATGCCAAGTACACCAAAACAAAATGATATGGCAAAAAAGCGTAATCGTACATTAATGGATATAGTTAGGAGTATGTTAAGTAATTCTTCTTTGCCTTTATCAATGTGGATGCATACATTGAGGTCCCCTGTTTACTTGTTAAATAGGGTTCCTAGTAAGGCAGTTCCAAAGACTCCTTTTGAACTATGGACTAAAAGGAAACCTAGTATAAGGCACCTACCTGTTTGGAGCTGCCCAACAGAAGTAAGAATTTATAATCTACATGAAAAGAAAGTAGATGCAAGAACAATTATTGAATTTTTTATTAGTTATCCGGAAAAGTCTAAAAGGTGTAAATTTTATTGTCCTAATCATACAACAAAAATTGTTAAAACTGGAAATTTTAGGTTCCTTGAGAATGGTGAAACCAGTGGGAGTGTTAACAGACCACGTAATATACTTCTTCCATATATGTTACTCGTAATAATCAAACACTTCATGAAGAGCCTGTAGTTAATAAGCCTATTGAATCTGCAATCAATGT
>JAOSBL010000002.1:9042535-9054506 GCA_027568915.1 Erythroxylum roraimae
ATGATCTTATATAGAAAGGTTATTCTCTTTTCTTAAACTGACCCTTATCTTTTCACAAATCTTTTGAATTTATTTAACCTAAATACTTTTATTTGTAGAAGTTATCCTTTTATTTATTTATTTATTTCTTCTCTTTCAATTGCTTGCTTATTTTACTAACTTAATTGTTTTCTTAAAAACATACAAGGTTACGTAATATTGAATTTCCTTAAACTTCGCACCTCAATAGGATTTCTACTAGGACGTTGTTATCATTATATAGTAAATCAAATCATTTATTTATTTATTTATGTATTTGACTCTTACTATTGTTATTTTCTCCCATTTTCTTTTTCTTTTCTTCAATTTGTTTTCCAAAAGACATTTATTTATTTATTTTCCTGTGAGTTTATTAAAAATAGATAAGGTTGTGTACTACTGGACCTTCTTAGACTTCGCATCTCAATAGGATTTCTACCAAGATGTTGTTGTCATTATATAGTAAATCAAATCATAAAAAATAAAAAGTAATTTTATAATAAATTATAAAATTTAAAAAAAGCTAAAACTAAAAGTTAAAAATTAAAAACTCAATAAATATTTTTTACTAAATTTAAAAATAAAATAGAAAATTGAAACCTAAAAATTGAAATAAATAGTAAGCTTTTTAAATATAAAATAGTTAATTAGATTATGCAAAATTTGAAACAAAAGTAACGTGAAGAACAATACACCAACCTTTTCGGGAGAGAGAATCCAATAACATCGATCTAACTTTGCAACATTATGAGAGAACTAAATCAACCTATATGGTTTCGTCCCTAGTTTAACCAGATCCTGACGATGACGCTGATCATCTTCATCCCTTGGAGATATCTTTGGGGGAGACAAAGTGTATTGAGACTAGCACTTTACCAACTATGTTTTAGGAGTCGCCTTGCTATCGCTATCATTCTTCACCCAAATCTAGCTCCATATCTGACCGAGGCGACTTAAAAGGTTAAGACTCAAAAGGTTAACACCCAGATCCGTCGCAGTTGCTAGCTCTTCACCCAGATCCAACCACCTCACCGTCGCTATTGCAGTCGCTCTTCATCCAGAGGTCCAGATATGGCAATGACGGCAACCCATAATGTTAAGACAATAGCAGTGTCTATGACTCTATGGTGCTGGGTTCTGCTACTACTGACGATGCTGGGCCGCCTACTCAAGTGGAGGAGTTCCCTACTGTCGCACAGAGAACTGAACCTGGAGATGGTGTTAGCGTTGGTGTATCTGGAGTGTCTAAGTCCCACGAGTCTTCCCCGACTGCTAGTGCATGGAGCAAAAAACTTCAATTCCAGCAACACAAGGTACAAATGAAGCATTACCCTGATGTCATGAAGAATGACATCGTTTGTCCCCCACTTGAACTCTTGCAGCGGGAGAAAGAGCGTGGTCGAATGCACTGGTGGGATCATTCTAGAGCAAACATCATGCATTTCCAATTATCAAGGCTTAGGCTAGTGCACGGTGGAGTAAACAAGATTTGGAGAAAACTCAATCCAATTGGAATGGGTCCTAGGTATATTGGGGACAACCCATGTTCCTATAGAAGTAGAAGCCAGAGATTGCATTTAATAGGGAGTGTGTTAAAGTTTTTCCAATTTGGATATATTTCCATAACCTACCGCTTGAATTGTGGTCTATGGAAGGGTTAAATTTTCTTGCTTGTTCATTGGATAAATCGTTGAGTATGGATGCACAGACATCAGGTGTGGATAGAATAGGATATGCAAAAATATGCATAGAAGTGAGTCAAAAGGCTACACTACCAGATTGTCTTCCAATTATGCAACTTAGTGAACTTGGGGAGAGCGTGAAAGGAGAAATACAATTATACTACCCATAGAAGCCACACAATCCTGTCAAGAAATGGGTTCCAACTAGGAAGAGGTATAAAACGGGTTGGCAAAAGGAGTTAATGGGGATTGAACAATCAACAGTTAAAGTTGGTACTGGAGTTTAGCGAGAGGTTCATAAGCAACCTACCTAGATTCCTCCAACCGAAAGGGACACAGGAGAGTATCTTGAAGTGGTTGAACATATAAGTCAAAAACAGGGTGATCCTAGTTCTGAGAGTCCGAAGTTGGTAGAGTACACTAGTACTGTTGATGTAATGCAAAGTAAGACAACTAGAGTTTCTATAGAGAATGAGAAAGGACCAGTTCGATGCAAAAGTTCATATTAAACACAAATGAGTAAGGAAAAAAGAGCCAGGAGGGCTGTAGTGGTTACTCAACAGAATGAGATTGCCGAAGTAGTGTAAGAACAGACAACTATGGATAACTCTAGTGTAGACAACGTGGAGTGTCTAGATAGTGGAGTGGTTCACTTCACCGTACAATATTTGGAGCAATGTTAGATGAATTGGACCAACATCTTGACTCTATTAGCAACTATTCAACAAAATGAGATTTCTAAGGCTAGGTTGGAGTATGAAGAACATACAACAATAGTAAACTCCAGTGATAACTGTGTGGCAAGTCAGGGGACTGGGTTATCATTTCTCATAATGCATAACATCCTGGGCAGTGCATCTTGGTATTGAATTATAATTCTTTTGCTTATGCGACAATTGTTTTCCCTTGAGAAAGAAATTCAGATTTGGCAGCAGAGGAATGTGATTCTCCATCAGGTGCAGACTAAGTCCCTAATATTCGAAGAGATTTTTGTATGCAGTCCAAAACTGCAAAAAAAAAAATCAGCAAGGAAGAGAAAGAAAAATCCCAAATACTAACAATATGAGGATAAAAAGAAGTATCTTGGCATGCAATGTTTAGCCCCCTCTTTCCATAGAGATGAAAAATAACAACGTTTTCTATGGAATAGGCTGAAGTTGAGCGTTATCTCTGTCATGAATACGAGTTGCAAGAGATTTATCTTTAGCAGACTCATAAACCAGAATGGGATAGTTTCCAGGCAGCATCCAAGCAACTTCAACGCATTCCTATGCACACTCATTCCTGATGCATATGCAATTTCACTGAAGGCTTCGCTCTTCCTGGTCTTGAATTTCTTGAACATTATTTGGCGACCCTGATGAAACCCCTTGTACAAGTCATGGCGGGTCCGCTCATTGTAGTTGTTTGTTGCTTATTTGAGTTCTTCTACTGAGAAGATGCGTATAAGGTTAGATCTACCATCACAAAAGGTAGCCAATTCTTCCAACAGCATGCTTTCGTTCCTTATGAATGCTTGCTCACTTCCATTTGCCACTCTCCAACAACAACACTTCTTCATTCCAAAACAACTCTTCTTATTACTCGCCATTCAACACTATTGCAAGCAAAAAGCCTCTCTGCTCTAACAATTCAATGGAAGCTATCAACAGAAGCAATTGTATTATACATAGAAACCCTGAACGTTGAGTTAAACATGCTAGTATTTTCAATATTTTCACCATATATCTATTGGAAGCAAAAGGAACCACAAAGCTGGTCATCTGATTAATAAACCTCTATCAAACTTATTTATTGATGAAAATATTACGGTCATGTGTAATGCAACAAAGTTTAGTAACATTTAGTTGCAAAATGAGTAAAAATGAAAGAGTAAGTTGACAAAGATATACCTCTAGAATGCAAACGCAACTTAGAAGAAAAAAAGGTGGAGATCTGAATCTACTTTTCCAGTGTGTACCTTAAAGCAATTACTGGAGACTGGATATGAAACTTTAGGACTCATTTCATATTTATTACCATACCAGCCCTTTATGTTGTGTTAAATTGGCCTTAGGTGTGACTAATTGAATTGTAGTTGTGAGTCTCTCTCCATCCCGTCTAGGTACTCAGAAATTTTGCTTTACAAGCCAGATAAATAAAAGAAAAGAGGTTACTTTCCAAATTTATTTACTGTGTCTAAATAGGAGCTTTCACTAATAATTTATCTAACAATTTCCGAAAATCCTCTTATGTTTAACTGCATTTTCTAATGAATTTTTTAAGAATATTGAATTTTTTGGACTAAAATATAAATAAATACATATCTTAATTTCTAAATCTGAATAAACAAAAGATAAAAGATTATTTATCTTTTTATTTTAAAAATCTAATAAGCATCGTGTATACAAAACTTCTCATTAATATTTTAACAATTCTAATATTTTCATTATTTACTTTTAATATTAAAAATGGAATTACACATTTCAATTCTAGCATAAAAATTTGAAGTAAAAAATTGGGAGGCAAGCCAAAGCTTTTAAGTGACTAAGAACCTTAAATTGATGAATCTAAAGCTGTAAACATTATCACAATAATCCAAAAAAATCAATTAATTAGGATTAAATAAAAAAGGAAGAATTCCAGTTTTTTGTTGTTGTTAGTAAATTCAAAAAATGGAATTGGAATAGGGGGGCCAGGCAACATCCCAACAACTGAAGATAATGTTGATGCATACATGCACAATTTCGTAGAAGTCAACCCTCTCTTGAAGTTTCTAAGAAATTCTTGGGAGTTATTGGACGACCTTGGTGAACCGGTTAAAATGTTAGAACTTGATGCTTTACCAACAAGCTCCAAGTAAAAGTCATATTCGACATGTGTTATTTTTGCTTTACAAATCAATATCTAGGCTAACTGTGGATAGTGTGAGTTAGTGGGAAGGCAACTGTTAGTAAAGGTATGTACGTCGTATCCAACCTAAAGTAGAAATGAATGGCAATAGTAGATTCCAGAACCTAACTCACTAGAAAAAGTGCCTTGCTTTACAATTTGCTTCTCATCATATTTTTTGGTTGCTTTTTCCATTTTTTCTGCTTTGAAGTTAATGATATAGGATTACATCTATAATCAACAAACGCAACCATCTTCTATAGTAGCAATGCTTCATGCATGTTCTGCAATTGTTAGTTGTCAATTCCCAGTGCTTCTAGGCAGTGAAACCTCCCATATTCTATCTATATAACACAGCCCTCATTGAATACTATGAAGAAAGAATGTTTAGTCTTGTGATGCTTGTTCGATCCGTGTTTTAACACTTTTATTTAACGAAATCCTCAACATAACTAGAGATCTGTAATGCTTAAAAGCAAAAGTATACTACTCATTTCCAAGTTATTATTCAAGGGGGTTTAGTGAACAAGAAGAGAAAAACTTATTCCTTTCAGATGTTATATCGATGGAGAGCAGTACAAAGTTAAACAATGTCAAATTATGCCTTTCAAATTATTCAGGCTAATCCTATCAATTTTTCCAACTTGTAAGGTCTATTATGATTTCATTCAGCGCCTTGAGACATAGAGAGGAAAAAAGAAAAGAAATAATAAAACCATAACGCACAAAGGGATTGTATTATATACAAAAATGCTTGTTTGATAAAACAAATAAAATAAAAAAAGTGAATAGATCTTTTTTTTTTTGGTAAATCAGAAAACTTTATACTAAAAATGAATAGGTTATATACACAGCGAGAGATTACCCAGGATCTCTTGCCAACAGAAGTACTACTAAGGATAAAACCATAGGAACACCACAGAGCAGAAAGAGCAAAACCGCACCCTCAACACTAGCCTCTCAAGCAAAGTAAGAAAACAAAGCCCAATACCCTACTACATAAACTCCCCAGCACCCAGGAAAATCTACTCAATGATCAACAACAAACCACACCAATCAGTAAAATCGTCTACATACATAGGCTTTATGAATAGATCTTGATGAGCAGTAGGTAGCAAAGGGACAATAGAGGCTTTATGAATTTGCCCGATTGAGTTCTTTTGCCACTTCAAGCATTGTTCTGTTAAATCCTTAAATGCGTGCAATTGCAGTAGCCTTAATAGGTTCAAGTTGTAGCTCTTTCCGGGACATTGTCCATCTGCCATAACAAAGGGATCCTTCTCAAATCCGCTCTTTTAAACTTGTTGTTTCATATTTACTAAATTAGCCGATTTTCAAGTCAAAAGCTGTAGCGGAAACAAATCAAGTACATTTTTCTCTTTGAGCATATATGTTTTCATGGACTCTAAAGTTATGTTTAGTTGAGGGTTTATTAATGGAATGGAATGAAATGTAATGTAATATTGTTCCATTATTTGAGAGGAGGGTTTATAATGGAATGGAATGAGATAAACTAGAAGAGAAGGATTTCATATTACATCTCATTCCTATTATTCACAAATGCAATCATCAATAATAACAAAACTAATATCTACATTTTATTTAGAGCATTAACTACATAATAAGATTGACATACCTCTAATGTTTGGCATGAAATCTTGATGCATTCTCTCAATTTTAGACACCACAACCTATCAATATCAACAAACCTTGTGCAAGAGAGGGACCTTATGGTAGAAGATCCAATTTTTTGTTTTCACACCCACACTCTATATGCCCACAATCTCACTATATGTTATTCTTTATAACATGTTCTACCATAAGGGGTAGAAAAGGATAATTGTGTTATTTCAAGGATGTTATGAACTATAGTTTATAGGGCCAACATATAGTACCATGTGACTTATATACAATTAGTAAATTATTAACCATCCCATTATGATTATTAAACATATATACATTAGGTAATTCGATTAATGATCGTGAATATAGAATTAATGTTGTGATTATATTAGTTCACATATTTTTAACATTCTCCCACTTGGACAATATAATCAAACCAACATACAAATCTCCATCATCCAAAAGCAGTCAAACAAATCATATGCAATATCATATCGACAGGATACATATACTATATATGATTAGGTCCTGGAGATATTCAAATACAACAATAATCATTAAATCAACATGCATGCAATACAACAACTGAGACAACACATTTGTCTCCTTTTGTACCTGTCATTTCATCAAACTACATATACACATCAACATAGATATGTCATTATTAACAAGAAGGTACTGCAAACATCATTATTCATGTTTCATATATAAAAGTCATAAGGAATCCGTACAAAGTACTAACATGTTCACTACAAAATAGCAAATTCTCACTAATCTTATCAAGCTAAGCTCCTGATAATTCCATATGGGAAACGTGTTTTGCAAACACACAATAGGTAAGCCTTTTGTAAGTGGATATGCTAACATGCTAGCTGTAGGCGTATACTTAATAGAAATGAGGGATTCATTGACTCTTTCTTTAACAAAATAATACTTTGTATCAATATGACTTGAGTGAGAAATACTTCTAGTGTTCTTAGAGAAAGCTACAACTTTGAAGTTATCACAGTACAATTTTAGCGGACTCAAAACAAAGTCTACAATATCCAATGCTGAAATAGAATTCCGCAAATGACAAGCTGCCTCATAGCACGTCATATACTCTACCTCCATGGTAGAGGATGCTGTGAGTGTTTGTTTGACACTTTTTCACGATATATCTCCTCTAGCCATCATAAAGATGTAGTCTGAAGTGGACTTTTTTATCATCCACATATCCTATATAATCAACGTCATTGAACCCAACTATATCAAGAGTGTCAGTTTGCTGATAAGTCAACATATGATCTTTGCCACCGTGAAGATGCCTCATAACTTTCTTAGCCACTTTCCAATGACTAAAGTCCAGGATCACTTAAGTATCTTCCCAATATGCCTACAACAAAAGCAATAGCAGGGCGTGTGCATACTTGAACATAATCAAACTGCCTATAAGTGACGCATAAGGAATGATTTTCATTTCATCTCTCTTTGTCATTTTGTGGACATTAGGCCATTGAGAATTTGTCACCCTTCACTATTTGTGCCTTTCCATGAGAACAAGAATGTATATTGAATCTTTTCAAGATTCGATCAATGTAAGTCTTTTAAGATAATCGTAGAATCTCATCAGTTATATCTCAGAGAATCTTTCCACTTGTCCACTTGAGTCATGTTTGATTTTGTAAACCCACTTGCAGCCAATGGGTTTGAAACCTTTATGTAGTTCAACCAACTCCTAAACTTCATTTTGTGATATGGAACTCAACTCATCTTCCATTGCATTCATCTACAATGTAAATTGAGGACTATTCATGGCTTCTTGATAACTGACTAGTTCAGCATTATCTTCCACATCAAACCTATGTTCCTTCAAATAGACAATATAGTCATTAAGAATGACAAGTCTACGTGTTCTTTATAGTCTCCTGACAACAACTTCATCATCTCCAGTATTAATGACTTCATCATGTGCTTGATTCTAAGGTTCATCATGAGATTCAACTGGAATCTTTTCAATCATAAGGTCATTAGTAAGAGCGGAAGCGACTAGTACAGGGATTACAATACGTTCTTCCCTGAATACAATTTCTCTTGACCCTTAACTTGAGCCAAATTCATCTTCGAATAGACAGCTTTATCTGATTCTATAATTCTGGTCGTGTGAGATGGGCAATAGAATCTAGAACCCCTTGATCCGACAGTGTAGTCTACAAAGTAGCCACTAATAGTTTTCGGATCAAGCTTCTTAGCTTGTGGATTATAGGGCCTTACTTATGCTTTGCATCCCTAAACATGAAAATAGCACAAGCTTGGTTTCTTGCTTGATCATAACTTGTATAGAGTCTTTGGGACTAACTTGCTAGGTACTTGATTAAAAATATAAGCAGTTGTCTTCAACACCTTACCTCACAAAAATTCTGGCTAACTAGAATGAATCAGCATACACACAACATATCAATAAGTGTGTGATTTCTTCTTGCAACGATTCCATTCTGTGAGGTGTTCCTGGCATTGTATATTTTGCTTCAATATCACATTCTTGTAAATATCTAGCAAAAGGCCCTAGATTCCCTCCACTCTCATCATAACGCCCATAACACTTTCCACCTCTGTCAAAATTAACTACTTTGATTTTCTTCCCCTTTTGAAGCTCAACATTAGTAAGAAAATCTTAAACACCTTCAAAGATTCATATTTGCACGAATGAGCTCCACATGACCAAACTGAGAAAAATAATCAATAAAAGTGATGAATTATTTATAATCACCCATATGGAATAAGTGGCCCACATATATCAGTATGAATCAACTCCAACAATTCTGAGAACTTGTCTGTTTTGCTTTTTCTAACCTTGGCGGTCAACTTTCTTTTAATATAATCAACACAGGTAGTAAAATTTGAAAAATCAAGATCCTGAAGTACACCATCTTTTCCCAACCTCTCCATTTCGTCTCTAAAAATATGGCCTAAATGTTTGTGTTATAACATATAAGATCTCAAATCCAACCTCATACGTTTGGAACCAACAACAGTATTAAGAGAAGAGGAAGAAGCAACAGTAACAACATCATTCAACTTAAATTTGTATAAATTTTCATATAAATTTTCATTTCTTACCAAAAGAGTGTCACGATACAAAGTTAGTTTTCTAGTTCCATAAAGAAGACTATTACCTAGTCTATCCAAAAATGGATATAAAAATCAAATTCCTCCTAATAGAGGGTAAATAAGCAACATCATGTAACACCAAAAGATGTCCTGTATTCAACTGTAGCTAACTGTTCTAAAAAAATCAACTTTAACTTTGGTATTATCTCCTATGTACACGTGTTGCTCAGAACTAGTCAGCCTTCTTCGACTTGTTAGTTTCTACAACGAATTCATAATGTGAATTGTTGCTTAAGTATCTAACCACCAAGTATTTAAGGGCACATCAATAATATTGGACTCTAAACAAACCATTATAAGACAATTACCTTTCTTCTCTAAGTGAGCTTTGAGTTTTCGGCAATCAGCTTTCTTGCGCCCAAAATTTTGACAAAAGTTGCACTTCTCTTTGAAAAACTTTTTCTTCTGACTAACAGAAGATGAGCCCGCCTGTACACTTCCTTTAGGACTAATAGCTTTCTTCTTAAAAGACTTTTGGTCACTTGAGCCATTAGAAGTGAACTTTCTCTTTTGAGAATTGTTGAGGTTTGTCTTCATGGAGATGCTTCTTGTCCTTCCCTTTTTCATGTCATCTTCATCCTTGACAAGAATAACAATCATCTCCTCAACAGTCCATTGCTCTTTTTGAGCATTATAGCTTGATCTTATCGAATCAAATTTGAAAGGAAGAGTTCTCATCACAAACTATACCATGTAATCCTCACCCAAGTCCATATACATAACCTTAAGCTTATGGTAACAAACCATGAGCTTATCGATGTGAGCTCTAATATCACTTGCACCATCATAAATGGTGTGATGAACATGTTTAAGTACTCATTTTTTTTCATTCTTTGAGAATTTCATGTACTTCTTCTTAATAGCAGCAAGAAAATCCTTTACACTATTAGCCTCGAGAATACTATCACGAATAGATTCATCCATATGATACCTCATAATCATCAAACGACATCAGTTAGAGTATTCCCACTCCTCATAGGATTTCTTTTCCTTCTCAGTAGCATTATCAGCGAGTTTAGGTGGTATATCAATTCTCAAAGTCAAGTCCATTTGCATGATAGTCAAATTCATCATGAGAGATTCAACCACTACTTGTGGTTTGTTTCATTCAGCGTCACGATGACAAAGACTCTTGGATTGCTTAAAGCTCAATGAAAACTAAGAGCAATAACCATGATATGCATGTTAAAATATAATCATGCAATTTGCGCTCTTTTTCTCAAAATTAATTATATAATTCATGCTAAAGTTCTTTAAACAGATATAGAACTCATTTACAGGTTAGAACAGTTTATTAAACATTACAACCAAATCATCAATGTACTATCGAAAGGATAGAAAATTGTGCGGTTCATAATATTTCAATAAAATTTCTTCACCATATTAAACATCATACTAAGTAGTAATTATCGACAGGATAATTAATTACCTGTATAGATCTTAATGTTATTTTAGAGGAAAAACAAAAAATTTTAAACATATATTAATATTTTTTTTAAAAAATTCCTCATCATAAATTGTTTCGCATGCTCAATTTTACGATAGGTAAAAATAAGCATTCACTATTGTCAACAATTTGTCATGTTTATGCCACAATAAGATTAAAACAATTATAATTATCAAATAAAATTTACTAAATTAATCTTGTACATAAATATATGGAAAATAGAATTAAAAATGGAGCAAAATGATGAAAAATTTGTCCAAAAAGGACCTTGCACGTGCCCCCATACGCACTGTACAAATTTTTTAATATATATATATATAGGTATCAACCCTAAAATCAAATGACCATGGAGTTCTAATGCCAATTGTTGTTCTTTATAACATGTTATACCCTAAGGGGTAAAAAAGGATAATTGTGTCATTTCAAGGATGTTATGAACTATAATTTAATGGGCCAACATATAGTTATTAGGGTACTACCATGTGCCTCAAATGCAATTAGTAAATTATTAACCATATCATTATGGTTATTAAACATATATTAGGCAATTCAATTAATGGTCATCAATATAGAATTAATGTTGTGATTATATTAGTCCATATATTTCTAACAATTCCTTCTTAAACAGTAAAAATAAAAGAACCTCCAATTTGAGGGGTTGAGGATGGAATGTAAAATGATAAAAACTTTACACTATACTACATTGTAAACTCTTTATCCAAACAATATTTCACTATATTACACTATAAGTTCATCCATTCCTCCCAAATAACAATTTTCTGAATTTACATTCCATTAAAAACTTTATGTCTAACCAAACATAGCCTAAGATGCAAAGATTCCCATTGTCCAAGTTATATAATTCTAGACATGGTAAAAACATGTGGTCATTCCGTATCCCCCGTCAATTTCAAAGGATTGGAGCATTAAAATGAAAAACAGAGTCTAAAGAGTCAATACTGGTCGTAATTGCCTATGTCGTCATCATCATCATCACACCTAGTCCGAAATTCCGCAATGAAACGGGGTCTGGGGAGGTCTGATTGTATGTAGCCTTACCCCTATATAATAGAGAGGCTGTTTTTGGTAAACCTACATGCAAATAAAACAATATAAGAATAATGCAAGTTACAAAAATAATACTAATGATAATAGTACTAATAATACTCCTAATAATAAA
>JAOSBL010000002.1:9055474-9067866 GCA_027568915.1 Erythroxylum roraimae
TCTTTGATAGGTATGAGATGAGTTTATAAACTATCTCTAACCATGTACATATACTCTTTTTTATTACATTAATCTTACTACTGATTTACCAAAAAAAAAAGATTGTTATATTTGATACTACAAATGACTTATTTTAGTCAAAAGTTTGTCAATCAATAGTCATTAGATATAATATGAACTATATGGAGTTAGTTAAGAGATCAATATATGATTCATCAACCTAAAGTAATTAGGGAGAATATTCTCTTGTTCTTGATTAGTATTTATTTGGAAAACTTTTGGTTAAGGTGGAATGATACTTCAAAAATATTTTTCAAATATCATTAATAAAATCAATTACTAATGATGGAGAACTAATATGACTAAATTCAAATAGAGTAAACATTAATTTCATACTCTATGTCTAATCGGAACATTGTGTGGAGAAATTATTTAATTATACAAAAAATCATATATAATAAGTTAATCAAATCCACTTTGACAGTCAAAAATATTTGATAGTCATGAGAAATTGTTAGACACCAATTTTGATATATGGAAATAAATTATTTAATTAGATGATTAAAGAAGAATTAATATTTTTTAACTTATCTAATTCTGAAAATAATTTACATTTCTATTTTATAGCTCGTGCTAATATATTTAGGAACCTATCAGGTCACTTACAAAGAATGAGTTGAAAAGAGAAAATGGCATTTAAGAAAGTTGGATTGATTGTAAAGTTTGAGAAATTTTAAAATTAAATATGAGATATTTAACAAATAAGGACTAATTAAGTTATTAAAACGTCCAACCTCTATTATAAATAGGCTTAGGCTTATAAGGATTATATGGAAAAAATCAAAAAGGGCATCATATAAATACCGTTAAAGGCTAGACATGTGTGTCATTATAGTGGTCACATTGAGTCAATTTCGAAAGTGGTTCGAGGGAAACGACATGAAAAGAATTAAGTTACATAAAAAGAAACAAATTATGTGATATAATTAAAATGATCTTAACTTTTAGGAAATCAAACAAAAATATTTTGTTTTCATCCCACGCATTTGAAGTGTAAGTGATAGCAAAAGAAATCATATTGTTTAAAGCATAGTATAGAGATATAAATTGGACATTTTTAGGACCTTTATAAACAGTATATCCAAAAATAAGCTTTAAGCTACTTATCTCATAGTATTTAGTAAACTATAGAATTTTACAGTTGACCAATTACAAAACAAATGTAACTAATTACACATCATGTCATTATAAAGTTAAAACTAGCAGTTAATAATGAAAACTTTAACAATTGTCTAGTAGTTGTTGGTACATTTATAAGAAAAAAAATTACTCATAAGAATGCCTTAAACACAATGCGTTTTTTAACATAAGGTTAGTTATAAAAGTAAGACTATATGATATGAAAAATGATGAAGTATTTGTAGTCTTAATGTTTCTATTATTATAAAAGGACTACATTTGAAATAAAACCCCATAAAAGGTGTTTATTCATAATCTCTTATTAACTCAAAGATGAATTAAATTTCTAAAGTAGAGTAAAAATAAAGGGTTAGCTAAATAACTTAGCCTTTTGAAATTAATGATTTTTAAATTAGTTCTAAAGTAAAAATTTTATAATCTATACTTCATATTTTAAGATCCATTGTCAATAAGTTGTTTAAATTATTATTATGCAGTCTAAATATTAAAAAATTAGACTAAAAATGATATTTGAAATTATTTTGCGGTAAAAAAACTAAATATGATAATATTATATTTTAACATTAAACACATTGAAACTTAAATAAACCAAAAATGAATTTTACATATTTAAGTTAAAATAAATATTGTGTGTTTTCCTTTGCAATTATCCCGTCATGTTTAATGTTGATTCGAAGGTTGATTCTCTTATTTAGGAACTTATTAGATTTTTGTCCCTGCTTATGTCTCATTTGTTGATTGAAGACTGTTTGCTTCGATTTAAAGTTTTATAAGATTCTCCCAATAGTTTCTTATTTATTAAGCAAAGGCTTGTTCTCTTGTTTTGAAGTTTTGTAGTAATCTATTTGGCATTTTGTCTTATGATGTCTGTGTATGTTAAAATGAAAGTGAAATTCAAATATTTGAGGATATTGTTACATGGTTTGAATGTTCCCTTATCTTAGGAAATCGATGATAGGATTCAATCCCACATATAGCATAATAATAATGAAATCTTTTTTATTTGATTTCCCAAAATTTAAGATCACTTAGATTCTATATCATGATTAACATATAAAATATGATAAACCTTGAATCATAATTAATACCTTATTTTGATGCTTGATCATTTTCTTGTAGTTTTCCTCAAACTATTTTTGAAACTACCTCATTTCAACCACTGAAGTCATATACATGTCTGATCGCTAGCAATATTTACGTAAATGTTGAGAGAACTCTACAATTGTTACAGAGAAGTTTAGGCAAGAAGTGCTAGCTCCCTTAGAGCCTAAGCCTATTTATAATTTAATTAAAATAAAATTTTATTTTAAATTAAAATTTAATTAGAATTATAATAACTACTAATTGGATCCAAATAAGATCCAATGTCTCATATTAGAGCTTATTAAATATATCATATTTAATCTTAAAGTTTCTAAAACTTTATAATCAAGTCCAACTTGATTAAAACATCGTTATGCTCTTTAACCTATTCTTTGTGTCTGACCCATTAGGTTCCTAAATATATTGACAATGGATGAAAATTACAACTCTAAATCATTTTTAGGATTAGATAAATTGAAATTATTTAATACATCTTTAATACTCTAATTAAAAAATTTATATCAATAGATCAATATTAGCATATAATAATGCATCATAACTATCTAAATATTTAGGAATGTCAAAGGGGTTTTAACTAACTTTATGTCCATGATTTTTTCATATAATTTAATCCTTTCATCATCCAATGTTTTGATTAGACATGGAACACAAAATTAAGTCTACTTTGTTTGAGTCTAATCATGTTAGTTCTCCACCATTACTAATTGCTTCTATTAATGAAATTTGAAAACTATTCTCAAAATTTCATTTCCCCTTGGCCAAGGATATCCTAAATTAATACTAATTAAGAATAATGAAGCATTCTCTCTAATTACTTTTGCGTAGTGAATCTTATATTAACCATTTAACTACCTTTGTATAGTTTATAAGCATCAAAATGAGAATTTAGATAAACATACAGGTAATGTTCTAAATGGATTTCGTATACGGGGTAAGTTTAGTGAACTTTTTCTCTAATAAGCATCCACGCGTTGGTTTAAGTATTTCATACTTTAGTCGATAAGATCGACTACTCCCTTTATAAGGAAGAAATATAACATGTGTTAGAATTTTTACGCTTTATTAATGTCTAATCTTAATAGAACAATGACTATAAATAATTTAGGAATAATATATAAATGAAATATGAATCTCATAATTATGATCTCATCTTAATTTCATTTTCAATGTTTTTTTATCCCATGGGCTTTATCATATATTGTTAGTTTATATCTTACAGCTAATCGGCTGTTTGAAGTTTAGAGACATAATTATTTTAAGGCATTATTTATCATAACATATTCAATTGCACTAAGTCCATCTTTTAAGTATCTTATACCATATCTCCATATGAAAATCATAGTACTGCTAGGACAGTGGTTCAATGAGAGAATTGTACAAGATTCTTTATTGTAAGTACTTTTTTAAATGTTATAACTTTTATCTTAATTTTCATTATAATTAAGAGAAATAGCTTAAATATATACTTGAATCTTTAATGAGACCTTAGATCCTTTTACATGCCCAATAGCTTTTATGTTCTAAAGTACATTAGTCCTTTGAACATACAATATAAGGAACTATACCAAGTTCACAAAAGAACTTATTAATCCAAATAATTATTTCAAAAAAATGGAAAATGTATTATGGCTTGATTAGCAGCTAATGCTACACTAGAACCTTTCTAATAAGATAATATTATTCTAAGTAAAATATACTTTAACTAATATTTAATTCTAAAGTTAATATTATTATATCCTTGAACTCAAATTATATATAAAATAATGAATATCTTTAATACTTCAAAAGTATCAAATATCTCTAAACACAACTTTAGTATGTTATCTATAAACTAGGGCTTAGAATAGGTAACCAGCTTCTGCATCTATATATATAGATCTAATTCCCTAAATTAAAAATTATTACCTTTTCATATCCAATAAGAGTTATTCTTATACTGTCATATATTCAAATTTTCAAAATATGAATTTTTATTTCCTACAAGCAATATATCTCTGCAAACTCTCATTGAAGAGGAAAATAATACTCCCACTAACCTTCTTATAGATATGATAAATTTATAATTATCTCTAAAACAAAATCTTTGAATTCATATTGAAAGTCAATCTTTCAATGTCTTGTAGCCTTTCAACTATACATTAAATGTATCAATAAAGGCATTAGTTCTAATTGAACATATTGTCATAAGATTTGAACTTTTGAAATTTCTTCTTATCCTATTACTTAGCTTAAGAATCATTCTTTTATAAGTGTTTATTGAAATGAACATTTTGTTTAATAGGTCTTTAAGATTATATCCAATATGTAATATTATCCAATCTTTTAGATATTTCATAACCTTCTATTATCTTATTTATTTATAAACTTATTCAATAATATGCACTTCATTTAAGCATCACATCTCAAAAGCATTAGCTTTGACTTTATCAAAGTTATACCATTCCATATCTAATATGGAATATTGCTAATTGATTTGGTTGAAACAATTAAAGATAAGTTTTTCTACTAAGCATAGCCATAGAAGAAATAAATATTACATTATATGATATCTTGATTGTTTTTTCCTCTTTATATAAATCCATACCATTATAGAATTTAGATATAGAGGTATTCACTATAGAATCTCATTCTGTATTGAAAACGAAAATTTATATCTCACCATATTAATCTGATCAAAGGGTTATGGCATTCTTAGTACTAATTTTTACTTAGATTTAAATAATTTGAACTTTTCAAAATTTTAAATCAATATTTCATTTAATACATATGACTATATCACATAAAGTCATGAGTAGAAATACAAGTATTCATCATTTTATGAATTATTATTACATCCAATAGATATCTTATATAAAATTTGACAATCCAATACCATCATCATCCTTTCACCAAAGGTTGATTTGGTTATTCTTTAAACCAATAAGTTTCATATGATTCATAATCAAAAGGATGTGAGTGTGTGTATGTGTGTATTTGTGTGATCTCCCCTAAGTTTCATACGATTCATAATCAACCATTCTAAATGCAATGTATGATCTCCTCTAAGCTTACTTTGTAGCCTTTGTCACATAGTTGGATCACACTAGGTTATGCTTCAATCCATCGACTAAAAGTACATTATCAATGATAGTGTCATCTTCCTTACCAACTTTGCATGTGCTAATACTCTTACCTTTGGCATTATCCCCAAATGTGACGAATCCTCCATCTTTGTCTATAAGAGTTAAAAATTAGGATGCATCACCAGTCATACACACTAAGCATCCATTATCCATGTACCATTTGTTCCTCCTTTTCTTAGAGACTTATAAGGCATCCCAATTATTGTTTTTTAAGTACCTAAATGAGCTTGATTTCTCGATTGTTAGTCTCTTAGTTTTTAACCCATTTCTTTGAGGGATTACTTATTAATTGTTGTTTTACGAAACAAAATTTATTAATGTTCCTATGTTTATCTTAAAAATAACATGTGTAATGTAGATTGGTGGTATGATGATAAATCTTATGATTTTGGTGCATGAATGTATTCCTTTTTCTTCTATGTATATATAAATCTTGAAAAATTCTCCTTTGGATAAATGAATTAAATGTTCCTTTTGGCCAATTATGAGAACTAGCATAATTGTATGTATAAGGCATGTTACTTTCATTGTAATGATGCTTATGAGGAGTGTAAACATGTGTTATGACATTATGCTTAAATAAGGCTTCTAGGGTACGAGTGAGATTTCATGCTGGTACGTATTTTTTTATAAAGGCTGTGCCTATTCTTTCTTTAAGAATGTTAATTTATTGGCCTAAATTACGAGTCATACATGAAAGTATGAGGTTTGCTTTTAGAATAAGCCTTGATAGATGTGTCATATCTATGTGTGCTTAGATTTGGACATTTCAAGCTCATTCTAGGCAATGATTCTTCACTATATAAATGTTTCTTCTTTAACAAAAGTAGTTTTAGTGTTAGAAACACTCCTATAGCTATATCTAATTACAGGCCTATTATTGGATTTCTTTTAAGTTCCTAATATGTTTTTGAGTTTCTCACCTCCCTTTGAAAATTTGGAAAATTGGTCCTTGCGGGAATTAGCTTCCTTCTTCGATGCTTTATTCTTATTTTTTAATGCATCTAAGTCATGATTATCTAAATTGGTTAAGCCTTAAACTATGCAATTCACTCTTTATCTTTTCATTCTCACTTGTACTTACATCTAAGTTCTTTTGAGCCTCTTTGAGTTTGGAAGATAGCCTTTTCTTTTTCATTCTCATGATTTTAAGGCTCTTAACTAGTTCAATAAATGTTAAATCAACATCACTATCATATGATACGGTTTAGAGATAGAGAGGAAATCATCATCATCTTTGGCCATAACGCATCTGTGAGCTACATCTCTTTCTAAATGCTCACTTTTGCAATCACTTGTGTTATCCCAAGTGGAGGCTTTAAATAACTTCTTTTTGACTTTATCCCTCTTCTCCTTCTTGTCATTTCTTTCATATTTGTTATTTTTAGGAGAGGACATTAAGACTTTGTGTCTCTAAGATTCCAACATTCAAAGAAAATGATGTTACTTGATTTGCACTTTGAGTCTATCTTTTCACTTTTGTAGTCTTTTCTTTATATTAAGTTCTTTAAGAATTTCTTAAATTTTATAATGGTTAAACTAATGTCTTTTTAATTACTTTCACTAGTTAATGTCTCCTTTTCACTTGAATTTTTCTTTAACGCTTTGGATGCTACATAAGTCTTTTTTATGAGCATCATTTCTTCTTGCATCTTTTGGAACCTCATGTTATATGTAAGAGGGATCTAATAAGCTCCTCTAATGGTAATATTGTTAAATATTTGGCTTCTTGTATGGCCATCACCTTAGCTTCCCATATTTTTAAAAGTGACCTAAGCAACTTTCATACCATTTAAATATTAGTGTAGGTCTTTTTTAAAACCCTTGAGATCATTGATAACATTAATAAATCTAGTAAACATGCTAGAAATGATTTCATTATGCTTCATTTAGAACAATTCATATTTAGTGTGATAGCATGCTAACTTTGCTTTCCTTTACTTGATTTGTTCCTTCATGTGTAACCTATAGAGTATGATAAATTTTGTGAGATGTTTCACTCATAAAAACTCTATGAAATTCATTCTTTCTTAATACACAAAATAAAAAGTGAACATATTTTTTTATTAAAGAAAATTAATCTTTTGTTTTAAGGATTTGATTCCTCTTTTGACATGCAAATGTTTCTATCATCTATAATTTAAGTAAGAATGTATGAATCACTTGAGACAATTTCAAACAAATCAACATTTTCAGCCATTAAGAAAAAAATATCATCCTTGTTTTCCATTAAAGACAATCATTCCGTCAAAATGGGGGCTTGACTAATGTTTTGTCCCTCTTGGTTAATAGATGATGAAGATGCTCCTTAATATTCCATTAGGATCTTCACTATAGGATTTCATTTGAAATATTAACCTTATAGACCTGCTCTGATACCACTTGTTATTTCTTAATGGGAGCAAAGATGGGTGGTGAATTGGATGATTACAAGATTTTACCTAAAAGTCAATGATCACAAATTATAAAGGATGTAACCATGAAGTAAAATCATAGATTAAATATGCTTGTAAGTAATAAAGTGAAAAAGCAAAGGAAAAGAGATATAAACTAAATTATAGTGGTTTCATGAACAATCTTTGCCTACATCTACTGTAACATACCACTCCCATAGAGCATAAGCCCGAACATACCAGAGGACATTTGAGAACAAACTCTATGAAAATGGTACATTAGAACAATCAAACTAACTCATTAACAGCATCAAACATATCATGTACATCAAAGATATCATAAGCATTATAAATGTTCATTTCTTCCCATTTCATTCACCAACATAAAAGTCACATGTGTTATTACAATTCAAAATCCCCATATAAATTACAAAACTTTTTTTTTAGTTCAATCTCAGTACCAATTATATAACATTAAATGGGATGCTAATACACAAAACTCTAACTAGATTCTTCAGATTCAGCTGATCAGACCTTTGAGCCATTCTTGTCCCCAAAATGCAAGTACTAGGCTTTTACTATATCACCTTAGTAGCTAGAACTCCCTTGAACCTGAAAACAACATTGCAATTTTGATGAGTTTGCGAACTCAATGAGTAAACTATCATCGATGTATTCACTCAAGTCAGATCACAAAAACAAGTATATCAAAGTTTATCATACTTCCATAAGCATATCATGTAAGCTAGCATTACATATCACAACAAATCCTCCATTAACTTCAATAGTAATTCATTATTTTCAAACAATTCAATAATTCATTTCAATTCAATCATTTGATACATGTAGGGATGTATACGCAAATGCACATGTACTTCCATTCTCATTTTTTTTTGTTGTGACTAAGTGCCTATTAACCCAATTTTACTGTCTCGTATCTATTGTGGATACCGAGATCATTTGTCACCTACATCTATTGTGGATACCAAGTCTATGTTATCTAAGCCTAAGGCTTTTTTTCATAATCTTGAGCTCAAAGCTCTTTTCTGCACATCGGTTACTCTGGCCACAACTCATTTATCTGATAATGCATTTCAATATGATGAGATACATCATTTCATATGCTATGTTTTCATTTCCTTTCATCTCTGTGTAGTCATGCCACATATATCAAACTACTCTGATCTAAGTCCAACATTTATCAATCAGATGTACACACATTTCATATTAAACATACAATTTATACAGAAGTACATATAAATGAGTTTACACATCTAAGTTGACTCATAGTACGCTCCAGAAAAGCTATTGCCTTGATGTTTCGGTAATGTCTGGATGTTGACGATCACCTTGCATTTCTATCGTCATGTAATACATACACACATAGTTAATAAATCACTAATTTGTTTAGTCATATGAATATACAATCATGCACATGTATATGTGTCATGTTTCAACACATGCTCAATTGACTTTCCAGTATGTATTCTTATGCATAGATCTTGACTATTCAATTTTTGTTTATACAATTTGTATACTACCATTTTGCAATTAGGTTTATACATTTAAGTAAGCTTGATTTACTCTAAATTCATCAACCATACATCACACTTATCATTGTACATTTTTTTGATAAAAATGCCTTTTGTAACACACACACAATTGTTACTTTAAATCTGGAATTTCAACAAGCCAAATCTATATATTTACCAAACTTTTTCCAGTAATATATATTCATACATTTACCCAATTCTCATTCATAATAATCCCATGTTCTTCAATACTCATTCATCCATACCTTATACACATTACTCATGTCCTTAAGATCGTGTTTGCATTAAAAGAACAAATTTATTCTTTTAACAAATCATAATTTCCATATTTGAACATAGCCACATCAAAACAGTCCATTCTTTAGGTTATGAAATTAATTAACCAGATAAACTTGTCAAGCTCCTAACCAATTACTCAAGCAACAATCTAGGCTCATTCCTAGCCTTACATAAGTCTAAATATACCAATTTAGAGTTATTTTTCTCAGCTAGTTCGACATATATATAAGGCTGAAATTAAAATTCCAGAATTTGGCATCAACATCACTAATATGTGTAACTTTACTACCTCCAATACTTCACGAATTTTACAAGTTTAAAGACATCACTAACACCTGAAGTTTTCCAAATTCCATGTCTTTTAAGGTTACTTCATTTCAGGTTAATTTAACTTCCATATTAGTTACACTAAGGCTTACAAAATTCTGCTCACTTATGTCATTAATAGTCACTTTTTACAAACACATGTACAACTATAATTTTTCAGATTCGAAAACACCTTAATAACACCTATCTTTAGCATGAATTCCTTATCAGTTATGCTTCATATCCCAACTTAAATCATCCATATAACAACCCATAAACTATTGTTTTCGTACATTAAAAAACAAAATAGAAAAGTACCTATTCATTCTTCATTTTCCAACACATCTTCAACACCAACACCACATTCAATCTATCCCTAATTAGCCATAATAAAATTTCTGCTAATATATACCACAATAGGTTAGTATTTCATTTAATTGATTAGCTTGAATGCCAACTCAAATGTCAAGCTTGCTTAGCCTCACATGCAAGAACATTTTAAGAACATTGAGTGGGTATGATGGTTCAGCCATGGCCAGTAAAACAAATAACAGTATATGTAACAATGTTCTGCCTCTATAACTATCTTTATGAAAGATTTTGCATGGGTTTTGGGTGGTGATGTATAGAAATAAGGTAGAAACTAAAAGATGTGGGTTATGGGTGGGTTTCAGTGATGAGAGGGAAGAGAAGGAGAGCATACGATAGAAAATAACAAAAGGAAAAATGAGTGGAATATAAGTCAAATGGTGTAGGATGAGTGTTCTTCTTTTTTTTTTAAAAAGGAAACTTGTCATGTATTTAAGCAAGCTATATGTCCTCCTTTTTGGTTGTCAAATGTCACTTAATTCCTAAGCCATTTGTTACTCATTTTATAGGCTTAGTCATCCTAAATTTCCACATGTCAACTTGTCTTACTACTTGAAATTTTTCCTAGGCTAAATGTACATATTAATCCATCAATCTTCCAATTGTTACAAATAAACTCCAAATTCCTAATTATGATCCATCAGTTCTTTTTATTGATAAACTAAAATACAAGACATTAGAAATACATAATCACGTCACAATCATTTTGAAACTTTCATACCCCGGAACATGTCAATTGAGTGTACATAAAATCTTTGCATGTTTTTCTAATTCATAATTCATGTGTGTATGCTAATATTATGCAAGTGAATGAATTCATAAAATTATCTCCTAAATGAACCAAATTAATTCCATAATGATGTAACCCATGTGACTTAGTATTATAACACTCTAACCCTCAGTAGTTTTTGAAACTGATTATTACATCTCCTCCTAAGACTCTTCTTGGATTTTCACTATAATTCTTTTTTAAGTGAATAATAACCTTTGTCACTTTAGTAATATAAGAAAGGCTTACTCACTCAAAATAAGATAATGAATGATCAAATGATTGAATAATAGTTAGCACGTATGTAGATGATTGATTCAGACCTTAGTTCTTTCCCTTGGAGTTAAAAAAAAACATCCAATGATTGTAATATAGGATGCAACCTCGGGTCATCTCACTTAATCGGAACCTAAACGAATGGACCTAAGCTAACCTATATGTCATGAAATGCAAGCTAAATTAGTAAGAAGAGGGTTTTAATCTTTGGAAACTTTAACATAATTAAATGGAATTGTAAGAAAAATTGTTTAAAAAGTATTTTTGGATTTTTGGGAATGAAAAAAAAGTAAGATAAAGACAATGATCAAATGGTGATAGTATCCTCTTGAAAATGAGCTTTGGTTATCATAATTCGAAATCAATTTTTGATGGGAGTGAAAATCACTAAGTTTCAAATGGTAAACCTTAAAGAAATCTTTAAGTCCAAGGTCTTAATCAATGAACTCCATTTCTTAAGACCTTGTTAAATGCCCTTAGTGCGTGTAGTGGGTAAGTCAATGTAATAAGTCACTTTGGGATCTCAAATCAACTCAATATCAAACACAACTATGCAAGATAAAAGAGATTCAATAAGATCACAAATCGACATATATGAGACTTCATATATTTAAGCTTAAAGTTCTATATCAACAAATCCCAACTACACATTGAATATCCAACATTTGATTAAATTCTAATCAAGAATGTTCAACTACAAGTTACAAATCCTAAACCTAGGAGTTCATAAATCGTAGTTAAACATAGATTAAACTACTCCCCTTTAAGCCCATTGAATTCAAGCCATTTCTACATCTTCAAGAAGAAAGAGGTGCCTAGCCATGCATAGTTCCAAGAGACTTCACGACTGAGTGCTCACTGGAGATACCCATGGTAACAATCAACGGTGGAAAATGGAAGAAAATGGTATGGATGAGAGAAGACGATGGTGTGTGTGTTGGATTGAAAAAAGAAAGCATGCTTTATTTGGAGAAACGGTAGATTTCAAAACTTTTAAGAAATCATTTTTGCAGCGGAAGCA
>JAOSBL010000002.1:9089809-9105683 GCA_027568915.1 Erythroxylum roraimae
ACGGGTCATAAGATCCGTATGCTTACGAATTACATAAGTAACTGAAAGAGACCTTAACCTTTGTATATAGCTTCCACATCGGGCTTCCCCATCACAAGCCCGATATGGGTCTAGTCCACACTGATTGGGATCTATTTTTCTCCCGGACTTCGACCCATTAATCTAGATCATTTATTGGGTCACTTTATTACCTTTGTTATGATCAAATTACGTAACTTAATCGATAAATTATTTAAAAACCAAAAATACAATTAATAGTTGTCCAATTAATAGAAAAGGACAAAAATGTCCTACATTCTCCCCCTTGGACAAGCATTAATTGCAGTTATGACTCATGTTTAAAAATAGTTTAAAATTTTTTTAAGTCACGCTACTATATTAGTACCAAATTTTAAAAAAATTAAAACATTCGATCCAAAGGTAATGAAAGTCCAACATTCTATCCTGCAAGGCTTTCGATACCGAAAAATATCAAACATATGTGTCATATATGACACATGTTCAATATAATCACGAATATCTAATACCTCACTAACATGAATGGGAAAATGGAGTGTGGAAAACTAAGATGATACCTGTATGATCTAAAATGTATCATCTGCGTTTATACGCCTCGATTTCTCCAACTTTATGCTAAACTTTATTTGCTAAACTGCAGCAGAAAAATCATGTTTTCTCTCACTGAATGCTAAATAGCATTAGAGAAAACCTTTATGTTCTCCAACTGAATTGTAAACTGCATTAGAGAACCTTTATGGTATTAAAAACTTATATGCCCCTATATCATGTTAAATTTATGGATATCCATACTAAATTGTTTGTGTCAAAATGACATAGACTCAAGGTCAATCTTTATATATGCCCTATGACCTTTAAATGCTTAAGATTAACACAAATCTTAAGACTTTCATATGTATTATGACTATACACAAGAACAGTTATTGCTGAGGATAAAAGATGATCATCTATATTAATAAATAATCATAATGTCATAATACACCAAAGTGTACAAAATATTAAGGGGCAAATGCAATGATCCCTAACTACTACTGTCTAAGGACTTTAACACGCCCATACTGGATACATGTCTAACAAACACTAGTGGGTGAAGTCCTTTAATCAAAGGATCAGCTAACATATCCTCAGTCCTAATGTGCTCCACTTCAACGTCACCCTTTTAAATCAACTCCTTTATGGTCAACTACTTGACCTCCAAATGCTTAGACCCTGTGATATTCTTGTTGTTGTTACTGAACAAAACTACAATAAGATTATCACAGTACAACCGAATGGGTCTAGCTATTGAATATTCCACAAACAACTTAGAAATCAAGTTTCTGAGCCAAACCGCCTGTGTAACAGCTCCATAACATGCAACAAACTCTGCATGCATAGTCGAAGAAGTTACTAGTGTCTACTTGACACTCTTCCATGATACTGCACCATCTCCCAACATAAAAATATACACTGATGTGGATTTGCAATCATCCAGACACATAGCGAAATCGGAGTCTCTATACCCTGTAAGGTTTAATTTGTTGACTTTCCTATATGTCAATCTATAATCCTTGGTACCCTTTAGGTACCTCAACACTCGCTTAACTGCATTCCAATGGTCCATATCTAAGTTAGCCAAATATTGACCTAGCAATTCGACAACAAATGTAATGTCCAATCTAGTGCACACCTAGGTATATATCAGGCTACCAACTGCACTAGAATACGAGACATTCCTCATAGCATCTCTCTAAACTTCATTCTTTGGGCACTGTGCCAAAGATAATCTCTCACCATGAGAGATAGGTGCTACAACAGGTTTACAATCAAACATATTAAACCTTTGTAGTACTCGCTCAATGTATGTTCTTTGTGAGAGGCTTAAGGAGTGTTGAGATCTGGCCCGATGAATCTGCATACTGAGGACAAATGATGCTTCACTTAAATCCTTCATGTAAAAATGTTTGGCCAAAAGTTTCTTTACCTCATGCAACATGGTCAAATCATTTGGCGTGAGCAAGATATCATCTACGTACAGTAATAGAAGGATAACTTTGCTCCCCCTGACCTTATAGTATAAGCATCTTCCAACTTTGTTTTCCACAAAGCCGAATGAGGTCAAAACCTCATCAAACTTTAGGTACCATTGTCTGGAAGCTTGTTTCAGACCGTATATCGATTTAGTCAACTTACAGACTTTGTCAGTTACATCTTGATCCTAAAATCCTTCAGGTTGCTCTATATAGACCTCCTCATAAAGGTCACCATTCAGGAAAGCGGTCTTAACGTCCATCTGATGTAGCTTCATATCATAATGAGCTACTATTGCCATTGTCACTGTAAATGCATCCTTCGAGGATACAGGAGAGAAGGTAACATTGAAGTCAACTCCTTCTCTCTGAGTGAATCCCCTGGCCACCAACCATGCCTTAAACTGCTCAATTTGACCCTATGTGTCCTTCTTGGTCTTAAATGGCCATTTGCATCTGACAGACCTATAATGTTGAGGTAAATCAACAAGCTCCCATACCTTATTATATCTCATAGACTGCATCTTATCCTTCATTGCTTCCCACCACATACGCATGGGGTTCAGAAACGGTTTCTGTAAAAGTGACTAGATCCACAACATGTCCTATGTCATAGTCTTGCTCACCCAAATAGACTATATAATCTGGTGAGATAGCAGGTCACCTCTCTCTGGTGGATTTGCGTAACTGCATAGGTTCTTGTACCTCAGAAATCTCTTCTTGAACAGGTATAGGTTCCTATGCCTGTATAGGCACGGTACTTGGACCTACATCCACCAGACCTGACTGTATGAGAAGCGAATACAAAATAATCGCAATATTCGTCCTGCTATCTCTTGAAAGATGTGAAGATCCTCCCTCATCATAGACATCGTATTCCAAAAACTTAGCCGTCTGTGATTCCACTATTTTAGCCCCTCCTTCTCTAAAGTAAAATCTGTAGCCCTTTGAGTGGTCGGGATAACCTACCAAATAGCAACGAGTGGAACGAGGTTGCTCTCATAAGGATTATATAACCTTATCTCAGCAAGGCAACCCCACACACGAATGTGTGCAAGACTTGGCTTCCATCCCTTCCAGAGTTCAAAAGGCGTACTGACTTATTTGGGACTTTATTCAAGATATACAATGTCGTCTTGATAGCTTCGCCCCAAAGGTATTTGGGTAGGTTAGTCCTACTCTGCATTGACCTCATCATGTCCTTTAGGGTGTGATTGCGCCTTTCGGCCACACCATTTTGCTTAGGACTACTTGGCATAGTGAACTGAGCCACTATTCCATCTGATTCCAAATACCTGGCAAATGAACCCTTTTCTTATCTTGCAACCCTATGTCTGCCATAGCATTTCCCTCCCCTGTCAGATCTGTCTATCTTTATTGATTTTCTCAATTGGTTCTCAACCTCAGTCTTAAAGATCTTGAACTTATCAAGAACTTCAAACTTTTCTTTAAGCAAGAACATATATTCATAGTGGGAATAATCATCTATAAACGTCAAAAAATATCTAGCATTGCATAACGTGACTGTATAAGGGCCACTAATGACTGTATATATGAGGTCCAATAAACCAGAAGTACGAGTTGACCCCTTTTCGTTATCTTCGTCAACTTACTCCTACAACAATCAATACATGTTTCCAGATCACTAAAGTCCAGAGTTGGGAGAATGTTATCCTTTATCAATCTCTCAATCCTCTCCCTATAAATGTGGCCAAGATGTTTATGCCACAACATGTACGATGTTTCCTTTATGAAGGCTATCTTTTGAGTAACAGGTTCAGCAACATAAGAAGAGGCATACATTTCATTAGGAGTAAGACACATTCTATATAATCTGTAGGATAAGAAGGCCATTCCAATATGTCTTGTATTGATAGAAATATTTACAACTGAAGTATCAAATACAAAACGAAAACCTTTTTATCCAAAATTGATACAGAGATCAAGTTCCATCTAAAAGATAGTATATAAAACGTGTCTCTTAAAACTAATACAAACCTCATATCGAGGTTTAATCCTACATCTCCTACATACAAAACTTCCACCTCTTCATTGTTGCCAACCATCAGCTTCTCCTCTCCTTTAGTCAGCCTTCTCCTGGATCTGAATCCCCGCATTGTGGAAGTAATATGGTTAGAAGCTCTACTATCTAACCAACAAGAACTTGATGTGGTTATAGCTATATTGGATTCATGAATCATAAAAGCCGAGGAGTTACCTGACAGTTCCTGCTTGACCTTCCATAGCTTGTACTTCTCGCAATCAGACTTCCCATGCCCCTTCTTCTTGCAAAAGAAGCACCCCATATTCTTTAAGTCATGTGGCCCCTTAGCAATGCTAGACTGTCCAGTTTGAATCTTTGGAGAGGGCTTAGGTATCTTACCCTTAGGCTGTTGGGGCTTAGCCTTCCCCTTACCTTTGGCAGCTGCATACATAACCGTATGAGGAGAGCTCTTAATCTTCTCCTCCGTTGCAGTACACCGGGAAATCAAGGCATTAATGTCTCAGGTCTCATCCTGAGAGATGTAGGAGGTAGCCATCATCTCAAACTCGAGAGAGAGAGTATTTAGTGCCTAATGCACTATGAGATTATCAGGAATTGGTACATCAAGCACCTTCAGCCTAGTCTGAAGGTGCACCATCCTGATAATGTACTCTCGGATGCCTCCTTCTCCCTTATATTTCATGGAGAATAGCTCCTTAATCAAGGTGCTCTGCTCTGCATGAGAAAAAACCTTGTATCTCTAGAAAATGCCATCCATGAACTCCTTCGCTATAGTCATATCTAGCAATCCACTCAGCAGATGATCTGGGATCGACCTCTTGATGGTCAAATAGCATATCCTATTTGACCACTCCCAGATCGCCATAACTACTTTATCAGCTTCTGAGTTGATATCCGTAAGTGGAGAAGGTCTCTCGATGTGCATAGCCATGCTGACGTCAGTCATCTCCAATGCAAACTCCACGTCCTTCTTCCATTTCTTAAAATTGAAACCATTTAAGGTCTCAATGGTGACAACATTATTGTTTACTGAAAAGGTGACTACAAGATAGAAAAGACTATGCAAAAATCAATTTAAATGCAAGACAACAACAATAACATTATCTATACAGAGAATCCAATCACACATATTATGAAAGGCTGAATACATAATATATGCAATTAGAACTCCACATAAAAGTGATCAGAGCACAAGCCATCAACTCTTATTACACTATCACTTGTGGATGAATAGATCATTTAAGCAACGACTTTCCTCCATCTAATGCTTTTATGTACATCTTAAAATCTCATATAAAGTTAACACTTGTGGGTAGAATAACCAAACATGATACCAGAGACATCCCCAACATGTACGCGATACAATCCAAATACTGGCTTGAAAGGTTACTATGGTGACTACAATCTTACCAGTACCCGAAAAGACCATAAACATAAAGGATATATCTTTATGTCATCCTCACATTCTATATGGGCATAATGTATGTGAAAATCGGTTATAAATGAAAAAACTATATTCACAATTAAATAATCACATACTAATACTGAAAACATTGTCTTTAAACTTTATCTGAGAAATTTATAAATAAAAAATCTCAATAAGAGTCTATCGTACTTTTTCGAATACCGAACCTACCGCACGAGACATAAAACTTTAAGTGTCTCTCTCATGTGCAGTTCAGAGTACAAAAATGCACTCAAAATTAGCTTTAAAAAGGCTTTAAAAACTTTTCCGGAATCCAATTACCAATGTAATAAATCCAAAAAATTGCAAAAACCATTTTAAAAATTCCCCAAACCCAGAAACTAACCCAAAAGGACCTAGGGTACATTTACGAGAATTCTGAAAATTTTTCATTTTTTTGACGTCAGCGCAACAATGTGTTGCAATACTGTAGTGCTGACGTCATCGCATCACTGTGTGATGACGTTAGCAGGAGTTAGCCTGCAAGTGGGAAGGGTGCGCGCGTGCACCAGATGCGTCTGTGCCCCCCAAGTGCGCATGCGCATTCACTGTACGACACGCCGACAGGTATCCCGATCCCTGCAATCCACGTGTCGGGTCGGATACGGCGTGTGTCACGCACGGGCCCGTTATTTCATGCTCGTGGTAGAGCGCGCCGATGAGCCACTTGATGGCACACGCCATCCGTACAGCCGCTCCCTCAGCTACTGTAGGACCGTCTGCACCAGCTGAACGGTGCATTGCCCTCCGACAGGGAGGGCGATTTCTGACGTCCCAGGACCCCATTTTTTGCTCTTTTTGGCCCGTTTTCGACCCGTTTTTCTTAGCTAGCCTTCTGTATACCACTTTTACGTAATTATATACGTAGAAAAACCAAAAAACGAATCAAAAATTGAAGAAAACCATAATGAATGGAAACCAAAAAACCTTCGTTTCCGGCAACCCGATCATGTAACCTCTTTGATATCATGTGTAACACGTAGGATAGACCTTATTACGTGTCCCAGATCATTCATGAAAGGGTAAAAACGAAAGAAATGAGGAATACCTGATTTCGGTTCCATTCAAAGTTCTGAAGTAGTTTCCGATGCCAAAACAAGCTCTAATCTTCCCGAGACAGTTGAGGAAGTTGATCGACACTCGGTTAACGACTTTCTTCAGTTTCCTTAAGACGTAAGCACTCTTAACGGGTCAGAGGATCCGTATGCTTACGAATTACATAAATAACTGAAGGAGACCTTAACTTTTATATATAGCTTCCATTTCGGGCTTTCCCATTACATGCCCAATATGGGTCCGGTCCACAATAATTGGGATCTATTTTTCTCCCAGACTTTGACGCATTAATCTAGATCATTTATTGGGCCACTTATTACCTTTGTTAAGATTAAATTACATAACTTAACCGATAAGTTATTTAAAAACCGAAAATACAATTAACAGTTGTCCAATTAATAGAAAGGACAAAAATGTCCTACAACATCACCACATTTGCTATGTCCACCGCAATCTTCAACCTTGTTTTCCATGGCATAAGCTGAAACTGAGCATCTTCTTGGTCGTGAATACGGTCTGCCAGCGTTTTATCTCTAGCAGATTCGAAAATCAGAATTGGACAATGTGTTTCCAGGCAGCATCCCAACAATTTCAAGACATTTCTGTGCACACTCATTCCTGATGAATACACGATACCGTTAAAGGCGAATCGTTCCTCATTCAAGTCACTGGGCGAACCTGATGGGATCCCTTGTACAAATAATACAAGCCATCTTTCTTTATAATTTTCTGCTTATCATAGTTTTCTGTTGCTGTTTTTAGTTCTTCGATTGAGCAGTTATAGATAGGACTAGACTTACCGTCACAAAAGGCGACCAATTTCTCCAGTAGCAAGCTTCCGTTGACCATGCAAGTTTTCCACTTTTAGATTCCGATTCCGAGTTCTTTTTTATGCTGAAACAAGCCATTGTCTTATCCATCTACCACATCTCTAATAAGCGATTATCTGAAGCTGGAATACCCCGTAAGTAAGTTGAAGAGAGGTCCTAAAATATTAAATCACATTGTGAAGTCCATTTATGCGGTTGGTTTTGCTGCTGGAGACAAGAATAGAAGCAAAGCAAAACAGAGGAAGAAGAAATATGACAGCCTTTGTGTATATGGATCAAGACTATCAACATTTCATTACATAAACTTGCATATAACAAATATAATCACTTCTTGGTCATGTTCTAATCACACAAAATATCTTATATTGACCAAATAAACAAGTAAAAACAAACTTAAAATATGATATTCCGTCTGTTGTCTATAACAAAGACGAAAGGATTTAACTCATTCCAGTAATATTTGAGTATTCTTTAAACTAATGATTCCGATAACTAAAATTGATTAATTAAACATGTAGAATGGATCAAAAAGAGTTGGGAAACTGATTTATTTGAATCATCACCCTGACCATGAATGTGTTGTACTGGTGGCAACTAAACGGGCTCTAGTCCCTAAGGCGCAAGTTAGAATAATCTAATTCAATTAAATTAATTTTGATTTATTAATTTTGAACAAATTTTATAATTGATCAGATTTTTTAAAAAATTCAAATCAGAACATTTTTTTATTATGGGTATTCAGAACATTGCTGCAACTTACTCCAACGTAGGTTGAAGCCCTTATATTTTATTGTTTAATGCTTGAAAAGATTAGTTATAACATGCAATATAGCATGATCCACTTAAATTTCTCCAGCAGTGACACCTTGTAGCTCCTGTTTTATCGGGGAAACATGGGCTGCCTTAGTGTGTTCTTCAAGTACAGCTTCATACTTGCTCGATTCTTGAATGATCTCTTATCCAACATCAAACTAACTTGTTTGCATGTTGATTGATCAAGTTACTTGATAATCATGCATACAAAAGCATCAAAAACATGGCTGACAAGGTCACATACACACGTTGGCAGTATTTCCAAATATAATTCAATTTCAATCTCTTACTGAAGTTACTGCGCTCTAAAACTTGAGAGTAATTATTCCTCCTGATATCATGTCCTCTAGTAACACTTTGCATGAATCTGCTCTGACCCATCTGATCTTGAAAGTTTCTCTTTCCGTTACGATTCCCTGCTTCCTCATGAATTTCCACAACCCGCAGCCTCAGCTCCCTGATGGGACAAATTACAAAGTTCGTGTTAGAAGACGTGCTAGTACCTGAATAATCCAAATCAGAATGTATGCATATTAATTTATTTTCTTACGTTTGGCTTACTTTTCCAATCCTATATATCATGTTGTAAGTTGAAACAAGTTCACTTGATTTTCTTGGTCCGTCATCGGTTGTATTAGTTTCTGTGGTATTGTCCATATATATCTTAAACCAAAATTGACTTAATAGAAAGAGAGAATATATTTGGGTTGGATCTCACCGAAATGTTAATAACTTGATATATCTAATATGCATTATGCTAATCATTTGCCAAGAGAAACCGAACCAGTACCAATCAATAGATACACTTGTTCAGGAAAAGCAAAACAACCAAAACTTCTTATATATAAAAATAACAAAGTGTTGCTAATTTAGATGCAATTAAGTACAAATGATTGGCAATCATGAATTAACCATTGAACTATAAAAAGACAAACATAGAGATAAAAAGCGGAGGACTTCAATTCTTTTCTCTTCTTTCTCCACCAACTTCTTTTGGTTTGTTTTCCTCCCAACACAAAAATTCAAGAAGATATACATCAAGAATATCTATATTCTGTGTGTCCATAAAGTTCCAAGAACACATTTCCACAGGGCATTTTGTTCTGCTTTTTTCTGGTATTTCCGTTGTTTAGTATTATTCTTTTGTCGTGTCTCTTTATAGTTTCTGTTTCTGCAGTTAGCTGGCAAGTAACCGCAATAAACGAACTCTGCATGATCCAATCTTTTAATGATAATGTAGCAGGAAGAATCATACGCTTTCCGCTACCAATTCCTTTTGTTCTAAAGATTTTCTTCAAGTGTGTCAGGAACAACATTTAAAAGATTTCATTTTCTAATTATCTTGGCTCTTTTAGCCTTTTCTATTTCCTATTTTTCTTTTTTTATGGTTATCCAGTCCTTGGCATACGGATAAATAATTAGAGTAGATCTAGTTATGGGTTACATATCATCCAGAACAGTGACCCTGATTTGTAATTTTCTTGGGGGATACAAGATTATGTTTTTGTTAGTTTTCTTAACTTTTTAGTTCTTGTGTTCATTGCTGTTCCAGAGAAAGAAAGAAAAAAAGATGGGGGATGCAAATATAGAACAATATTGGTGCCACGTATGCTGTAGAGTGGTGACCCCAGTAACAGATGCTGAGATCAAGTGCCCCTTGTGTGAAAGTGGGTTCGTGGAAGAAATTGGCGACACAAGAGAGCTTAACAACAATGCGATTGATCAACTAGGATCAGAACGTACATTGTCACGTTGGGCTCCCATCTTACTTGGGTTGATGGGTGGTTTGACCCCTTCTGGAGCTCGTGTCATGGCTCAAGAACGTATTACCAACAACAGTTCACCACAGGAAGATGATGAACTAGAGAGGAATTTTGAGTCAATGTTTAGGCAAAGGAGAAGAAGGAACTCAGCTTCCATTCTACGTGTGTTACAAGATCTTCAGACCGGATCACAACGTAATGTGAACAATATTGTGGAGAGTAGTAATAATAATAATAATCGCAGCAGCAGTAACAGTAGCAATGGTAGTAGTGTGATTTTAGTCAATCCTTTATATGAAGATGCCTTAGTTCTGCCAAGTCCTTACGACATGAACCGATCTGGAAATCCAACTCAAAGTCTTGCTAGTTCTTTTGCTGACTATCTATTTGGTCCTGGTCTAGAGTTGTTGCTGAGGCATCTGTCAGAGAATGATCCTAACCGATACGGGACGCCTCCTGCCCAGAAAGAAGCAGTTTTAGCAATGCCAAATGTTACCATTGGAGAGAATTTGCAATGTCCCGTATGCCTGGAGGAATTTGTGGTTGGAGATGAAGCAAAGGAGATGCCATGCAAACACAAATTCCATGGTGAATGTATTCTTCCTTGGCTAGAACTACACAGCTCTTGCCCAGTTTGCAGGTTCCAAATGCCCAGTGACGACTCGAAGACCGAAACCAATTCGTTAAGAAGTAGGCAAGAGAGGATGGAGAGTACTGATGCTAGAACTGATGATGGAGTGGGAGATGGACAGGAGACAAGAGAGAACAGAAGAGAGCATATGATCCCCATTTCATGGCCATTTGATGGTTTATTTTCTTTGCCAGGATCTCAGAGTAGTGGGAGCTCTAATTCAGCTTCCTCTGCTGAAACAAGGCCGGCAAGTTCTGCGCACACAGACGAAACTTGAAGAAATTTGCATATATAAAACTGATGATTTTGTTTGATTTATGCTTTTTAAATTTGAACTTTCATTCAAACAAATGGGTGTCTTGTCCCTTTTAATATGTAATATGCGTGCTTACAGTTTGATTGATGTATTCATCCGAGAAATCTTTTTGTGTTCGAGATATAATGGCTCCTAAATGAAAATTGTTTTTCATTAAATAATAGAAAAGAGTTGAAAATTTGACAGAACCCACAAACATCTTCCCCCATAATATCAGTTTCTTACTGAAAATTGCCCTTCCACAACAGTAAGATTAAGGCAGAAACCATTGTCGTCTCCTTTCATCCTTTGATCGCGACTCTTTCTAGGAAAAGTAGAACCTTCGTCTATTATATCAACTAAAGGATAATCTAAATTGCCTGCGAGTCGTCACTTCGCGTTCAAAATCTTGATCACAGAAGCGGTGTCCATCTTGTGCAGTACCACAATTGAGTCTCCTGGTCTGCAAAGTCCCTTCTGTTTTGCATACTGTAAGGTGTTCTCTATGATTTCGTCTGTCGACTCGGCATGTGAAGCTTTTAGAGTAACTGAAGCTAAAACAGGAACCAGACCTCTGTAAATAAGGCTATGCCTAGCAGGATATTCAGCGCTGCATGACCATTCAAACAAATCAGTTTTTATCTCTGGAACAACCACAGACAAAATTGGCACACTTGGTCGGTACTTGGAAATCAGCTTTGCTGTGGTTCCACCTCTGGTTAGGACTAGGATAAAGGCTGCTCCAATGCTGTTTGCTGTCTTCACTGCTGAAGAAGCCAGACTCTCTAGAGGGCTCATAGGGACAGGAGCATTTTCTATAGTTCTCTTGTAAAGCTCTTTGTAATCAATGAAGTTCTCAGCCTCGACACAAATTTTAGCCATGGTTTGAACAGCAAGTTCAGGATGCGCTCCAGCTGCAGTTTCTCCACTAAGCATCACACAGTCAGTGCCATCAAGGACTGCATTTGCAACATCAGTAGCTTCTGCTCGAGTAGGTCTTCGAGACTTGATCATGGACTCCAACATTTGAGTTGCTGTAACTACAGGCTTTCCTAGCATGTTGGATTTTTGTATCATCATCTTTTGGGCTAGGAATATCTTTTCAATTGGGATCTCCATTCCCAGATCACCTCGTGCCACCATAAATGCATCTGAATTTGCAAGAATTTCATCAAAATTCAGGACACCTTCTTGATTTTCAACCTGTCAAATCAGACACAGAAAAAGGTTAATTGAATGATGTTATCTCTGGGAATTTAACTTGGTTAAAAAAATCACCAATCTACTTTTCATTGATTTACCAACTTATCAGATAGAGTTAATTGGCTACTTTTTATGATTTCGAAGGCAATATATTGAAGTCAATCTATTTAGGACTACCAGAAGAGGCATGACCCGTTAGATAGCTCTTTAATCCAACTAAGCTCCAAGTTCCAGAACCAGAAGTTTACCTTTGACATGAGAATGATCTTCTTTGCATGCTCTCCAAGCAAATTTCTGACTTCCACCAGATCCGAACCTTTGCGAACAAAAGACAATGCAATAATGTCAATATGGTTTGGGATTCCCCATTGCATAATATCCTCTTTATCCTTGTCTGTCAAGGTAGGGAGATCCACAATAACTCCTGGAAGATTGACATTCTTCTTCTCACCCAAAACAGCAGAGTTTTCACAGCAGCAGCGGACTAAGCCCAATTCCTTGTCACAAGCCAAAACCCTCAATGAAATTGTGCCATCAGAACATAAGATGACACTTCCTGGTTTTACGTCATGAGCCAGCTTCTTGTAACTCATGCATATCATGTTTTCATCACCCTTTAAGCTATAGTCAGTAGAGATGACAATCTCCTGCCCCTGCTTGAGTTCTATGGGCTTTCCATCCTTCAAGAATCCAGTACGAATTTCTGGTCCCTGTAATATTTTTAATTGCAGAGATTATTACCAGTCAGGACCCTCTACAATGACCAGAATTGTTAAAGACATGAACAATATTCAAACATGATCTTTAGATCACCTTTGGGGGAACCAATTCCTACTCTAGACAAGAATAATGCCAGTTTATCTCCATATTGGATTAGAAATAATGGGCAGACATATCCTGCACTACAAACTATTTTATTCTTCAAAAACTCAAAAGTGAACTGTTGAGGACATAAACAGGCAAGAACTTAATCCTAAAGCACGTAAAGTAACTTATATTCCCTCTTGACGTATCTCTTTCCATGTGCATTGATTGCTTTACAATACGAAGACTGAAGTTTATACCGAGAATGATGCTGTGAGAAAGAGGTTCCTACAGAGAGCATCTTATTCACAAAGATTTAAAGAATGCACCAAAATTGATGGACTGAAAAAATGATTCTTGTCTTGTGCCGGTAATCTTACTCGACAAATAACCTATTTCGTTGACCAAACAAATTACTGTTCTTTTCCCCTAGGACCATCATAACTAGAGCTAAAGAACACTTTTTGAATATGGATTCAATCCAAGCAATTCTGACTTCAATTCAGGAGATTTTCGTACCTTACTAACATAAATTGGGGATTCAGAACTACTTGCAGTATCCTATCATTTGCAAGGTAACTTACTTGATTAAAGAAACAAACAACATTCAACCAAATTGAATTCTAACATAAACAACATAGTAAAACACATGAAAACAAGACGCTTGGAAAAAAACACATCAAGCCTCAAATATAAAGGGAAAAAAATCAAAAATCTCAAAGCTCTAGTTACAGGAAATTTATATGAAGGGCATAATCAAAATTCTGTAACAAAAAAGTTAAAATAATCCTATCAAAATGTAACCAAAAAAGAGAGAGAGAGAGAGAAAAAAGGGTTACTTTGGTATCCAGCATAACAGCACAGAGAATGCCGGTGTTGTTCATGGCAATCCTGAGATTGTCAAGCGTCGCTTGATGATAATCATGAGTTCCATGCGAGAAGTTGAAGCGAGCAACGTTCATGCCAGCCCTCAAAAGCTTCTCTATCATGTCAACAGACCTAGACTGAGGCCCCAAAGTGCACACTATCTTTGTTTTAGGCCGTCCCTGATCGACCACCATAGTCGAACCTTGTCCTCCCAATACTATCTGCATCTTCGTGTATATTTTTTCTTTTTTGACGTTCTGACGAAGCAAGAAAGACGATACAACACTGAATAGGCAATGCTATATATATTTATATTGCTACCTTGCAGAACCTACAAAACAAAGTTTACAAGATCCTGTTAGTCTGACTGGGTTGCTAAGGTTTTACATATATATAGGGTTTAACGCGTTGAGTCCTACAAGGATACAAGTTCGACCCAGTCTATTTTCTTGGGGACTACTGTACCAAATAGAATTATACATATAATAACAACTGTCATCCTTCTTTAGTCAACTGACAGTAACCTTGAATTTGGGCGGCAGTAGACTGTAATCAAAACATTGAAGGACACTTTCTAATTTGCCTTTTAAGTTTTAGGCGAAGTTTGAACTTAGAGATTTGTGCAATGCCATAGAAAATTGTTTAGTATTAAACAATTTTACATAAATTAATCCCTCGGTTTTTCTTCACCTGTTTCGGCTAGTAAGCCGCCTATATTTTCATTACAGTTGTTGGGCTTATATAAGCTCCGTTTGATTTTATTTTTATTATAATATTTAGTTTTCATTTCTTATTTTTAATTTATATTTTTTAAAACAAACATACAAACATATGTAATTATCAATATCTAATAATTACATATTATATAAAACTTAAAGATAAAGTATTTTTTAGAATAAATAAATTTTATTTTAATCTCTTATATATGTTATATTTTATTAAGATAAATAATTTAGTAATAAAAATTTTATTCATAAATTAATATATTATTAAAGAAAATTTTAGTTAAAATTTATATATTTTGAAGACAGTTTTAATTTAAATTATTTTTAAAAATTAATTATTAAAATTTGAGTTAATAATTAATTTTATTAAGGCTTCTCTTAATAAACATAATGATAAATACTTTTAATCTTAAATAGTGGCGATCGGCATCGTGTTCCCCTCCCAGGATCATCCGATAAACATTCCCTCATCGGTTCCTCTCTTCTTCTCAAAGCTTTGTTGGGTTCTAGAAACTAAAATTGACACCATATTTTAATACGTGAAATAGTATCAAATGTATATAATTTAATAAAAAAATGATTCTTCCATAATTTGAATTCTTTAAACTATATCATTTTATAAAATAATTATATTTAAATTACTTGAAACCAAGTGGAAAACACTAAAATTCTAATTCCAGATGCCAAACATATCCTAAATTCTGCTTGGACTTGCAACGACCACTCATTTACATATGATTTACAATGGCGATCAACGGCTTGATGAATACACGGGTTTGAAAGAAGATGGCTAAATGCGTGAAAAACAAGCACGTCTCGTCCAAAAGGTTCCACTCTTGATCCAAATTTTGTTACTTAGATCGGGCCCTTTTACAAAGTTAATTGTTTTCAATAAAAAATTAATATTATAATCCATATTCTTAAATAAATTATTAAAATTAATTTGCACTTCATTTTTAATATTTGAATTTTTATTTTATATTAACATAGAAATATTTTCATTTTATTAATAAATATTAATAACTCTAACGTATTATTTATAATTAAATTGACTTCTTTATTTTCTTGAGATACATGAATTTAAAATAAAAATGTTACGCAATAACTTTAAATTACAATTAAAGAGGAATTTCATCTCACTTTTCTGTTAGGCCCAATGTTATGAATACCGTACCGGGTTCGGTACTGGATTGAGCTCTGGAACGGAACTATACCGGTACCGTTTCGGAAAATTTTTTAAATTTATAAAATAATCCATAAAATTTTTAAAAATTGCAAAATAGTCCATATTGATATATTATACAGTTGTACTATATACTTTACTAGTTTACTGTTTACATCAACCATGCTTTCAAAAATCTTAATAATAAATAATAATGACAATTAATTT
>JAOSBL010000002.1:9143692-9154551 GCA_027568915.1 Erythroxylum roraimae
ATTCAGTTTCAAAATTACATGTTCTTATTCTTAAATTGCAAGTAAAATTCTTGTGTACTCGATGAGGGAATTGTTAGTTCCTAATTATTGATAGTTATCGATGCAAGATAAATTATGGGATTAATTAAAAAAATTTAAACCTTATTTAATTTATGATGATAGTTCAAACTTTAAAAGTAGCATTAAAATAAATATCAGATTGGTATTTTTACTCACATATAAATTTTATTATTTAATTAATTAAAAATATTAAATATACTAAAATAATTATGAATTACAAATAAATTAATACTAATTTGACGTGGCAAACATTAATGAAAATTTTAACATCAGACTATTTTTGCTAAACAATAGAAGTCTAACTTTTAAAGTTTAAACGACTAAAATTTATAATTTTTTATAATTAACTATTAATTAATGGCTTGTTATTTCGGATTCAGTGTTCTTAAAGCAGAAAACACAACCATTGTGAGACTGAAAAAATGGTTTGATACATGAAAATGTTCTTAAAATTATTTTAATCTGTGGAATAAGAAATTAGGTTATTTGAAAAAAAGCATTTAAAAGACACTCGTTTGCAAACTATAGCGCTAAGAGGGGTTTTATTTATTTACTTTGAAAAAGCATAAATATATATTTCTGATGAACAAGGAACAAAAGAATGCGTATAATCCGCCCTAAACTAGTCGTCAGTTATACTTATCTATATATTAAAGCTAATGCAACCGTTATAGAATGTCATATATCATGTAGGATTCTATTCAGTTGGTAACATGACTGACCACTTATCATAAATGAACTGATTGTAAATTATATATTCTTTCCACTACTCACTCACACATTTTTGTTTGTGGATGGGGGAAGGTGCTGCTGAAGAATGAGAGGCGGCAACTGGAGCAGGAATTGCCATGCTCGGGTCTAGCCTCGCCTTTATAGGAATCATATTCTTCCCAAAGTGGCCGACTACGTACATTGCGACTGCACACTTGTGCACATCAGGGCCGTTCATTAGATTCAAATTGGTTAGAATGTGCCCCCCACAATCAAAGTTTTGTGTATCTTTTCAAGAGCTAATGAGATATTTCAGAATGGAAGCAGGAATATCCTATCAGAGTGCAAAATCTTAACGTTAGGTCACGTTAGGGATAGGAATTGTATGAACTAAAAACTGTTGAACATGAGCTTCCATAGTTGGATAGGCAGCATTACCAGAACCAATGAGTGCTTAAAGAAGCAGTTACTTGTGACAGTGAGTCTCATATATATGAAATAGACCTAAGAAGTCTCTAAACATGGCAATATTCTCATCTCACCTTATAAGGACACAACAGTAATGATGAATGTCCAAGAGGCATCTCACTAAATATATATGCAAAAGGGGAAAAGATGGGTGGGAGGAACCCATTTTTGGTGGCCTTGGGTGGAGAGGAATAAATAAATTCTTGACTTGGGAATATGACTCATTGGCCTTACTTTGAGCTAAGATTCTGACATTCTCATTCTGTAGAATCTGTAACAGCTTTTCTTTTCTTCCTCTCTTAAAAGCTTTTTTCCATGGGAATACATTCCGTGATCATTTCTCACTTTCTTCTAATTCATCCAATGCTCATATCGTAACTGTGGTCAACAAAATGCATACAGTCCACATCTAACACGTATAATCCCTTCCCCATGATTGACTAGGTTATGAATATGATTCTATTACTTAATTGTGTTTCTCCTTGCAAGGAAATTTATACTTGTAGAGAATCCACTAAAGAAAACGTAAGTACAAGGAAAGAACAAACGTCCAAGTCCTCTCTTCCAAAGTGGGGAATATCATCCATAGAGCAAGGAATAACAGTTAGATAACAGATAAAGAAAACTTTAAATATTCCCCTGTACAGTACAACTACAAGCGCCAGAGCAAGAAAGTGACAGAAAGAACGACTCTTCATGCAGAAACACTTATAAGCAGATTTGGCAACATCAGTGTAAAGGTTAGTACTTCACATGTACTATTATAGCTAGGAAAGTCCTTGAGACATGAAATGAAAGTTAATAATTCTGTGCTTATTCCATTTTCGGCCATTCTTCAACTCCTTGTTAGACTATCTAATGATTATACAAATCAATACAAGAAGTACAGTCAAAGTTGTTATAGAATGATGAACTGTATTTGATGAAGCAACCACTATATAATTAACTAATACACATGGTGGAATTTGTATTTCTTCACCGATCGATTACTTATCAAGAAAGAGGAATACAAAAAGTTGGCAGGTTTTAACCACTAAGTTACACTCTTGGTTTCTCAATGCGCTGCATTGATCATCATGGGATGCTCAACCAATGTATGGTGTTTCGGTAGCATCATCCATGCCTGTTATTCTAAAGTTGTACTGTCACATTGTTTATGCAATGATGAGTTACAGCCATTACCATGTCTTCCTTAGCAATTTATGACATCACGTACGCTGATCCTAGTCGAAACTCGAAAGAGGTAATACTGAGTTTGCAGGTAATTTGTTCTTCTAACTTGCATGGTGCACAATCATATGCATCTTGTGCTATTTATTCCCATCCACATGCAACCTAACAGTTTAAGAATACCACTTTAGTACTTTACGTAAAAGCCTTTTCCACAGATTCTCACAAACTGAGAAAAAATATCCTCGCCAATCAGAATCAAATGATCTTCCTAAAAAGGCCAATTGCAACTAATATGAAGATTCTGTTCAAGGAATAAAAAATTTTCATTTACAATTTGGTCAAGCGACTTCTCATAGTTTCTATGGAGTATAGAAATTAGTTGTTTTAGACCTCTCTATAGATGGGAATCGGCATAGAAGATATGTCGTTAATGTTGTCTCTGGTGTGTGGGTTTAATAATAAGTTGGCAGATTTATTCTCCATATAACTCAATATACGAGTTGATGTTGATTATAGAGATATTATTCTTTGCATTTTTATATAGGTATAGCATAATTCTTGATGATCAACTCAAGAACAAATCCTTCATTTTGCATTGCAAAATAGAACAGCATAAGCATCAAGAACATGCAGTCGACACATATCAAGCTTTTACAAATGCAAATCCACAAAACAAATCCTACATATTATTTATATCATTCCAATTATTAGTTAAAAGGAAATCGACTGAGGAGATGCAGAACGCTAACTGTTATACTGCTAGAGGCTAAAGACAAAAATTAGTGACTGCACTTGTAGGAGCAGACATGAATTAACAACATATTCCTATTCCTTCAGAAAAACTGCTAATGTGTGCAACACTTGTAGGAGCAGACATGAATTAACAACGTATTTCTATTCCTTCAGAAAAACTGCTAATGTGTACAAGTGAATAAAAGACTATCCGTTTCTCCGATGCACATATATTCCATGTTATCTGCAAACTCAAATAAAATTGCAAAGAACAGCATGCAAGAGATAATCAGTTTTGTGCAATGGCCATGTAACAAGTTTATACACTTACATGAAATAATAATAAATAAAGTAGTACAAGTGCGTGGATTTATACAAAAGAATCTGAACAAATATAGGAGTCAAGGGCAAGTGGCCATCTCCAGGGCAAGCCTTGTCGTGTCATTCCTCCAGGAGAAGTATGGAAGCAAGTACAATCATCTTTTCTAAGGTGTAAAGGGGTCCCAGATGCTTAGGATTCATCTGTGAGTGGCCGGACGTCTTATGCCAATAGCAGAATGAGAAAGACTTGGGCCCCTTCTTTGATTTTATATATATTGTGTGGGCTGAATAAGTTCCAAACTTACTGAAGGAGACAAAAGAGAATGTGTTCCTTATTCCATACCTTGCCTCCAAACAATGTCCAACGACAAGCATCTTTCCAACAGTAAATTGATATAATTCCAATGATTCCAGGTGCTCTGGTCAACAATCTTCTTTGTCCTCCAAAACTAGTTTGCTAAAACAATGTTTTTGGGTCTCTATCAGCTCTCATTTTGTTGAATATAACATTCAGTTAAGTTCCATTTATAGCACCTTTACATTCACCATGCACTTTGACAACTGAAACAACCGATTCCCACAGGCCATGGTGATGGACCAGGATAGATATATATCCATACAATAAGAAATATGAGGATCTTCCGTGAGAATGAGAGAGGGTGATCAAGAAGTTCTCAATACAACTGAGAAAGTGGATTCCCTAAACCCAAGTCAGAAAAATTCCTCTCATATCCTGGAATAAGATTCTTGCTTTTGCCAGACGAAAAAATACCATTGCACTCAACTTAAAAGAAAAAAGCTTTTGGTGGATCAATTCCAGTATCTAATGCAAGCGTGAGCATGTTCTGGAAGGGAAAATTTGCAGAGGAATTCAATTAGGTAGAAACTATCTTAGAATAGAAAGTGAAGTTAAGAGGAGAGGCCCCACAGTTAAGAAAGTGGGAGGACAATATCTGTGTTGAAGTTACCGTGAATATTGGATTGGGTCAGGCAAATTCCTTGGCTCTGTTCAAGATTCTATGCCTCACGTATGACCACCCACCCGCCTGTGTATCCTTTATAAAAGCCATGCTGCGGTCCTTGGGTCTATGAGCATTTTCCAAGGCAAAAAAGCAATAGCCGTAGTAGTCATAGAAAAGTTTCTGCTTAGAAATATCAGTACGTGGATTTGTATCGAAGATTATTGCATGATCAAGTTTCAAGATTTTTGGGAGCAAAAGATTGGATCCAGAGGTAAAAGAGGAACAGACAAACACTGATTTTGATCACAATTAGGCGTTGTTAGGGCTTGTCCATCAGAAGTTGCATTTCTCGGAGGAGACATGTTCCATCATCACCAACATCAAGCAAAGAACATACACTCTTCTTCCAGAATGTCAATCCCTCCTGAGAGGCATTTGTTCTTGCAAGGTGGGAATGGCCCTGGTGATTCTGGACTCGTCCTCTCAACAGATGCAAAGCCTCGATTAAAATGGACACCTGATCTTCATGAGAGATTTGTAGAAGCGGTCAATCAGCTTGGAGGAGCAGACAGTGAGTATACAAGACGCTTGAAGTATCATGCAACATAACAGCGCATGTAACGCTGAATCCATCATATATGCTTAACTGTCTCTCTTTCACTTGCAGAGGCTACACCAAAAACTGTTATGAAGCTAATGGGAATTCATGGACTTACCTTGTACCACCTCAAGAGTCATCTTCAGGTAAATTCTGTTGTAGTTAAAGAGTGCTATAGAGTGGGTGTATTTTATGTCTCATATCAAAATTAATGCATGTAAAATGCTAACTCTAACTTTGGACTAGCAGAAATACAGGCTCAGCAAAAATCTTCATGGACAAGCTAACAGTGGAAGCAACAAAATTGGTACGAGAACCTTGCCATTTCCCTAAAGCTTTCATCTAATAGAAACAAGAATGATACACGTCATGTTACACAGGTACTGTCGCCGTGGCAGCTGATAGAATTTCAGAAGCAAATAGAACTCAGATTAACAATTTAAGCATTGGCTCCCCATCAAACAAGTACGGTGACTCCATATGCTTTACGTTCAATTCAAATATTTTCAAATTGCAGAATATTTATGCAATTATTTAACACTACGATGGATATTTTAAATCCAGAGGTTTACAGATAAGTGAAGCCCTACAGATTCAAATTGAAGTCCAGAGAAGGCTGCATGAGCAACTAGAGGTGCGTCAGATTAATAATAATAATAATAATAATAATTAAAGAGTCCTCTTCTACATTTATCATAGAAATTTGTCAATGTTAACGCTAGTTCTTGCTCAACACTTCATCTACCATGAATTGACAAAGGTTTGAGTCACTTTCACTCATTGCTTGGAGGAGAAGTGCTCTAAAATTTCTAAAAGAAAACATAAATACCTAGTCAAAGCACATGGATCCTGCCTCTTTTGATGTTTCGTATCAAGTTGCATATCTGAAGATAAAAGAAATCCTTGTAGCTTGATTCTGAAGTAGCAAATGTCTTCGTTATAAAAGAACAAGCTATTGATTTGGTAAGTTGTGCAAGATAAAATGTCCAACATCAATAATATTCTTGAAATTTCAAGACAAACTAATAGACTTGACGTCGACAAAGTATTTCTTAGAACGCTTGTTTGTGACGTAATGTGGTTGGTGATGTAAGGATCATAGATCTGATAATTTGTTTCAATTGTTCAAGGTCCAGCGGCATTTACAGATGCGCATAGAGGTTCAGGGAAAGTATCTGCAGGCAATACTAGAGAAGGCCCAAGAAACACTTGGAAGGCAAAACCTGGGTACAATGGGGCTTGAAGCAGCTAAAGTTCAACTCTCTGAGCTGGTGTCCAAGGTGTCCACTCAATGCCTGAATTCTACATTTTCCGAGTTGAAAGAACTGCAGGGTTTATGTCCCCAGCACGCACAGACAAACCAACCCACCGACTGCTCAATGGACAGTTGCCTGACCTCTTGCGAAGGGTCCCAAAAGGAACAAGAAATACACACAACCGGAATGGGGTTGAGGCCGTACAATGGCAATCCATTCTTGGAGCCAAAAGAGATAACAGAACAGCACATACTTCAGCAGGCTGAACTCAAATGGGCTGAAGACTTGAAAGATGACAAAATGTTTCTTGCTCCAATAGGAAACAGTGCAGAAAGGAGAACGTGTTTAGCAGAAAGAAGTTGCAGTGATTTATCCATGAGTGTGGGACTCCATGCAGAAAGAGTGAACCAGAACAGTATCTTTCCTGAGGGAAGACTTCGTGGAATGAATGAGGATGACAATTTCCAGGACCAGACAAACAAAAGGCCAGACTCAACGAAGCTAGAGGAAGAGAAATTGATACCAGGGTATAGGCTTCCTTTCTTTGCAACAAAACTAGACCTCAATTCACATGGAGAAATCGAAGCTGCGTCCAGTTGCAAACAGCTCGACTTGAATGGTTTTAGCTGGAACTGAAGATCGTTGATTTCTACTAGACAACACCAAATTCAGGAGATAGGACATCTAATTACAAGAATACTTCCGAGGAGAAGGAACTGCCCCCTTGCTAAGGGCATGTGCCTAAGGAACAATCGGTTCAACCTCAAAAGAATAAGTTGCACTGACAAATGTCAGCTTCCGTTAGAACTATGTATGTAAATCAATCTAAGAGGTGCACTTTTTTCTTATTTCTATGCCATTAGGATTTCATAAATTACGAGTCTAAAAAATGACAGAATTTCATCCAGCTGGGTGAATTTTGAAAGCTTATTCTACTCCAAAATAAACTGAATTCCGTCACTAAAGATCCTGCTCGGTTCCACATATTGCCTGAAAAATATGTTCTTTCTCCCTGGCACAGAATTGCTGAGCAATAAGTGTTGCAAAATTAGTTTACCGGAATAATAGTTACAGACCAGGTCTGAAGAACAGGATAAAGAGGCAACAAACAACATAACTCTGCATTTCTTTCATCTTTCCCTTGATAAAACTTGATATTCCTAGAAAGTAGAAGGGCTGTTGCATCGAGAATGCAAGAAATGGGGGGAAAAAAAACCGTAAAATGGTTGTCTACCACAAACTATAATTTAGGACCTACCTATGTTATTCCAAAATAAACCACACATTTTAACCCTAATTTCCCCTTCCTTCGTGTAAGTTTTTGTCTCTAACATTTTTTTCCAACTGATTATCTTATCCACCTATGTGGCTCTGTTCGTATAAACACGACAGCAACCTCGTTCATGTCATAAAGTTTTAAAACCTTTCGTCTTGACTCATTGATTAGTGTGTATGTCACTAACATTCTATTTCATTTTCATCATCAATAATCAGATATGGAAAATTCAGGGAAACTGAGAAGAGGCATATACCATTACGTTTAAGCACGCATTGGTTTTTTCTTTGTTCGGGTAAGCATTACATGAGGTTTCCGTCATGTTTAAACTGAGAAGAGGTGTTTTCGTTTTGTTTATTTCGTTTTTCTTTTATATTACATTGTTGCTTGCTGGTGTTTCCCATATATTTTTGTTGTCTTCTGATCTTGCAATTTTTAAAGCGGTCCTGCTCCTGCATCCAAGTCAAAAAAATGTTTATGCATATACTATATTTGGTTTTTATAAATATAGGACACAAGTTACTGCTCTTCAATAAATAAATAAATTTATCTCTTTTTTTTTATATACTGTATGTTTTGCTTAAAAGTTGATCCCTTCTCATATGGGGTACTGCTTACTGAAGTTTGGGGACGATTTATCCTCTATGCACTTTTTGGATTTGCATGTACCTATTTAACCAAAAGGCTTTTTTTTTTTTTTGGTCTTAGACTAGGGTATCCACCGGCGGACCCTAATGATACACTACAACAGAAAAGGGTTTTGTTGACGAAATATAACGTTGCTGAAAAAAACAAAATAGTCGCAAAAAGTATATAGTGACGAAAAAAAAATCGTCGAACAAATGGTCGCAAAAACCTGGTACGTAATAAAAAATTATCTATGACATTTTAAAAGAATCGTCGCCCAAAAGATTTTGCTACGATTATCGCTTCATCCTAATAAGAATAGACATCAAGAGGAGAAATAGTTACATATTGTTGGAAATATTGATTAAAAGTTAAAATTGAAGATTTTGATTAAAGATAAGATATTTGTTAAAAGATAAAATTTTATCTTTTAAGATAAAGTTGTTATCTAGTTAGGATTTAAACTTTTGAATTTGATTTGTTTTATCTAGATATTAGCTAAGTTTGTTATTTCATTATCTATATATTTAGGTCTTCATGTCAATGTAATTAAGAACCAATCAATAAAATGTCTCTTGCATTATCTCTTCCCTATTCTACTTTGTTTTAGTCAGTTTCTCATTCTAAAATTCCAACACTTATTGCCACGTTTAATTTTGGTGGGTAAAAGTAATTAGCTTTGTTAACGTAGGCGTAGGTAATAATGTTTACTGACAATTTATTTTCATAGCAAAATAAGTTTAACTACGAAAATTAAAGCGTAGCTAAATGTTATTTAAGATGTTTTGGAAAGCGTAGATAAAAAGATTTGGTGACGATTTTATATTTGTTGCTAAAGACTTTTAGTAACGAATATTTATTTTAAATTCAACTTCCCTATTACCAATTTAATATTTAATTATAATTATTAACAACATTTTTAATTCATGTTTTTTTAACATAGTTTGAATTATAATTTAGTCACTTGTAATTACTGCTGGTGACATATTGTTTAAATAAAATAAAATAAAATGTTTCATAATTAAAAATGAAATGCATTTTATAAAAAAATGTAATTAAATGTCAATTACAAAGCTTAAGAAAAAAATTTATCGACAAACTAAGACCCCTTCATCGGAGCTACTACTGACATACTATAACCTATGTATTTGTTTGATCATTTTTTAAAGCTTGGTCAACTCTCTTTCAGTACAGTCTAGTTTTTGCTCATTACATTATAATTTTTCTTGAGTATGATCTAACTTGTCTTCATTACATTGTAGCTAAGTCTTAAGAGAGCAGTTTTTCTCTTAAAGCGTCGTTACATATAGTCATTGTAATAGGGTCGTTCTTAACATAATGGTAAATGTAGTAATCTAATGCTACCAACCTATTTATAAAAAACCAATCAAAAACATCAAACTATTTACGGTCTTATTTTTATGATTATTTAATTATCACAACATGTTTAATAGAATTATACAAATTTTTATAATAAATAAAACCTTTTATGTAGTCTTTGAATTAAGCAACTTAAATTATTTAATTTTGTCATATTATAACTAAACTTATGTGAACCTCTACAAGATCGCAAATCCAATAATTATTACATGTGGCAAAGTATAATGAAAATTATAATTACAAAAATTAAATTATTTATTAATGTTGAATTTTATTTTTATAAATAATAAGTAATTTAAAAATAAAAAAGGAGAAACACAAAAAAACACAATATCATTTAATATTATGTTTGATTTAAAATGCTAATATAATGTCCACGTTAATGATAAATTACAAATTAATTATAATATGTTCAAATGTTTAATAAGTTAAAAATAAATAAAAAATCAGAAACTTTACTTTTAAATTATCACTCAGAACTCAGAAGACATAACCGTGAAATTTTTTTACCACCAATTTTTTAGTTGAAATATCTTATATTCATATGTTAGTGAAAATAAAAAAATTAGAGTGTAAGAAATACACTCAAATGCTTCAAAGGTATTTATAAATATAACAAGTTAAAGTTGTATAGCTAATAAAGAAAACTATTTAGCTTCTAAGATTAAAAGTTAACACTAACTTTCTCGATAATATAGCTAATAAAGGAAGCTATTTATTAGTTAACGTTAACTTTTTCTTCTTCGACAACCAAGGATTTACTACCCTTCAAAATAAAAAATGTTGCTGAAATGCATTGAAGATGAGCCTTGGGCAGGGGGACGATGATGAACCAGTTGGCTTAAGGCCATACCTAAGACCTTTGATATACCCTAATCTTGTTCCAAGGACATTGTTGCAAATGTCATCCACATCAGGCTCATTTTCGTCAGATAATGATCTCTACAATAACTCCTGCATCTTGTCCTACAATTTAAAACACAAAATCAAGATGTAATTCAAATAATATTACTTAGTATTACATAAATAAATAAACTCTAAAATTAAAAATTTTATACTTACATAATTATTTTACGCCTCTTCAGATGTCCAAGCTTCACCTTCCTTGTAGTGTGTCAGCTTGTAGATTGTGATCCTATCACACTTGTTGGACCCCGAACTTTTAGTGGAAATTAGAAATATTAAAATGAAATAAAATTGTGTTTTAAAAAAATTTACGAGAAAAGATTTTATTAGTTTTGGTGACTTTGATATTTGAGTCGATTGTTTGGGTTATGAAAGTTTAAGAGAATGAG
>JAOSBL010000002.1:9166236-9177611 GCA_027568915.1 Erythroxylum roraimae
ATGTGCTGGATGCTATCTATTTTATTAATGCTGCTTGGAATATTGATGTGAAGGCCACAACTATTGCAAATTGTTTTCGACATTGTAAAATTCGATCCGAGGAAGGTATGCTTCTAGAAGAAGAAACTAGTAATGTTGAAGGCATTCAAAGATTAGAGGAAGTTATTTCTAATTTACATTATAGAAATGCCATAAATGTCGAGTAGATTCTGAATTATCCTAGTGAAAATGAAGCTTTAATGGAATCGCTTACGGATGAAGAAATTATTCAAGGAGTAATGGGTATGGAAAATGATGACAATCAAGATCCAGATGATAGTTACGCTGTACCACATATTTCTCCAAAAGAAGCTTTTCTTGCTGTAAAGGCTTTGAAAAGTTACTTGCTTCAAAATGAGAAAAATGTACCGAATGTAGTTTATGCCCTCCAAAAAGTTAAAGATGAAATTGGATTCAGTTCGCATGAAAAGAAGAATCAATTGACTATAGATTCATATTTTAGGAAAGCATAAAATTTGAAATAAAAATTATTTAGGCAATGCTTTATTTTATGAATTATATATGTAATTTTCATACTTATTTAATGAATTATCATTTTATATTTTCAGTGGGCCTCAAGGATTTTTTTTAAAATTATTATCTTATACATTTAGCGAGGTTATTATTTTATCCCATTGGCTCAAGTCAGGACCGGAAAAAAATATTATTTAATCGAGATTATTAATTTATCGAATATTCATTTATCGAGGTTTTATTGTACAGTAATGAGACCTTTGATTGACCCGAGAAAAGTATTCCAAAAAGAAAAAAATTAATTTATTAAATTTCAGATATTTAATTAGAACAGCATAAAGAAACAGTCTCTAATATAAAAGGAGATCCAAGTTAGCGGTGGCAATCCAAACATGGACTCGAAAATCCCCCAAAAGAACAGAACTAGTGAGCCCACAGCTGCCTCAAAATCCAGCCCGAAGTAACCGGGCGAGGTTCGATTAATCAAATTATCCTGTGGGTGTGGTCGAGACTCGACTGTCACCCATAAAATAAGAATCGATCCTGGTAGTACTGTTACTGCTGCATACCTAACAGAGCACAACAAACACATACCGAAAGCTTCCCTAATTTTTTTTTTCTCATGATAAGAAGTTTTCACCATGGGAGCGAGTCGCAAACTTCAGGGAGAGATCGATCGCGTCCTCAAGAAGGTCCAGGAAGGTGTCGACGTCTTCGATAGCATCTGGAATAAGGTCATCCTCTTCGTTTTCCTCTCTCTTTCTTTCTTCTTTAGTTTTTGATATTAAGCTCTGGAAATTGCATTTCTGTATGGCTCTGTTTGATATGATATCATTTTTGACGCCTATGTTCTCCGCAATTGACCACAAGGTCAAATGCGGTTTCTATTCTCCTTGTTCTCATGTGGTTTCCTTGTGAAAACGTAATGTGGATTTAGGTTTATGATACGGACAACGCTAATCAGAAGGAGAAGTTTGAAGCTGATTTAAAGAAGGAGATCAAGAAGCTGCAGAGATACAGGGATCAGATTAAGACATGGATTCAGTCCAGTGAGATCAAGGATAAAAAGGTCAATTCTTTTGTTTCATTCATAATCGTAATGTTTGGAGCATGCTTTTAATTTTGTTAGAAATAATTTAGACACATGGCATGATAGTTTTCCACCTTAGGATCATCTGATATAAACACAATATAGATGCCTAGCTTGTAAAATTCATCCTTTAATCCAGCAGTATGTTCTCTTAATGTGAGCCTAGACAAAGAATACGGTTATATCTTCTGATTTATAATTAGTTGTTCACCTCTGGGTTTCAGACTCGGATAGTTAAAGGTTTCTGTTCTACAAGTATTATTAAGAGGAGATCCACATCCTTTTATCCTAAGAGTTGAATACATACACGCTTTTTGTGTTTTGCAGTTTTATCTGTGAAGGAATTTTGTTGCATTTAGATCCCTTGGTTTCAGTTATAAAACCTTACTGATTTGGATGATTAAAATAGCTTTGTTTAAGTTCTTTAATCCATTGCTATGCGATGAACAGTTTGTTCACTTAAAGTTTAAGCAGTTCACTTTTTTTAAAGCAAGTTACTGGAAAGCCAATGTTTATAAGTGAATTATATGAGTTTCTGTTAGTGATACATCCTTACCTAAAAGTAATGTCCATAAGAAATTCAGCATACTGTTTCTCAGTGATCCTTTTTCCTTTGATAATCTTATTATATCGCTATCAGGGGTATGCCAATTTTGAACATTTTATTGCATCTTTGTTAATGTGAATTGCAAAGATAACTTCTCTTCCTTTACATGTACTTGGCATGGGTATTGCTGTTGGGGGTTAATGTCATTTTCCTTGTATATTCTCTGTTTGTTTAGGTTAGTGCCTCTTATGAACAGGCTTTGGTGGATGCTCGTAAACAAATTGAGCGTGAAATGGAACGGTTTAAAATCTGCGAGAAGGAAACTAAGACAAAAGCATTCTCTAAAGAAGGCCTGGGGCAACAACCTAAAACTGTAAGATTTGTAAACTTATACTTCTTCGTTTATGTTATAGTCTGTGGAATAATAATAATGTTGCTGATTTGTGGGTAGTTTGTTCAAAGCTGACTATTATCTGACTTGTTCTTTTAATGCATGTTTTCTGGATTTCCTTGAGTAACTGAACGTCCTCATCCATTTTCTTTACTTCATGTACTTCCTCAATACGTTGTGATTGTGTCTAAAGTGTTTTGGGTTAAATTTCCTGCTGGTGATTGTTGTTTATTTTATGTAGTTAGATCTTCCAGATCATTTCTTGTAATTGCTCTACTTGTTAGTTATGGAAAACAGAAAAACTGGTTAGGTGTCAAGGTATACGTAGACATGGTTGAGTGCTTAGAATTGGGTGGATCATTCAGTGGGTCTTTATTCGCGTAAGGTGCTTCAACAGTATTTAGATGATGATTACCATTTGCTTGAACTTTTTTTGTTAAAACTGCATTTCTGCTTTAGTTTCGTATTGCCTATTGCGTGATTGGTGATTTTTCGAGGAACTTTTGCCTATAGTTTTTTTTTCTGTTTACGCTGGTTCTCATATCTTCATGTTTCAAGGAAATTTCATGATTCCTGAGTACTTGTGACCTGATTATTTCACTTATAATGATTTGAGAAAGTAAAGACTACTCTTTTGGTGGAGAATCAGACCTAAGGGCTCCAAATAGAACTAAAAAAATTTGTTTAAAACCTCCAGGTTGTTATTTCTCTCATTGGTCTTGTTTTGTTTTTCATTTATAGGACCCAAAGGAGAAAGCTAAATCAGAGACAAGGGACTGGTTGAATAATGTGGTATGTAAATAAACTTTAAATTTTATTATCTGTTATTACATTGTTATTCTGTTAACATCTAAATAGTTCTGAAGTTTTTTTTCTCTCTCCCCCCTTGTTGGCTTTGGTGCCTGATAACTATTCTTTTCTTTTTTTTTTCCCTAGGAAGAACCATTATAACAATGAATCTAATGCTTAAAGGCTTCTATTTGTAGATGTTTTGACTATAATAATAACTGGACATTCAATTGAAGTAATCATTTTGACCTTACTGAAATCTCTATTGAGTTATATTGTCATATTTCTGTCTGTGTGTTAGGTTGGAGAGTTGGAGTCCCAAATTGATAGCTTCGAAGCTGAGATTGAAGGACTATCTGTCAAGAAAGGAAAGACAAGACCACCCAGACTGGTTGGAATTCAATCAGTGAAATTTTCTGCAATTGGTTTATTATTTTTGTGGTCTTTGATGTTTCTTCCTTTGTCTTGCAGACACATCTAGAGACATCTATTACTCGGCATAAGGCTCATATAATGAAACTGGAACTGATATTAAGGCTACTGGATAATGATGAATTGAGTCCTGAGCAGGTCAATGATGCCAAAGATTTCTTGGACGATTATGTGGAACGTAATCAGGTTTGTCTTTTCCTTGTTATTTAACCAGCCATGACGGTGCATGTGCTACATATCCTGACTAACATGCTAAATGTGCAATATAATGTTCTTTTTGGATTGCAGTACAACCTTATATCAATATTCTTAACAACTTTATAGATTTTTTTTTTTTTTTGGCATAATCTCACTAGATGTGTGGTTTTCCTCTTCCTGCAGGAAGATTTTGACGAATTTAGTGATGTTGATGAGCTATACAGTTCGTTGCCATTAGACAAGGTGGAGTCTCTTGAAGATCTAGTTTCAGTTGGTCCTCCTGTTGCTAAGGTGAACCTTCAAGCTTTAAATGAGTGCTTCTACCTCTTTTGCTACATTGGAATTGAGGCTCTGTGGAGGAGTTATTTTCATGTTTGTTATATAAGAATAATTTCACGACATGGTTTCATCTATTTATGATTTTTATTTCTCCATGATTTAGTTTTCAATATGATTGATAGGGTGCTCCAGTTCATAGCTTGAAGACATCTTTGGTGGCATCAACATCTCAAATTTCTGTAGGTGTTTCTACAGCTAACGGTTTTGATCAACCTTATTCTTAATTTGAACCTGTTTAATGTGTATATATCTCTGGAAATAGTTTGCAACTCCTGTATTTATGCTGACGTGTCATCAGTTACATTTTGGACATTGCACTGTACAGTGGATGCTAATATAGCCCATTGTTCTAGGTTTCCAACCTGTCCTATGATATCCTTCTCTGTTCCCTTAAATTCAAATGGCAAGGGAAGTATAGAACTTTCAATTTCCTGGTGGCTCATCTGTGACGTTTTGGTTTTTAGAGTAAGGGTTGTAGGATCAAAGATGACTTCTCCATATTATTTCTCTATGTTTCAATTACTGGTGTTATCCTCTACCATATCATAATGATTTTACTTTGAGCATTGCAGTGGACTTTACTCAATTTCCATTTCTCCAGTTTTAATGGAAAATTCAATTGCTTCTTAATTATGATTGGTTTCGGTGATCAGCAAAGTCTTTGCTTAAGTAACAAATGCTTTATGTTCTTGTCAGAGAACTATATCAAGCTTTGGTGTTAACCAATGAACAAACCTGGTTTCGTACAATTGAATTTCCATTTCTCCAATTTTGTGTTTTATCTTGTACTGACTTCTGCCGTGCATGCAAGTATGAGGAGTAATGGTTTTCTTTCCAGGCCACTCTCTCTAGTACTCATAAGCAAAGTACTTCTGTGCAGGAGCTAGCTGATGATACTGCTTCACAAGATAGCACCACGGATACTATTGCAAAAACTCCACCTGCCAAAGTTAGCATGGTTAGTTCTGCAGCGGCAACCCCAACAGGGAACCCTTCAACTCCAATTGCAGTGAGTGGTACAGCTCATACGCTGACTGGTGTATCAGGTGCTTCTACAGCACTTCCAGTTGTTACTTCTGTTAGAGGTGTTCTTGAAAATGCATCTACTGCCAATCCTCCATCACCTGCAACACCAGCTACTGCAGTCAAGGATGAAGAAATCGCAGGCTTCCCTGGCCGCAGATCATCACCTTCTCTTACTGATACTGGATTGGCAAGGGGCATAACTAGAAGTGGTCTCTCTAGTCAGCCTTCATCTAGTATGTCTCTTAATTCTGGCATAGTTCCCAGCAGTGGGGCCCTTGGCACAGTACCCTCTTCCACTGACCTGGGAAAAAGAAATAGTTTAGTAACTGATGATAGGATTGGTAATAGTGGAGTAGTGCAGCCTTTGGCTTCTCCACTGAGTATGAGAATGATATTACCTCAGCCTAGCAAGGCTACTGATGGAACCAGCACAATCGATTCTAGCAGTGTTGGTGAAGGTGCTGCAATAGGTTCAAGAGTCTTTTCCTCTTCCTTAGTCCCAGGCATGCAATGGAGGCCTGGAGGCTCCTTTCAAAATCAGAATGAACCAGTAAGCCTTTATCTACATTTTTATGAATTTCAGATTTGAAAATCTTAAGTATTATTTGTTTCCACTTGAAGATCATCGACGGCAAGATATTTGTTTATTTTCTGAGTTTTTGGATTTAAAATCCTTCTTATTGAAGGTGTAATGATTTGTGGAGTTAGTGGGTACATGAATTTGGTAACCTTCATTTTAGCACCAAGTTATGTAATACTTAAGCTTGAAGAGATGTAGTCTATGCTGGAATTTTGCTTGGCTAAGTTAAGAAAATTGGAGAAATAGGTTGGCTTGATGACTTCCTATTTGGTTGGGATTTGAAGTAACAAAATTTGACATTGTCAAGTGTGATGTAAACTTAAGGTGTTACTTTTATTCAAAATTATTTGTTTTGAGCTCAAAATAGGAAATGTTCCAATTTATTGAAACTTTAGCAAGCACAGGATTTGGTAAGTTGCAACCCTTGGCTTAATAGCAAGGTGAACTATATAGTTTGTTCAGTTTTACTAGATGGAGCATTCCATTATTATTGCATGCAGATAGATAATGTTTCAGATGCTTTTGTGATAAAAAATTGTAATGTTGTTTAATAGTTACTAATTTATTATTGCTGTAGGTGGAATCTGTTGCTATTTGAATTTTGTACGGTTTTTTTGGGTTGTCACTAGCAGGATAAATTGCTCAGGGGCATAATGATCTGATTGGAAACAGGAAGAATGGGCTGACAATGATGGATTAATCTAATTCAGGATAACAAGTTTAATTTAATTGTGTTCCTTCACGATTGAACTGAATTACTTTAATGAGCTAAAATAACACACATAGGCACACCTGCAAAGTGCATATTAAGGTCACACCTAGCTGAAAATGTCGCAAAAATATGACTATAAGTCTGAAATTATATACTGTCATGGCCCCCAAACCTTCTGACCGGTGGAAAAGGAGGACGGATTGATAAATGTTCTTCATGTTATCATAAGGTAGATAAAACTATTTAACACCCAAGCTTTTAATCCCATCTATTTGGGATTGTCATTTGAAGGGCTTAGGAACTTTGCATGTCCCTGTGCAGTTGGCAGCAGTAGTCGCTTTAAAGAACCGTTTAAAGACTGGATATTGTTTCCATTTCAGGGGCAATTCCGTACTAGAACTGAGATTGCGCCCGATCAGAGGGAGAAATTCTTGGAACGACTACAACAAGTTCAGCAACAAGGTCACAGTACCCTTCTTGGCATGCCACCTCTGGCTGGTGGAAATCACAAACAGTTTTCTTCTCAACAAAATCCACTTCTGCAGCAGGCAACCTTTTCTCCTTCAAAATTTTGTTTCTCCTGCCTTTTACTTTCTTGACAAGTTGACATAAACTTTTGAACAGGTCTTTCAGGTTGTTCATTGACAATTTAAGTACTCATTGTCTTAACAAATGTTTGCTCAGAAATAAATTCATAGCCCCAAAAAGGTTTTTGTTTGTAGTTGGGTTAGGTACTCTTTTCAAAGTGGATGTGGAGCATCCAGTTGTCTTCTGTATCAAATGTGATGTCACTATTAAGCAGTTCTTATCACATGCATTTGTTGCTAACCCTTTTAAGTTTCATGAAGGCAATTTAAGATCGAGTTTACAATTTCTTTTGATGTTCAATTATCGAAAATAGTTTTTCTTTCCTGGTTATATGTTCATTTGTCAACATGGCGTTAAGCAATTGTCATGTGAAAGGAAGGCAAGTAAATCTTTCTGATTAAGGATCATAATCATATTAACTCATGATTGTGGCTAACAATTTCTGTCAAGATATTCTTTTTCTAGCCCGTCGTCTAATTACATGAAAGAGAATTGAGATTAACACAACTCTCTTGCATGTACCTGGCTGTTTTTGCAGTTCAATTCTCAAAGCTCATCTGTGCCTCCACAAGTTAGTTTGGGCCTTGGTGGACAGGCATCGAGTCTTAATTCTGTTCCTACGGCTGCTGTACAGCAGTCAAGTCCCATCCATCAGCAGTCTGTCCAACAAGTTGTAATATCAAGTGGTGCAAAAGATGCTGGTACTCTTCTATTAGCTGGTCTTTCTTTCAGACGCACATATAAATTGCTTATGTTGGTGAATGGAATTCACAATGCAGATATTGGGCATGGAAAGGTTGACGAGCAGCAGCAAGCTATAACTTTACCTGATGACCCAACTCCAGAATCTGCTCCAACATCTGGACTTGGAAAAAATCTTGTGAATGAAGACGGATTAAAAGTTCCATATGCAATGGATACTCCTGTATGTAGACTTGCCCACCTCTTTCTACATTGTTGGTTTTGTTCAGCATTATATTGAGTCCTGTTGGGCATGGGGAGCCACAATCTACCTTGATCAACCTGCACCACTTCTGCATTAGCATGGGGATGAAAACTGAGAAAAGTATTTCAAACAGAAGAATAGGCCAGGACTTCATGCACCACTTGCTATCTGATTACATCTCTACCCTCGTAAATTCTAAGACTGAATTGATTATTCTACTTAAATATTGTTATCATCTATTAAGATTCATGGGGAGGGACCTAATAGTGGTGAAAACAAGAAATCTAATTGCAATAGTTATTACTTCCTTAGGAAAAAGGAAATTGGAGAGGCAATGTTTTCAACTGACTGGGCCTATATTAGTGTAAAGGATGATCTGTGGGTCTGGGTTGAGTAGAGCATACATGAGAGAGATATTGTAAGTCCCATGAGGCTGGTAGAAGCACATTTCCTTGATTGTCTTAAATGTATCTGCCATAGAGGAGTGAGCCCCAAGCGTGGGTGACTTGAGCTGCTTGTAAATGTTTTTTTGCTGCAGGCAGCAACATCTGGCTCTTTGACAGAACCTGTTCAAATGCAAAGAGATATTGATCTCTCTCCTGGACAGCCCCTACATTCAAGCCAGCCTTCTAGTGGCCTAGGAGTTATTGGTCGAAGAAGCATTTCTGACCTTGGTGCCATTGGCGATAGTGTCAGTGCATCCGCTATGAATTCTGGTATAGTGAATGATAAAATGCACAATTTGCAGATGCTGGAAGCTGCATTTCTCAAACTTCCTCAACCAAAAGACTCGGAACGTGCCAGGAGCTACACTCCTGTATGAATTCCTTACAAAACTCATTGTACAGCACCAGTTAAAACAATGATAGTGTTAGGTTACGTAATAGTCTGTGTTACTTGTTTCACTTTGCAGAAGCACCCCGCAGCAACACCTCCTAGTTATCCTCAAGTACAAGCACCCATTGTGAACAACCCTGCATTCTGGGAACATGTAAGCTTGGATAGCTGTGGACCTGATACCTTATTTTTTGCATTTTACCATCAACAGGTAATGGGGAAGACATGTCATTCTATTCCTAACTCTGATTGTATGGTATTGACCTTATTCTCATGCCAAGTGTTCGTTTCTGCAGAATACCTATCAACAATATATGGCTGCAAAAGAGTTGAAGAAACAATCTTGGAGATATCACAGGAAGTACAACACCTGGTTTCAACGTCATGAAGAGCCAAAAATTACCACTGACGAATATGAACAGGGAACATATGTGTATTTTGATTTCCATATTGCCAATGATGACCTCCAACATGGATGGTATGCAGATTTTACTTGTGTTCTCTATTCTTATCCATCGAAACTGATGTTTTTGTCTTAACTTGAATTGCAATTGTCGCATTTGCATGAGAAACAGTTTCTTCATTGTGTAACTTAAGTCCCAGCACCGTTTTAACCTGGCTGGGGATGAACTTTTTTTTCTTTTTTTAAAAACAAGCTGGGGATGAACTTGGTGTTATCAAAATGAGAAATCGTTAACCATGTTAACATATATTGGTCACTTTATTTTTCACTATTTCCATGTGTGTTCATTGATAGTTTTCCGGATTTAATCCTCTGCTTCTTTTGTTCAGGTGTCAGAGAATCAAGACAGACTTCACTTTTGAATATAACTATCTTGAAGATGAACTCATTGCATAGAAGATGCGGAGTACTACAGCATGCCATATGGACTCCTGGTACATGTCATTCCAAGTTACCAGCTATGCTGCTTGATTTCTGCCAAAGCTTTATTGATTGTAGTCATGAATTTTAGCTTGCGGAGTTTTTGTCTGCGAAGATTTTAAGTCTCATATACGTATGATTTTAGCTTTATACCTTTTCTTAAGCATCTATCCATTTTTGTTTGTTATTTTGCAAAAGCAAGTGGATAGTCCATTGAGAATGCTCCTCTGCGGGATCGTAGTACCAAGGCACGACGTCATAGAACACTTCCACCGTATCTTTTTCTAGTGTTGTGGAACTCTTCCCTGACCGTAGTCTGTATTCACGAAGCATATTAATGAGAAGTTGTTTCTCCTCTTCGATCCTACTAAAAGAAGCTTATTGAGATATAGCCAAGATGTCCAAAAATAAAAGCAATTCTGGGTTCAAATTTTCTGTGCCACAATCCTGTTTTTGTCTAAAAATGACGTAGTTTTATATCTAGTTACCTATAAAATGATGTCGTTTTAGAGGCAAAAAATCTTCTGTTCCCCTAAAATATCCCTGTAGGCTGTACGGGCGATGAAGTATGCATGCCTTTGATTTTAACATCGTGTTGGCAATCTTTAAGATTTGATGTGCTATGTTTTCGGTGAGATGGTTGTGCATGGGAAACAGGGAAACAGAAACGAGGTCTAGTTGTTGGACATGAGTGTCTGGGGATTCACAAAAGACAGGCATCGGTGTGCAATTTTAAGTACATCCCTCACTATTGCTTGCTTCTTCAGCGTTCCATTTTCCTGTGTATCCGATGAACGTACAGATCTGAACAACTGGGGTAGGCATCCTTTGAGTGCTGTAGGTCCATTGTACTTTCCAGTTCTTTTCTTAAGTTTTAGGCAACGATCCACGTTTAAAGTTGAATCTAGGCAGGTACAATTTTTGCGTCGCAGAGCATGTGAGAGCTTTGAATTATATGCTTCCGTGGATTTCTCAGATGTTCAAAGGTGATCAGGAAATAATGATAAAAAATGTTGGCAGATTGTAATAAGAAATCAACATTGTGATTTGAAACTGATATTACTGAACTCAATAAGCATAAGCTTCGTGATATAGATGCATGTTGTTCAACCATCTAGGCAGTTTTGGTTGATTAATACAGAAATGTATTGTAAGATTTTTAAAAATCTACCCAACCTTCTTACTGTTGATAGTGTGGTTCATTTAATGCATTAACCCTTATACACGAACACGTTAATGCCCATGCTTTACCAAGTTACCTCCTTTGTGATGGGCAGAGGTGTTAAAAACGGTTTAAAAGACTTGTTTTGAGTCTCTATCCTCACATAGCACAAGAACACACCATCATATCGTGCATAAGGAGAGGCTAAAAGATTCAAAACTCAGAGACGCAAGAGGATTTTCAGTGGAGCAATGGTTGGAGGTATTTATTTTCTTGAATTCTTTCGGTGTTTGTTTTATTAGCACTCTTTCAATTTGCTGTGTTCGAATTCTGATGAAGTGG
>JAOSBL010000002.1:9183119-9199276 GCA_027568915.1 Erythroxylum roraimae
ACATTATTGGTATTAATACAGAAACTCAAGTTACAAACCAAACATCATTTTTTTATTTTTCATACCCATTCCCATTCTCTTCTACTATTATACCCATATCCATACCCAACCCTATGCTCAAACCAAACGCCTTCTAATAACACTTGAAATCTTGGGAATCTACATTAGTTATTAGCAATAAAGTGTTACGCTGCCAAGTTCAGATTGTAGGCCTTTCGTGGTTTTACTTGTTCAACGTTTCATGAACTTTGATCAATAGCTACGTCTCCTCGTTATGGTGGTTTATATATAGCTCTATTATGTTCAATATTAAAATTTTTATATTAACCACTAATTAAAGAACACTACAAGAAAATAAAGTTTAGCGACAGAAATTACGGACGAAAAACCTAAGGTATCGGAGAAACGGTTGTACATAATAATTTGCAACGAATCACAGAATGTCCATCGCAAATTTACTGACTGACATTTTGTGTAACCGTCGGTAAATATGCCGACGATTATTCTGTGCTATCTTCGGTCAGTAAAGTTACCGACGAACAAGATTTGTCTGCCGGCAACTTTACCGACGGAATTGGTTATTCCGTCATTAAGTTAATGACAACATTACCGACGGTTATTAGTTATCCGGCGATAAATCGAATAGATTTCGACAAACTTTGTTTTTCCGCCAGTAAATTTCCTGATATTATTTTTTTAATTTCCCAGCATTAAATTTAATTTGATAATCTTATGGTCGATGCATAATTTAAACAGCTATGAGCTATTTGTTGATAATATTTTAATTTATTTCTACATTTAATTTGCTAAGACATAAAGTTGATTGATGATATAAAGTAAAAATTATCTTAATTGATAATAAAAAATTATTTTGTACATAATAAGTATTTACAATTTATACGAAATGATTACAATTACGCTATTCATTTGGTGACTGCGGATGCTCTGATTGCTGCGATGAGGTACTACCCCTCCCTTTCAACTCATCCACCTCATTATGGAGCTGAGCTATGTATTCCATCGATTGTTAAACTGAGTTGCCAATGTCTGTACTATGCTTCGAAACTCATGAACTTCATTGGTATGGATTGCCTAATAGGTGTTGCTGTACTGGATGTGAAGACTTGTGAATAACATGTGTTCGCAAATGAAACTAAGTTGAATATCATTCCACGACGGTCCTTACCACCCACTGCATGGAGATAGGTTTGAGTCTCATCAATATCTTCAGACTGCTAAGACTGTCATTAAATGTTTTCTTGTATTTGGTCATATCAGAAGGCAATATTTATGTTAGTAAGTGATAATTATTAAGCATTAATATTAAAGCATAAATTTCGCATACATTTAGTTCTCTACATCAGGTGTTGATGAAGGTCACACCGTCATGCTTCTTAGTGTGAGTGTGCAAAAAGAGCTGATTGGGTGTAGACGTCGTGCCCATAGACTTTTCCTGCATCAGAATAAAATGTTATAAGTGAACTACAATTTAAAAAAAATTCAACAGAATTTTCTCTATTTTTATGATATTTATCCCTTGTTAAACAAATAAAATAACTCAACAACATAGTCATATATGGCACCAGACATTTATACCATTATCATTCTCTATAATACAGATATTTTCATTCCAAATTTACACATCAAATTAAATTGAAATATACCAAAGTAAAAAAATCAGAATATAAATGAAAAGTGTAGATACTTACAAGTCTCTCTGTATACTCGTGATGGGTAATAGATCCTCCAGTATGTACAGGAAGATTCTCTCCCCGCAGTCCTCCACGTCTGTTAGTAGAATTATGCTCTGAAATGGATATTTCCTAGGGTGATGTCCAATACATCTGCCAACAACTCCATATTTGTTCAGAAATATAGGGCGGTCGTATATCAGTCTTGTATATCGAACCAACAAAGTCTCGATAACGTGTACGTGCTCGCCTCTCCCATGCTTTATAAATGACCGCGTCAAATTCAGAATCCAAAAAAAAATCTTTATGAAACAAAAGGAAAAACATACGATAAGTACTTATAATATAATAATATTTATCTAATTAAAGTACAAAAATCAATTAAAAATAAAATAAAAAGTTTTTGTACCTCAAACTCCAGATAGAAAAATTCTTTTGTCGCCTAAGAGATATTCTTCCATATATAACCCTCAAAATTAATCTTCTCCTTGAATTTGGATATTATGTTTCTTGAGCACGGTCCAGACGGAATCAACCTAATATAAAAATAATTAATTTTATACCATTTTTTAAATTTAAACCTATAACTTAATTATAAACATATGGTGTTTCATGTATTTTCACTTACAGATTGTTGACAATTGTGAGGTAAGTTCTTCCATCAGCTCCCTCAGCTTCAGGCTAGAGGTCACCTTCTTCATCTTCATGGTTTACCCCTGATATCTTTGTCGATATAGGAGTGGTGGATGTTGTAGCATCAGGTACGAAAGGTGATGCCACATTTGTAAGCGTAGTAGCTGAAGGTACAATATCTGATTCGGTTCCAACTGAAAAATGTGATGCTTCACATGAACAGTAGCTAGCTCCAAATCGTGGTCTGAACCTTGGTCGCATCATATTTTGTTCTCTTTGGTGGCATATTTCAACCTGAAATTCATATTTGATTGAATATTCCAGAAATATAACAATTTCAGTTCAATATTTCACACAATATATTGAAAAGGAAATAGTTGATTTGTTGAATATAATATTCTATTACAAACACAAATTAATCGCTATCAGAACGTAATTATAAATCAAAAATCATCATCTTTTTTTCTTCTGAAGAATTAGAATCAAACTTAGGCTCCTCTTCAGATCTCTCACCCTCCTCATCCTCTCCAAATGAAATTTCAACACATTCAATATTTGGATTGTTCAAAGGTTCATTCTCGTCACATGTAGCAGATGCATTTATTTTATAAGCATCTTCCTGAAACGCTTCATTTTCAATTCCCTGTTCTTCTTTTCCATGTGATTCAAAAACATCTTTAGGTTTAACTTGGCAAACGACCAAACAATCTGACTTATCTCGTCGTAAGTTGGGATTGTATCAGCTATGCACTTTTATACGAACTTCGCTTGTTGATTTCAACTAGATTGTATCAGCTATGCACTTTTATACTAACATTTGGAGTTGAATCAAACCAATCACACTTAAATATTACATTTCGCTTTATTGACAATGCAAGGTACCCAATTTCAAGTATCTTAATAATTTAATCATAGTAATCCATCAATTCTCCCTGTATGCAACCTTCGCTATTTACTGTTTTCATGTTATGGCCATGATATTCTGTATGATATTTGTATCCATTAACGAAATACGTCGGATACGATTTAACAGTTCACAAAGGTCCCTTCGTAAGATCACATATGAACTTGTTCTCTATTGAATTTTCTATGGTCTATACAAAAGAAATTATCATATAAAACAATATAATGTCATTTGAACACTTTAATCTTATAATTTAATCATTTCAATAATTGTCAGTGATAACTTATATATTTTTCGAACCATCGAGGAAAGTGTTTTCCAACTTCTTTATTGATATCATCATGTGTTTTGTCAGGCATTAGCTCGAGTAACCACTCCTCGTATAATCTAAAAATATTATTATGTATTTTAGTTGTGAATAACACTAAATTTTAAAACCCAAATAATCAATTTCATTTTACTGCACGAAAGGTTGAACCTTTTGACAGTTCAATAAAATGCAACCATGCGCAACCTCAATTTCTTCCTTTGTTAACATTCTTCTTGTTGAATGTCCACATGTTCATCCAGGATCTATGAAAATGGATAAGTTACCATCAATATCACTCGTTCCTCTCTCATCATCATTATGAGAAACTTTTCTTTCTCTTGTATGAACGTGCAGCTCAAAATAATGTGAACAAAATATACTAGCTTCCTCCACTAAATAAGCATTACATATCAAACCTTCAACTCTAGCCTTGTTTTTGACATTTTTCTTGAAGTGATGCAAAAACCTACATTAGTGAACAGGGTTATTACAATTTAGTTGGTGAAACACGTCATTACTTCAATTATAATCATTTTTTTTAATTATCTCTCAAATGGATACATCCATCGATATTGAACTGAACCGGTAAGTTTAGCCTCGTGTGCTAAATGCACAGGTAGATGCTCCATATAGTCAAAGAAGCTTAGAGGGAAAATCCCTTTTAATTTGCACAAAATTACTGAAATTTTCCTTTCTAGTTTTTCCATTTCAGCTAACTTGATTTCAGATGATGTTAAGCTTTTGAAAAAAAAATATTAATTCTGTTATAACTTCCCAAACCTTATTCAGCAGCAACTCCCGAAAGGCAATTAGAATTAGCCTTTGCATAAACACATGACAATCATTACTTTTCATCCCAAATAATCTGTACTTTCTCATGTCCACACATCTTGCCAAGTTTGAAACATAACCATCTAGAAAATTTAGACGTTTCAACCATTGACACAAAATTTTCTTTTGTTTTTGGTCCAAAGTGTAACATGCTTTCGGATATTTATCGATGCGAAGATCTTTATGTAACTCATTCCTTCTACAAAAAAGTTTCAAATCAGCTCATGATTTTGCATTGTCTTTTGTCTTCCCTTCAATGTTCATTATGGAATTGAACAAATTGTCCAAAATATTTTTTTCGATATGTATCACATCTAGATTATAATGAATCAACTTAGTTTTCCAATATGGCAAATCCCAAAAGATGTTTCATTTTCTCCAACTAAAGTTTTTACTAATGTTTGTATTAACTTCATCAGCTTCAAATTCTTTAACTTTTAGCAACCCTCATTCATCAATCTCCTGCAATATCTCTTCACTAGCTTCGTAAGGGGGAGGAAGTGTTTGTACCATCCTATTCTTAATGAACTTTTATTTATTGAGTCTAAATGGATGATCTAGAGGAAAAAAATTTATGTGGTTGTCAAACCAACATATTTTGCCCCGTTTGGAAGATAAAACACATCAGAATCATTGTCACAATAAGGATAAGCCAATTTTCTTGCTGTGCTCCATCCAGACAATATAGCATATGTTAAAAAATAACTAATGATCCACATCAAAGCTGCTCAAACACAAAATTTTGTTTTAGAGTCACATCTTATATGTCTTAACACCATATTCCTAAAGATGCTGTAATTCAGATATCAGTAGTTGTAAGAATACATCAATTTTATGCTTTAGATTTGTAGGCCCTGGCACAATCACTTTTAAGAACATATATGCCTCATTCATATTACATCCATGGAGGCAAATTATACAGAGTAATTATGATTGGCTAGGATGAATGTTATTGGCCGGATTGACCAAAAGGTTGGAATCTATCCGTCGACAATCCCAACTTAACATTTGAACTATCAGCTGCAAACTCATAATGGGTGTTATTGAAATGTTTCCAAGCCAGTGTATATGATGGATGACTCATTATTCCATCTTCCTGTTCGTGTTCATTATGTCATCTCATGTGAGATGCAATAACATCAGAAGCATATAGCATTTGAAGTCTCGGAGTTAGCGGAAAATAATATATCTGCTTCCAGGGTACGAATTTCTATTTCATATAATGCTTTCTAGTCTTGAACTTATATTGATCACAAGATTTGCACTTCTGTAATTCCATATCATCTCCCCGATACAACATACATCTCAATTTGCGACAATCAGTATTTTCAGCAAGTAAACCAAAACCCTAATAAGTTTCTTTATATTCTAAAAACTATCAACCATTGTATGATCAAGAGGCAATGATTCATTATACCATCCAAGAATTTTATCAAAACTACGATTAGAAATATACCCTTCAGATTTTATGTTCAATATTCGAGCAACTGAAGACAATTGAGTCATTGTCTCACAATTTCGTCATAATTCTTAGTCAACTGAGTGTAATAAGTCAAAAAATTGTTTTGCATGTGGGTTTGGTTCTTTTTCAAGATTTTGTATATTTTCCTGAAAGGTATAACCGGCTGTATCATAAACCATTTGCAAGTAAGGATTTTCATTTGCATCCACATTTTTTGTTCTAAATGCAATCCCCCTTTAAACTCGTCTACATTCACTGACGAGTGTATTTTATTACCCCTTGAGGTGCTACAAATCAATGGCTCCCCATGTTGTGTTCACTCAAAATAATCTCGGACAAACCATTTTCTCAGCAAATGCCCATTCACTTCATCAATTGGAAGGAAATTAAGTGTTTGCACTTTTTACATGGACATATGATATTTTGGGTCATCCATATATGCAGGATGAGAAAAAGCATAATGAATAAAAGCTTTAACTTCTTTAACAAACTCAAGATTAATGAAACCATCAGGTGTGAATCGTCTATACATCCAAGATCTATCAACATTACTCATTTCTGCAAAATTGTTAATTTAAAAGAGTGAATTAATAGTTAGTATCCTTCATGTCCCCCAAGTTTACAGAACATCTAAACTTTACACAACATCCCTTAAGTATTAATCAATCGAATTAATCACCTACAATTGATTTCAATACTATGGTAGTAGCATTGTTTACAGCTGTGAATCAAGAAAGCTAGTTCTTGATGTGACTCCTAGGCTTGTGGACTTTTTTACTAATAAGCCTCACGAGAGATGCATCATGAGTTTCCAGCCTATATACCGTCCTAGGTGTTTATTATGGAAAAAACTGTCTTGTCTATCAAACGTATAAATTTCTTGTGTTAATACTAAGTTTGCATTAATCACATTGAAGTTGAAGTATTTATGTCTGAATTAATCACATACAATTGATTTCAATACTACAGTACATGGTATTGTTTACACCTGTGAATCAAAAAAGCAAGCTCTTGTTGTGACTTCTAGGCTTGTGAAAATTTTCACCGCTAAGCCTTACGGGAGCTGCATCACGAGTTTCTAGCCTATATACCGTCCTAGGGGTTTATTATGTAAAGAACTGTCTTGTCTATCAAACGTATGAATTTGTTGTGTTAATACTAAGTTTGTATAAATCACGTTAAAGTTGAAGTATTTATGTTTGAATTAATCACCTACAATTGATTTCAATACTATGATATGTGACATTGTTTACACCTGTGAATTAAGAAAACAAGTTCTTGCTATGACTCCTAGGCTCGTGGAATTTTTCGCCGATAAGCCTCACAGGAGCTGCATTATAGGTTTCGAGCCTATATACTGTCTTAGGGGTTTTTTATGTAAACAACTGTCTTGTCTATGAAACGTGTGAATTTCTTGATTTAATACTAGGTTTGCATTAAATACATCGAAGTTGAAGTATTAATCAATTGAATTAATCACCTACAATTGATTTCAAAATTATGGTACATGGCATTGTTTACACTTGTAAATCAAGAAAACAAGTTCTCGCTGTGATTCTTAGGTTGAATTTTTCACCGATAAGCTTCATGGGAGCTAAGTCACAGGTTTCCAGCCTATATACCATTATAGAGATTTATTATGCCTCAAATCATCCATAAGACCTCAAACTCATTCCACATACAGTAAACGCTTATGTAATCATACATCTACTCATCAATGATTCAAACATAACCCAAATATAAATAGTTAAACTATTAAAGAAGAACATAAAAACTCATCAATGATTACAAGAACATTCTAAACATCAACACAAAATCAAGACCTCCTTTGCATTCACACAAAACTCAAACGCATCTAATTAATGTATTATTAAAGCAACACATACGGTAGATATTAGTTGGACGATTTACCTGGATGGACGGACAACTACAAGCTACAAAGAAGAAAGATGAGCGACACTCTTCAACACAAAATGGAGTCTGTGAAAAAAAAAAATTTCATATTAGTTAACTGGTGGGAATGTGCCACTATTTGAAAAGGACTACAGCCGACATAAAAATCTGCTTCATATTGAAAAGTATGCAAGATATAAAAAAAAGACGTTGTGAATATCATTTTAAGAATTTCCTTTTTAATATTTCTTTTCTTTCTATAGACATCATACATCTTCTTTAATTAAATTTTTTGTAAGCTCTTTTTGTTGGAGATTATTTGGAAATAGTCTCTCTAATAGTTAGAGGTAAGGCTGCGTACTATTAAACTTCTTTAACTCTCACGTATCAACAAAATTCAACGTGAGTGTTGTGTTATTGTTGTTCTTTTTTAGAGAGATTATCTTTGTCCATACTTTCATGGAAATATTTGTTTAAAAGATCAAGGAATAAAATTATTAATTAGAAAATTCTTACATTAGTTTTACTTAAAATATATAAATTATTGAGTGCTCGATTTTTGAATTAGCTCAATAAAAATTAACTTCAATCAATATATCAATATATAATAAAGAGTTAATAAATTAATGTTTACAACAAATTATATATGAATTATTCTTCCTTTGAAATAAAAGTTTATAAAAAATTTAAAGAAATGAATTTTAAACACAATGCAGTATCGTATAATACAACGAAGCACCATTTTGCATTTCCTATAGGCTGTTCCAAATACCAACCTTTTCTTTTCTAATGTCATGAAGTCCTCTTCCTAGTTTTGCCCCCCATGTTCACATTTTTCACACTCGTCTCCCTCTTATCAATTTAAGCGTGCTATTTTTTCGTTTTCTTTCACTTTTACTCCTTATCTCCTTAATTGCAATCTAACCCACTTAATTTAGGAGCTTTGTAGTTAACGCAGGATATAAGATATGAATCAAAACGATATAAGGTATGATTAGAGATGAAGCCCAACTAGATACCTAAGTTGCTTAAATAAGGTATGAATCAAAAGGTGGGTGATCAAAGTAAAATAATTAATGTAATTGTTTTTGTTTTAACTTTTAAGAACTAAAATTCAATTTAAAAATTCATTTGTTAAGGATAAAATTTTCTAATAAACAAAATAAAAATAAAAATTAACTCAATTATTTTTCATTTCAGTGAGATATACTATTGCAGTTAGAGATTAATATATTTGAACTTAAGGGGAATAGAACTCTCAATCCAAAAGTTTAGAAATTTTTCTATAAGACCTAAAATCAATATTTTAAAGACTTAAAGTAGTACAACTCTTAATAAGTTAAGGTAGAAAGTAGAAACAATTTGCCACTTATAACAAATAAAAATTATATAATGATTTTCACTTTTTTATAACTAACAAAATTGATTGTATTTATGCTTTAGCATGACTCGCACTATGTTTTGTGTGGGAATTAGTGAACGATATATATATTCAGAATAAATGGCTAATGACTTGTTGGATTAAATAAAAAGATAGATCAATGGAAGTCTATGGAAAGAAATGTTTTCAGGGTTGTTCTTGTCAATATGAATAAAAGATTGGAGAAACAAGTATTTGGAAACTCATTCGGTCATTAAATTAAGGAAGATTTAACAATTTATGAGATGAATACAAGAATTGGATAATGATTCAAAAGAGACTGAAGGTTAGGACATTAGGCATGTAGGATTCCTTTTAAGTTTTGGAATCTCTTCACCATACATCTTCTCTCTACACATTCTACTTACTATTTGTTTTTTCTCAAACTAGCCACCAAAAATCATCTTTGTTATTAGTAAACATAGGTTAAGTCCTCAGAATGCGTGTGAGAGTTCACAATGAAGAAAAACACATCTAGTATATGCGGAAGTGGAGAAGGTGGATTATTTCTTATCACATCCCAAATAAATTTATCTGCTAAAAAGGTTAATTGCTTAAAACGTCACCATACGTGAAACTAATAATTGCTAATTGTGCCATATCTAGACAATCTTAAATCTAATAATGAACTAAATTAACATAATCAACCTATACATTGACAGGACGACGATGGTGAAGAGGTGGGTTTCATCAAGAGATGATGATACAGTACCTGAAGCAGACACAATGACGAGCGGCGATGAGGTGTGGTGGCACGACGCGCGGTGGCCTTCGGTTGCCACAGAGATGACGACATTGGTTACCTGAGGATGACGACACGCTGACGACGCACGACGGCACGACAATGACGCTCAGTGGGATGACGACAAATAAGAGAAAATAAATGGGGCTATGGGCGATGGACGTTTATAAGTAGACTTTACCGACGGAATTTATTGACGACAACTCCGTCAGTAAACTCTAGCATTATTTACCCCATCAAGCATTCCACTTTCTTTATTAATGGATATTTCTTATCATCACTATATTTCGTCGAAAAATTTTCTGGAATGATTTCCCTCCATGTTTATCGACATATTTTTCTGTCGCAAGTTAATGATTTCCCTTTAGTAATTTCCAACAGTTCAGTTTTCGTCGGTAATTATCCATCGCTAATAACTAATTTCCTGTTAGTGGAAAAGCAGAAATGACTCATATGAAAATAACTCACATATCCACTTAAAATCAAAAGTTATCAAGTTATGAGATTATTATTACATGTAAATTATCTTTAATTTTCACTTTTAACTCTTAATAAATGTAAAAAAATTAACATATTTAATAAACTCTTTTACGCTAAAAAAATTGATTGGTTAAATTATCGATTATTTTAAATTAAAAGTTAAAGATGACATATTTATAAAGATGATCTAATAATATTATATATTAAAGTTTTGGGAGAAAATAAATATGTTTTTATATATGTATATAAATCATTCATCTTCCTAATTAAAGGTCAATGTAAAAAAGTTAACATGCATCATAATTATTTTTACTAAAAATATGTGTAAATCCATCTTTAAAAGTTCAAAATTGCAAATTTATTCTTATTTAAAAAATAAATAAACTCTTAAAATTATGATATTCATTAGTTAAGTCATAAAGTTAATATTTGATTATAAAATAAATTTATCAACAGATAATCAATAAAAAATAAATTGTTTATATAATAATAATAAGATCTTATTTATATAATAAAAATATAAGAGTTTATTACTAAATTTAGAATGGTATTACGTGTAAATATTAATATGATGATTAATGCCTTGTTTTGGTTGTAAGTTGCGTACAAGAGATAGAAAACGTAAACGAGGCCTTGTGTGTGAACTTTGAAGAAGGAGTTAGGTTAGGCCAGTGACTGACTCGGCTGACCGATTGCTGCGTTCCCCGTCACGTGGCACTGATTCTCGTTACGTCACCTCGCGGGGAAGAAACAGAAAGAAAAAGATGGGAGAGAGTCGTGCTTGACAGCTTTAGATCGTTATACGTGTCCGGTTCTTATTGGTAAGTGATATTATTATCTGACCCCGCCACCCCCTAAGAAGGTGGTCCATGACTACTCGTCCACGTATCAGAGAGATAGCCATGACCCCCACACGTGACCGTACAGAGAATTTGGTATTGAGATGTGACTTATATGGGTCAATATATTTTGAAAATTATTTAGATTTAATTTAAATTAAAAAATTCAATCTAATAATCAAACAGAATTTTAAATATATTCAAATTTCAAATAAATTAAAACTAAAATTCAAAAAATGACTTAATATCATTCTTAATTCTCTTTTATTCAATATTTTCATAAATTAAGGCCTGTAACTTTAATCACTTTTTTTTAAAACAGATAAATCCGGAGTCATTATTTTTTGGATGCGCATTGAGTAAATTTACGGATTAATGCAATAACTTACAAATCACTTCAACCAGGTATTTCGCATTACACAAACCCTATGCAACAAGCTTAATCGAGAGAACGTATGTAGAAGGAATCGAACACGAGACTTTTTAAAAATTAATATTTTTATAATATTCTCCATTGTTTAAATCATTATGTGAACAATTATTATATACACTATCTCTTATAATCGTTAGTTATATTAATCTCATCACTTAATTTAAATTTTGGTTCAGACTGATTCTGATGGGGCTGGGCGCTGCTGCTTGGATCCATGAATGTAGTTGGTTGTTGCTTAGATATACCTGCAAAACAGTAAAGGCACGCCGGGGGTTGACTGCCTGCAAGCCCCTCCGACGCTCAAGTCAGTCTTTTTGGTGAGGGTTTTTGTAGCTATCAAAAAAGAATACTAGGGTTCTAACGTCGTACCTGTACCATGGCGAAATAGTACCTTATATAAGAAAACCCTATTAGGTTTAGGTCTTTACATTTGCATGGGAGATTACCACCTACGAATGGGCCGTCGAGGCCTGAGCCTGGGATTGGGCTTAGCATGGCCGACCTACCCACCATTAGGTCATCATTCATAAACGGGTCGATCGACCCACGTGTCGTTCCCTGTTGGGCCTGGACTTAACACGACCGACCCAACCAAATTCATTTAATTGTCAAAAAATGATTTAAAATACATAATTTATTATGCATAACAAACGGCTTACCGGGTCCTAATCATTAATCAAATTGAAGTCGTTTTCTAATTTTTGCTATCCTAAGTTGGTTTCTTACGAGTTTGACATTTGGCGTACAAGTAAAGGAAAATCTTAAATGCAAAAAATAAAAAAGACCCATTAGATTAATAAAACTTTATTTCCTTCTCTATTTAAAAAAACAAAGCTTTAGTTGCCTAAATAGACCACCACCAAATATGGGGACGGCCAAATTATAATGCAAAAACTATCTCATGAAACGTGTCTAAGAGCGACGAACAATGCAAGTTAGAAAGGTGGGGGGGTATGCACCGCTTAAATCGCCACGTCAGTCTCCGGCACGTGTCATACACAACAAAGAAGATTAACCGCCACGTTTCTACAGGATATTACGAGCACCAAACCTCGTATAATTGTGCTATAATCAGACACTAACGTTCAAAAGTCGCGAACTATGTGTCCTAATCTCCCTAGTTGCGTGGACCCTTACACCGGACTAAAGCATAACTTCACCGGAACTAAATTCAAATTATATAATTAAATTGAGAGATAAGAGATTTAAAATACGTAAAATATTTATAATTTATAATTTAATATTAAAATTTAGAATTTTAATTTGTTTATATAGCATGCTCGTTAAATACTACTAAAAATAATATATTAACTTAATTTATACAAATATTATACTTAATGTGAATTGACAGCAAATTTCAGTCAATAACAAATCTAAGAGAGTTGTTCAATAAAATTTTTTTAATTAAAAACTTGAAGAAAAAATTATAAGGTAAAATAAAAATAATTAATATATATATATTTTGGTGATCTTAAGAATTAAATCAAGTGGTACATTAAACAGAGAGCCTCAGAAGTCTGAACCGATGATTTTCGCCACGTGGCGATATCCTAATAAAAATAACACAATTTAGAGAAAAAAGATAATGTTTTTAAGTTTTTAAAATAAGATGACGGGGGAAGTGGTAACGAAGGACCACAAAACATGCGTGTCACAAAAAAAGATGGTTGAGGCGACTTGTGTTGAGATCTTATTGGGCCACGTTTATTAGGAACAAAAAGGTGTCCGTAAATGACAAGGAGAGAGAAAGATGGACGGTGGAGATATTATGTTGTATTCAGATGTTGGACGTCATGGCAAGTGGACATGTCGGATCTTTGCCCGTGAATGTTACGGGCATCCCAATCTCCTGCCCGCACATTTTTAAGAGGAGCTCCTTCTCACGTCCCACTTCTATTTCTTTGCCTCTCTTTCGTTGTTTGCATTTTGTACTTATCACTGATCAGTTTGTAAAAAGCTGGTGCTTAGTCTGGAAGAGGACGTTCCGAGAATTTAATTTGTTAGTTTTGATCGGTAGTGGGTTGGGAGTTTTGTTTTAGTATTAATGGCTAGTTGTGGAGTAGTTGGTGAAAGCGAAGGAGCTGTGGTGGAAACAAACTCACGGCGGAGGAGGCTTGATCTCCGGAAGTTTAGTTCCGTCGCCGACTTGGGGGTGGTGCCTCCTTTGGAAGGTGGACGGAAAAGAAAGAAACTTGATCTGTTTCCTCTTCGGACGTCGGCTTCTCTTTTTGTGTCCCTGCGTGATTGTAATAAATCATGTAAAACAGATGAAGATGATGTGGCTGCAGGTGGTGAAACTGTAGAATCGGAGAGAAAACAATGTTTGGAGGCTTGTGAATCGGAGCCTCCTAGATTTGGTATGACTTCTGTATGTGGTCGGAGAAGAGAAATGGAAGATGCGGTTTCTATACACCCATCGTATATCAGCGAAGGAGTTTCCTTCTTTGGTGTCTTCGATGGACACGGTTGCTCTCATGTAAGTTTATAAAACACTTCGTACCCAAATTTTCAAATTTTCGGTAGTTTGAGCTTTGGATTTAAATATGGTTTCTGGGTCTGGTCGTACAGGTAGCTTTTAAGTGCAAAGATCGGCTACATGAGATAGTGAGAGAGGAAATTGCTAGCATGGAGTGTGTACTCTGGAAGAAGACGATGGAGAGGAGCTTCGAAAGAATGGACAAGGAAGTTTGTGAGTGGAACTACGAAGAAAAGAGCTCGAATTGTAAGTGTGAACCCCAAACTCCGAAGTGCGACGCCGTCGGATCCACGGCTGTGGTAGCCGTCGTGACGCCGGATAAGGTCATCGTTTCCAACTGCGGTGATTCTCGTGCAGTGCTTTGTAGAAACGGCACCGCTGTTCCGCTATCTTCTGATCACAAGGTGAGACTTTCGTCGATTACCCTATTTAAAGCTAAAGATACACGAACCTGTTGGTGATTGTTTGCTTGTTTGTGGATCTACAGCCTGATCGGTCCGATGAGTTGGTTAGAATCGAAAACGCCGGCGGTAGAGTAATTTACTGGGATGGACCAAGAGTCTTGGGAGTTCTGGCGATGTCTCGAGCAATCGGTAAAAACGATACTCTAAACCATTCAAAGCTTATCTTATTCTAATCAAAAGTTGATATATTACTAAACTTGTGGTCTTGATTTTGGATATGTTTAGGTGATAATTACCTAAAGCCTTATGTGATATCGGAGCCGGAGGTGACGGTGACGGAGAGGACCGAGGAGGACGAGTGTCTTATTCTGGCAAGCGATGGCCTTTGGGACGTTGTATCAAACGACATGGCATGTGGGGTGGTACGGGCGTGTCTTCGTGCGCAGCACCCTGCATCGCCTCCGGGATCACCTAACGGCGACACCGAGAGTTCCGACAAAGCCTGCTCGGATGCATCGATTTTGCTGACGAAACTGGCTCTGGCTAGGCACAGTTCAGACAACGTAAGTGTTGTCGTGGTGGATTTGAGATGGAAACCACATCAAAGCTAATCAAGGATGATATAATCCTACTAATTATAGTTATATAAGCGTATATATTTGGATTAATTCTGCTAGTATTTGTAATTTTTTAGAAGAAGATGGTAAGAGTTTAACATCCGGCTCTTGATCTTCAGAATGTTAAAAGGCTTTCATGAAAAAGAAAAGAAGGGGACTTTTTATCCCCCCGTAATTTCTCTTTTTCTTCACTGAAATTGATGAACACTTAAAATTTAAAATTTGTAATTAATTTATAGAAGTTATTAATAATAAAATTTTTATTTATATTTAATAAAAGAAAGCAATGAACATTTGGGTTTAAAGTTCGAATCTTGACCCGAAAGTTAAACTCGGAAAAGCTGAAATTCAAACTTGACTGGTTCGTCATTAGGGTTTGAAAAGCTATAGTTGTAGTCAACTTTGGGTTTTAAAAAAAGGTGAAGTCAACGGTGTAAAAACTTGGGAATATTTCATTTTCTGAAAATAACAAAAGAGTAATAAAAAAGATAATAGTAAGAACTAAGAAGTGAAAAATTACAGGAGGCGGTAAACTTGTAATTTACGTAGGAAAGATACATGCATACGTTGTCTTTGCGGCTTTGATTCCTGCCCTACACAAGATGGTGTGTCGCAAATAATTCTAGGACACATGGTCTTGTTCTTCGTTTGGACAACATCGTCCAGTGCTGGACTAGATTATGTTTAGATTTGATGTTGATGCCAATCATGCGTCATGTGGCATTTGCTTCAGCTCTTTATCTTTCAAATTTTGCTTTAATTCACGAAAATTATCTTTTTCTACGCATGCCAAGGAGCAGTTCCGGTCCGGGCTGGCCTGCCTGACTTCTTTTGAAAGAGTGGGTGAATTAGAATTTCAATTGACTTCAATTATTAAATTTAAGATTAATGTATATAAATCTAAATTTAATAAATTTTGAATAATTAAAGTTTAACAGAATTTATTGTTGGATCCCGTTTCCGGAACCCAACTACTTAATCTGAAACCCTCAAACTTATACAAGCTTTCTTATAAACTCCTC
>JAOSBL010000002.1:9201809-9215803 GCA_027568915.1 Erythroxylum roraimae
CCACCATACGTGAAATTAATAATTGCTAATTATGCCATATACACACAATCTTCAATCTAATAATGAACCAAATTAACGTAATCAACCTATACATTGAGAGGATGATGAAGAGGTGGGTTTCATCGAGAGACGATTATACAGTACCTGAAGCAGATGTGAGGACGACGGCGAGGATGAGCGAAGACAAGGTGTGGTGGCACGACCCACGGTGGCCTTCGATTGCCACAGAGATGACAATGCTGGCTACCCGAGGACAATGGCATGCTGATGACGCACGGTGACATGGCGATGATGCCCAGTGGGATGACGAGGAGGCGCGGTGGGACGACGATAGCGACAGTGGGACGACGACGATAGATGAGAGAAAATAAATGAGGCTGCACGGGATGGATGAGGAGAAATGGGGGGAAGGAAGCAGCGGTAGATTTAGGTTTAACGAAAACGACATCGTTTGATGCTAAACCAAATGACATCATTTTCTTTTTTTTTTAATGCTTAACCAAAAATTTACTGACGGAGTACCGATGAAATTTACCGACAGAAACTCCATTGGTAAACTCTAGCATTATTTACCCCACCAAGCATTCCCGCTTTATTTATCGACAGACATTTCTTACCGTCGTTATATGCCATCGGAAAATTTGTCGGGATGATTTTTCTCCATATTTACTGACAAATATTTTTTTCTGTCGCAAGTCGAAATTTTTTCTGACAATTTTCCCGACGGACAATGATTTCCCGTCGGTAATTTCCAACAGTCAGTTTCCGTTGGTAATTATCCATCGCTAATAACTAATTTTCTTGAAGTGATTGTTGTTTATAAATTCAAGATTGTTGTAGTTCTTCAGTGATGTTATATTTGTGTAGTAAAAGGTTCACAAAACTAAGAAATCATTTTTCATTATAATTTTAACAAACTCTACCATTCAAATCATTCATAAATATACATGTTTACGAAGACTTTTCAACAAAAATCTAACAAAATTATTGAAAATAGTTAAAGTTATGTTTGGTTGGACGTAACGTTTTAATGGAATAGAATGGAATGAAATGGTTTAAAATAAAATAAAATGTAAATGAATGTAATATTAGAAAATTGTTGTTTAAAAGGAATGAAAGGGTTTATAATGTAATATAGTGAAATGTTATTTGGATGAAGGGTTTATAATGTAATATAGTGTTAAGTTGTTTATCATTTTACATTCCATCCTAAATTTTTCAAATTACAGGTTTTTTATTCTTTTACTTTGCTCAGAACCTATAAAATATCTTAAATGGCCGGCTGTGAAGCATGAAAATTAGTTGCAGCCATCTAGGAGATACTAGAAGTGTACATAAGGTGCATTATGCAACTAATAGGACCAAACTCTGAAATTTAGAAATTCTATATTTCAAAACCAATTTCTATCCTTTTGATAACATGAGAAGGAGAAGTATGAACATAATTGGGTATAACAAGGCCTTTATCCGGTGGGATTTGGAATTATTGTGACAGTTGAGCCATGTCCATACAAAGGAATCTGATGTGTGATCTTCTCTGAAAGAGACATTGCCACTTCCATTGACAAAGAGAGCTCTTTAACACAAAACTAGCCCAGAGTTCTCTTCTATTTGCAATGCAACACCTTAAAACTTCGTATGCTGTATGTATCACGTGAGATAAAAGCTATGGTCTTCGGGAAAGTACCACTTTTTTTTTTGGTAAAAGAAAAGTACCACTTTTATGTTAACTAAGAGATGATCTTACATTATGTTTTCTGTCGGCCACCGACCCAAACAAAAACTTCAAGAAAGCTAGCAGAGCATACGTATTGTATATATACATATAAATATATTTTTGAATAAGTTAGTAATTTTAAAAGAAGTTATTCCTTCCCTCAAAAAAAAAAAAGAAGTTATTCCAATCACTTCACTTTCAAAAGATATTTATTATATTCAAGTACTACTCGCATAATATTTAGAATATAAAATAAAAATATACAAATCAGTTACATTGCATATTAAGCTACAGTATATGTATCTAGTTTTTTATTAGTCTCCTCTCTTCCATCCTTGTCCCAAAGGTCTCCTCTCTTCCATCCTATTATGATGTCTCGAGTATCCTCTTGCCTTAGTAGTAGGTAAAGTAAGTTGGGGCTGTCTCAATGGAAGCCGCGTCATTGCCACGTAAGGATAGGATTATATTGTTATTATATGGACTTAACTTTCATCTTTTGATTAACAAATAAAGGTACACATGTAGCCCTTTAAAATTTAGGTTAAAGTTTTACCTCTAGCAAAGAATGTATCTGATTCGAACAAGAATTAGTTTAGATGTAAATAGTTTAAAAGTATCTTTTCATAATTAAAACTTTCCTAAATCATCTCGTAAGAAAAAAACGGAAAAAAAATTAAAAAAACAAAGGCAAATTTGTTCTAGTTCTGGTTCTAGTTCTGAGACTGGGACCTCCCTTTCCCAATTCAAAATCTGGAAAACAGAGGAAATGCAGCTTTTTTCTCTTTAATTCACGCTTTCCAACGTAACTTCCTATTTAATTAATACGTTAGTGCATAGATGATTTGGTCATTACCTTTTCAAAACTACACATAACTCCCCCCTTTTCAGAGTTTCCTCTCAACTATAGACGTTAGGCTTTAAGAAATGGTATCTCCTAATTAAAATCCGAGACTTGACAAAAACCTTCACGCAAAATCTGATTCTGTTTTTTAAACCCTCGCTTCCTTTACTTTCTAGTGGATTTGTCTTTTTATTTATCGCCTCTCCTGTCTCTCTCCAACTTTTCATTCTCTTTAAAGTTTTATCTTTTGTTGCATCCTTTCCATTGTTTGATTTGTAATTCCTTTTGGAAGGACTTCACCATTTGATTATCATCACCAAATCTGAAACTTTTGGGCCTTTCGGAGCATTTATTTGAATATTGCTTTGTTTTCTCCTTTGGTCTTTCTTATAAAGCTTGTTATTTTTGGCTTGGAAGTTATCATTTTTAGCATCTTCAGATGTCAACTGCTTTCTGGTTTTAATGTTCTGTTGACAACCCATTTCTTCTTTCGATCAAATCAGCGAATCTTGTGTGTTTCTGTTGCAAAGTTCATTCCTTTATTATTTCCCTATTCTCTACTTCTTAATTCTTTTCATCCTACAATTTTTTAGGACTCTTGATTTGCTTCCTTTTTATTCTTGAGATATCTCACGATCTCAAAAGCCCTCAATTTCGTGTCATTAAATCGCTGGATTTTCGCTGTTTCCGCGTACCCATCTACCGAAAACAGTTTCTTTCCCTATAAACGCAAAAAACAAAAAGAGGAAATACCAGAGTCTGGTAGCAAATAAATAAACCTTTACTTTATTACTACTTTCTACTCCCTCCAGCCCAATCTGCTTTTGTCATCCCAGAAATCCATACGCAAAACATGTACACTTCTTCGTGTCTCCAATGGGTTCTATTTGTTGGCCTTTTGGGAACGTATGTTCATGGTCTGGGGGTCAACTGGGGAACTCAGGCTACTCACAAGTTGCCTCCTAAGACTGTTGTGCAGATGTTGAAGGATAATGGAATCACAAAAGTGAAACTTTTTGATGCAGACCAGAGCACCATGAGTGCCCTTGCTGGGAGTGACATTGAGGTCATGGTGGCTATTCCAAATGACCAGCTTGCTGTAATGACTGATTATGATCGTGCCAAGAAGTGGGTCAGCAAGAATGTCACACTTTACAACTTCAACGGAGGAGTTAAGATTAAGTAAGTTTCAATCTTTTTTTTAGCCTTTTCTAGTTAATTCTCGATGGGGGTTTAAAGTTTCTATTAGATGTTGTTGTTGGTCTGTTGGTCTCTGTGAGGCGTTATTGGTCCAATCAGTTTCACATATATGATTTTATTGTTCTTTTTTATCTATGCAAATGAAGCAGGAATGAGGTGGTGAGGTTGAAGGTCTGTCATCTGTCGATCCAAACTGTAATAACTTTGTTCATTTAATTGTGTATTCGTCGTTAACGTGAAAAGTTATGGTTTTTCCTTCTTTCAATTGGTTCTTTTTATTGCTTCTTCTCGTAAACCAGATTTCATGACCTGCTTTATCAGGATAGCAGTTGAGAAATCAATTATGTGACTTCAAACAATAATGAAAATGTGTCTCTTTGGACTTTTATGAATGTAATAAATATTGACCGAGTATATTTTATGTTTATGAATTACATGTTGACTTGCAGTATAAAGAAAATGAAAGAGAAAAGGGGACCTAGGAAACTTGTCAAGGACTCATGCTTAATGTCGATTGGCATACTCATGACAACTCTATTTAGAGTTAAATCAATCCGCAGATTTTAATGCAGTTTTCAAAACTTGAACTATTTTCAAAGAGAATGTTCCATAGGGAAATATAAACCTGAAATGGTTTATTCTCTTATTGAGCATAAAGAAGTAACCTTTTAGTTTAGCTGCAGAAAGCATGTTTGTGGAATTACAATTCTGAAGAGATATGTTGCTTTTGTGGTGTCTGCCTTTTAACACTAGTAATGGTGTTTGATTGTAGGTGAATGGTTAAATCATTGTGTATCCTCGTCTCCCTTCTATTTTCTTCTTTATCTCTGTTTTCATCAAAACTATTATAACAAGTTTCTTGGCACTATAATTCACATGTTTTAGCTTACCGAGCTCCTCTTGAAAGTAAACATAGACGTTTCATTTTAGATGCAGTTCCTTATTGTACTTTAAGCAATACTCTTAAGAAATGACAAGATTTTTTATGTAGAACTCCTACAATTGCAGATAACATTAGGCATTGAAGTTTTGGTAACAGGTCCAAATAAAAAAAAAGGGTTTGTGATTATTTTAGAATAACTGTATCTCACATTGATTTATTTTATTTAAAAAAAGACATGCTCTAATTCTGCCCCTTTATCTGTGTTGAAAATTAGTATTTGGATAATTAACGAATTTTATTTATAAGGATAAGTTTATAATGAGATTCAATCATGACTCTATGATCAGTTTACTTAATGATCAGACGCATTGCTTGAAAACATGTTTTATGTTACTTCATTTAGCTTAACATTTAACTCTCTGGGTTTACTTGACTTGAGCATAGGATTTCAAAAGGCTTGAATTGCCTAACACTTTTGCTGTCTGTACAAAGGTATGTTGCAGTTGGGAATGAGCCTTTCCTCACATCATACAATGGTTCATTCATTAATGTCACCTTCCCAGCACTTCAGAATATCCAGAATGCCCTGAATGAAGCTGGTGCTGGAAACTCCATTAAGGCCACTGTACCTCTAAATGCTGATGTGTACAACTCTCCTGTAGGCCAGGAGTATCCATCTTCTGGAAGGTTTCGTACCGATATCAATGACCTCATGACTCAGATTGTCCAGTTCTTGAACAAGAACAATGCACCATTCACAGTGAACATCTACCCTTTCCTAAGTCTTTATGGAAATGACAACTTCCCGTTCGACTATGCTTTCTTTGATGGGGCACCTCAACCTGTTGTGGACAAAGGTACTGGGATACAGTACACCAATGTGTTTGATGCTAACTTTGACACCCTGGTTTCAGCCCTTAAAGCAGTGGGTCTTGGGGACATGGCCATAATAGTTGGGGAGGTAGGTTGGCCTACAGAGGGAGACAAGAATGCTAACGTAGGCAATGCTTATAGATTCTACAACGGTCTATTACCGCGTCTTGCATCTAACAGAGGGACACCACTCCGCTCTGGATACATAGAAGTTTACTTGTTTGGTCTTCTTGATGAGGATGCCAAGAGTATAGCTCCTGGAAGCTTTGAGCGTCATTGGGGAATATTTCGTTATGATGGACAGCCTAAGTTTGCTCTAGATCTTTCTGGTCAGGGTCAAAACAAGTTCCTTACAGGTGCTCAGAATGTGGAATATCTTCCACAGAAGTGGTGTATGTTCAACCCCAATGCGAAGGACCTTAGCAAGCTTGCAGACAATATAAATTATGCTTGCTCGAACTCAGATTGCACCGCCCTTGGATATGGCTCTTCTTGTAATGGCTTGGATGCTAATGGAAATGCTTCATATGCATTCAATATGTACTTCCAAGTGCAAAACCAAGATGACTTGGCCTGTAATTTTCAAGGTTTGGCCATGGTTACTGCACAAAATATTTCACAAGCAAATTGCAATTTCACCATTCAAATAAAGGCATCATCCTCTTCCTCACTTGGCCTGACGCTGGAGCGTTCTGTATCTGTAATATTATTGACAATTCTGTTGCTATAGGCATATAGTTGTAGATACCTGGACCGTTGTTTGCCCATGTATTTTGTGGATTTCATGCTCATTTTACCTTTTTGGGATTCCGTCAGCCATTAATTTAATGAGATTCAGCTGAAACTTTGGATTTTTCATTTTTTCTACCCCGAAATATAGTTCTGAATGTCAAGTCCCAGTGGATGTGAGGGGGCCTTGCACTACATATGTGAAAATTTGGAAGAACAGTCGGTTCGTTTGCTACGATTGAGACGGAGAGTGAGTCCAGATCTTTTGTCCAATATTATGGTGTCTTATTGTGTCCAATAAATTTCAGTCATTCATTTATATAGGGTCCGCATGGGACTCGCTTGAGTCCCGCAAAATAAATGGCTGAGATTTTACGAGACAGAATAAGACAGAGTAAAACTGGACAGAAGATCTGGTTTGACGGACAGTGATGGCTTTAAAATTCTTTTCAACCCTTTTTACTAATATCCTTGTATAGACTTACGAATTAGGCGGGTTTGAATTTAAATTTCAAATTTGATTATTCAAAATAAATTACTTAGATTAAATTTAAATTTAGCAATTTTTATTTTCACCGGAAAGGATTGAATTTGAGTTCTGATTACAAAATTTGCCCTGGCCGGGGCTTCAAAATTCATATAGTTTGGTCTGTAGTTATTAACACAATTTGCAAGTTGTCACGAATATTTTAAAATTTAGATTAAAAATTAAATCGATAAGATAAGAGGTTTAAGAGTTAAAAGTTTTAACATATTGAGTACATATTAAATAAAATTAAATAATTTAAAATATAATTACAAAAGAATGTCTTTATTTATGAAAGAATTAAAAATTTAATGAAAAATTATTAAATAAATATTTATTGTTTTATTTTAATTTATAAAAACTTATTAATTTACAAAATTGATCGATTAATTAATAAATTAATCAAATTTTAACAATAAAAGTTATTAAAGTTAATCGAACCAGAAAGTTAAAAAATTAAACTCAAAAATTAAACAATTAAAATTTTTTTTACAGCTACGCTGGTAATATAAGTTGAATCTTTTTAATGTTTGATGAAGATGGGCCAATTCAACGTGACAATAAGTTAAGTAGTTGATTCATCAACAAACTTGAACTCACCAATCATCTCTCTCTCCTTGTTCCTGCTTTTATTTTGTCTGCATTCCCTACATTCAAAGACACGATCTAGGAATTAGGGAAAAGAATCAAGTTCAAATTCAAATTCAAATTTGAATTAGAGGGAAAAATGAAACTTTCCACTAATTGATTTTCACCGTCATCATCCTATTTCTAAAATTGACTAAGCACTTTACATCTCACTGTTGCCATTTTTGACTATCTTCTTCCCCCGTCCCTATTCTATGACCTGAAAAAAAGAATTTAAAGCCGTCCTGAATTCTATAACAATGGAGCCATTAATGCAAAATTGCATACTGTTAGCTGTTAGGTCCACCCATGCTGCCGTCCACCTTTCTTGTCTCCAGCGCAGGAGTCACCACGTTTATTTTTCTCAAATCAATTTCCATTCTATTGAAGGTTGCATGTTCTTTAAAGCATCAGATATCTGTAGCTATGTTCTAATCTTGTTTTTGTGTCTAAGATGACGTCGTTTTATGTATAAATAAATATAAATCAATAATATTTTTTTAATAAAAAAAAGATTAAAATAGATCAACAAGCGCAAAAAAAAACTGAACTCGTATTTTATTATTTTTTGACAAAAATAAGATTAAGATTAGAATAGAATAACAAGCACAAAAAGAACTTAACTAGTACTTTAATTATATTTAGGCTCTTCAAAAAATAGTTTCAGTTTTTGTTCGCAACATGACCCTAAATATTATTTTGTCTTATGATTAAATTGTCCGTTACGTGTCTAGATTTGGTCTTCCTACAACTACAAATGTTGATTTAAATTGGCTGGGGGAGATTGCAATAGTGGAGATGGTTGATCATACTTAATCATGAAAGTTAGGTCGGGCGAAGGGGGACCCATTTTATGAAGTGTGGTGTAACAACTTACCAACCACCAACCACGACCAGGTGATATGTCGGTTAATCGATAAATATATGATTTACCTAAATTTTGTTTTTTGTCATTTGGGTAAATGTTTGTGGAATGTGAGTATACAATGCAAAGATTGGAAAATAGAAAGATAAGATTGCCCTTTATCTACCTTGCTGCTTGTCCTGCAGGTGTCTACGACTACAATCTTAGGCACTTGAACATGATATAAATTTATAACTCATACAAGACACGGCTCTTGTTTAGCAATGGCAAATTACTTGAATTGTTAGTTAATTTAATCAGTAGTTAGTTGGCAACAGATTATATAGCTGATTTGATTAGTTGATAAAATTAGCTCTTTATTTAAAGATATTTGATGAATTTAACTGTTTAGTATAATTATTTATGCATAAAATGATTTGTAAATATATGATTTTAAAAAAGATTTATAACATATATTATATCTTAATATTTTTATGAATATTCTCCAGAGAAAATCAACAACATCATTTCAAAGGTAAAAGGAAGGCTATATAATTTGACATTAATTTAATTTCAAAAATTAAATTAAAATTGTTAAATTTAAATAATAAACTTATTATTTCTACCTCTTTAAACAATTTATAATAACTTTTAGATGTAATAACTTTTTAGTCCCATTATTTCTTAGCTGCTAGCGAATTGGGTTCAATTCGCCAACTTAATCAACTAATTACCAAACGTAATTATCCACGGTTTGACATAATCAAATAATTTAAACCTTTTAATATGTAAAAAAATCACTGATAAATTATTTATCAAATAAGGCGACAAAGAAAAACTAAAAAATAAATAGAAAAAGAAGGGAGGGAGATTAGTACACGTATAATAATAACAAAAGAGGAAAGAAGAAGTCATGTGAGAATCAAGTGGCTCAATAACATAAGTGAAATGAAAGTGGCCCTCGCTAGTTGCTTCGGTCCATCATCTTATCCTTTGTCAGGGATTGCCAAAATCTATGTAATGTTACTTATTACATAATTTCAATGGGATATGTCCCACGAATAATGTTATTTAATGAAAACTCTTAGTCAGCACAAACTAATCACAACTAACCTAAATTTCAGAATCTGACATCCAACCTTTTCCTGTACTCAATGGAGAGAAATAGCTTACTCTCCCGAGTTCTGAAGAAAGAAGAATTTCTTTTACTGCTATATCTATGACATTCACAAGCAAACTCTTTTCGTACATCAATGCCTCTTATAGAAAGAGATGCGTTCAGTAGCAAGTTCAGCTTCAGGTTAAGTTAGTATTATCACATCAAAACGGCCAAAGTTCCCCCTCTTTCCTACTACTTTTTCAGCAATGAAACTACAGTGAATGAAAATTTAAAGCACATATTTTCTCATCTTTTTTTGGACTCGACAACTAGTTGGAATTGGCAAACGGACGTATCCGAAGAAACTACTCAGAATCATATTGGCAGGAATATCCAATAGGTACTATATATTGAACTAGCTTTGATAAAACAAGGAATCATCTACGTTGCTAGCTAAACTTTTCAACTCTCTAATGAGTAGACTCAAATCTTTGCTACAATGAGATTCTTTCTGAAGCCATTCCTATCCTGATTAGGAATGGAAGACAGGAGAGCTATTAGCCATTCTCATTTCCATTACCTTCTTGTGAGAATTGGAGTGTAAATAGCTCACAAAAGTAGGACTTTTGGCTGGTCTATACTCTGGCAACAACCTGCCTGACTTGTACCTCACACCACATGCATTGCACAGCGTCTTTGGACCCAATGGTCCAGCCCTCCACTGTGGAGTCTTTTGTGTTAGGCAATGGGTGCATCTTCTTGGTTGCTGCCCATTATTATTTTCCAATGTGCCAATGTTGTCCTTGCTACCTCTACTCACTATTGTAGCCTTCTCTTCATCTTTCTCAACGTCCATTTCCACTTTCCCCGTTCCTCCTTGCACTTCACTATCTTCTGCTCTGTTTCTATCTTCATTCCTGGGAATAATGAGTTCACTATCAGCTAACCAATATGTTTGCTGCAGCATAGGAGGGTCTGAGCTTGGAAAGTTAACAGTTTGATCGTTGCCATAAGACCAACTACTTAGGGGGTTTCTTGTCTTGGCATTTTTGACCCTTTTTCTCTTGCTTCTTGCCTTGCCTGGTATTATAAATTTCTCCAACGAAGGTGGATTCTGTTGAGAGGGTTTTGGTGTTGTGTCTGTGCGTTGAACAAAATTTGTATTGGGTACTGGTAGGCAATTTCCTGTGCTGGATAAGCAGTCCTCCACAAACATGGACAGCCATTCCAACCGAACATCCACTTCCTGTATCAACCAAAGCCCAGATACATTAAGTCTACGGTAATGGGAGAGACAAAGTAAATATTACATAGACAAGACCATAAAATCATTCTATTAAGCAAATATTATAAGGTTCAATGGGGTACAAAAGCTAGTTATGGCGAATGTAGCCAAAATTCTGGCAGGCCAGAGAACAAGCAAAGATTAGAAGGATAAGGAACCAAGGAAAGAACCAGAAGAAGACCCCACTTTGGTTGGAATGCAGAAGTATTAGAAACGAAACGAAAGATAAGAAATTGATGGTGCCAGAAACCAGAACTCAGTTAAGCCTTCAAATGGTAACAGGCAGACAAGTGAAACATGAGTCCACACAATAGAAAACGAACGAAAGGGCAAAACCAACCGTGTTTTGAGCAGAAAAAAGGTCATCAAGTGGACTAGTAGTGGCTGTCAAAGCGGCACCAAATTTAGAACATGGAGGAGGAGATGCAAGAAGCTGTTCTTGCTGGTGAGAGTAGTCAACTGGAACTGTCACATTCCGGCAGAAGTCCATGGCAGAGCTAGGACCAAAAACCCAACGGGAAAAACGAGAGAGAAATTGGGAGAAAAAGAAAGAAAGCAGAAGAAAATGTATAGGTTGCTGGGCTATCTCGACTCTCAAGTGTGGCCCCTTATGGTCTGGGTTTCTGTCGGCAGATAAAGCTAAAGGAACAACCAAAGTTAATAATAGTCACCAATACAATTGCCTACAGCCCTTGTATCACTCGCTTCTTTTTATCTGTCTAATAATCATTCTGCACTAATTACTGCAGCCTCATGTATACACAGCCTCTCTGCCCATTTTTTCTCCTCTCAACTAAAGTATTTCATTGGTTTTGGTTTCGAGGAGTAGTCATTATCATTTGCAAAGTAAAATAGAATCAAGCACCGCATGTTCAAAAGAAAAAAAGAAAACGAGTTAGTAAAGACAACAGAAATGAAAAATGATAACTTGGAGGAGAGAGTTTACTTTGTCTTATAAAGGATCTTGTGAAAGTTTAAATGGAAAACGCGGGTTTTGAGTGCATATGTGTAGACGCGATGTCTTGGTTGTCGTCCACAACTTGTGCTAGCTCTCTTAGGCCTGTCAAAAGGACTACTTTCTTTCTGTCTCTCAGTCTATGTAAATCAAACTCTACTAATATTAGCTCTGTAGAAAACTGATAGATTCCTTCTGTAGATGAAAGTAAATTTATTCAGAGCAGGTTGATCAAGCTACTCAACCTTTTCAAGAAACGGATTCTGTTTAGAGAAGGGAACAGTACTGACCAGTTTAAGCTAATGACTTTAATGATCCCTTTAAAGATTGCATTACTTTGTCTAAATCGACAGATTCGTGATTCCAATGTGGAAATTTTCGGTAAATTAATTTCATCACAACACCATTCGAAAGGCAGGCATCACAATACAACTTTGCAGACTCAATACTTTAATGCTTCAAATGCCGAAGCAAATCGATTGATTCAACATTCCCAGGCAGTAAATATGAATCTGTTGTCTGGATACACACAAGCGCGCGCGTATATATGACATTGATTGCCTGGTAAAACCATTTCTTGTTTAACTAACCTGGATTTTGGAATCTGTAACTCTGAATACTGGTATTATTCTGGCATGCTAGACACCAATGATGAAGCTTGAAGCCCGTACATATAATAGCCCCACACTGATAATTTTCCTACAGCTTTGAGACTATGTCTATATCATAGCCCTCGTCATCATTTGCCCATCCTACAGTGGTAAACGTTACTGTCCAAATTGAAAAGGGCTTGTGAACTCTTTGAAATCAGAAACTTTGCTCCCGTCGGCATAGCTCTTTTCTAGCTCAATCTGCCTCATGTGGATTGCACACCGACGCTTGGCTCAATAAACAGTACCATTACATCATTCCGTTTTACTTTGGGATCAAGTGACAAGGGAAAGTTTAGGCGTATTTGGAACTTTTCATGACTTTTTAACTTGTCTCTTTCTTGTTTTCTTTCCCCTTTGGGTGTGAAATAGCTGTTTGTGAGTCAGATAACTCATTCGTGCATGAATTTTGGGAAAGAAAAAGAGAGAACAAAGGAGTAAGGTGGAGCAAAATAGTTTCTTGTAAATTTCTTATGAGGATTCGCACCCGTTGTCGTCAACGTTGTTTAACAGGTCCTACTCTTGTAGCAGGCAGTAACTCCTGGGGGTTATTTCCCAATCCCCACACAGGCAGCAATTAGTCTAATCTTTTGAAACCGAGTAAAAAGAACTCGTATTTGAATTTTGAACAAGAAAACTCATTCCCCAACAAGAACGAGATGGCAGGAACTTTGAACGAGTGGCTAAGGACGTTTATTATGTAAAATAACGGTGCTGGTGACAGTCATCCCAAGTGCCTATGCTGGTTTTTAAGAAGTAGGGCACGTTAAGCAATTATTGTAAGACAAAGGATATCAATAATTGTGCTACAAGAAGAAAATGTGTCCTCCAGGATGAAGAATATGCACAACATTGTCTACATGCATGCCAAAATAGTCCACCCATCACAAAGCCCTCAAGCTTCATCTCCATCCCTAAATTCAGGGTAGAAAAGAATTGGTGGACCAAAGAAGTTGGGATAATCTTAATCTGTGCCGCTCTGTCATTTACATGTATCAAGTACCGCAAACTTACTAACATGAATGGATGATGCAAGAGACAGCCAAAAAGACCGGTGGATGATTAATAATCAAGGGATCAACATCTAGAATGAAGGCCAAAAGATGTGAACTAAAGAAAAAGCAGTACTTTTTTCTCATACCTCTAACTGAAGTCATCCCACTTCCAAACTCCAGATTACTTCTGCTGAGGCTTAAAAATGCTAAGAACTCATCATGCAATACTGATTGCACCTAAATTTCAGGGAACCACATATCAAGAAAGTAGCAATGGCCTGATAGCCTACCACTAAGAATCTGACACACACTTTGCTGCTCATGGTCATGGACCACCATTCATATTTCTCCCTCAATCTGTAGCAACTGAATGGGTCTATCATAATACACCATCAACTTTTCATACAATAAATTTTGAGTCTATATATGCCAGCTATGGCAGTGGATGTCTATCCATTGTTATACCAATCAATCAAAGGCAGAATCACTGTGTTTTGATCTTCCTCTAGTCTAATGCATCAAGCTCTATGAAAATATACCAAGAAAATTCACATAAAAGGGGTTTTTGGAGATTATATTTTGCGTAACTTTCAAATATACATAGCTACTCCCATCCTGAAGAGTAACTAGAACAAATTCAGTCACGTTTGTATTGAAACATAAGTTGAGCCTCGAAGCATGACAAGAAGAGCTTAGAATAGACCAATAATAAAATAATACGAGAGAATTTATACTATACACAGGTTGATCAAACCAAAGGGAGAAAAAAC
>JAOSBL010000002.1:9248413-9264339 GCA_027568915.1 Erythroxylum roraimae
GTGCATTTGGTGCACTAACAATTAAGTGGTGCATTTGGTGCACTAAGCACACCATATTATTTCTATCTTTTATAACAGAATGGAAGTTATTAGGTGAACGTGACATAAGATATGAGCATGAATTAGGCGCGTTACTTTATGAAAATCAAAGGTGAAAGCACATACCAAATACACGAGCACATTGAAGAGATAGGGGTATTTACGTAAAAGACAAAGTCTGAGATAAGGTCATATGGTAGATATCCAAATATGAAGATAAATAAAAGGATATGTAGTTTGGGACATCGTATGCCAAAGCCTGTGTCATATTTTGGAAAGAGAAAATGAGATCCACAATCTAAGACACAGTAATAGCCCTAACACACAACCTTATTTGAAAATGCATTTTTGGTGGAGTTTAAACTCTGTAAATATTCTAGGACTTGTTAGAATCAAGATGAAGTCATGAAGATGTGGGCACACGGAATTTGCTGAATTTTGCTAAAATTATTCTTATTGGTTTTTGTTTGTTTGTTTCTTTTTATAAAAATCCATTATTATTGCACACACCATCCAAAATAGAGTTGCCAATAATTACAACTAAAATTTTCCAACAAAGAACTCAATAGAACAGTGTTCGTAATTCATCATCAAAGATAATCTTCATAGTAGTCAACTTATTGATGATGTCTTGAAAATTGTTGAGATGCTCTAACATCGATTTCTCATCACTCAATTTCAGGCTTACAAGTTTTTTAATCAATGACGCCTTGTTGTGAGTAATTTTTCTCTTTTAAAGACCCTTTAATTTCTTCATAGCTTTAGAAGATCAATACCTTGGGATACATGATTGAAGGTACTAATATCAATTCACTATCTAATAATTCCTACGATCTTCTACTTCATCTTCTCCTGCCTTTTATTTATCATCTTCTTTGGTTTAGACAGGACATCAACTTTTACACTTTTGTCTACATTAATTAGATCATAGAGATCCTTGTAATACAAGAGATCTTCCATTATTGGTCTTTATATCTAGATGTTGATCGACTTCAACTTCATCATAACTCTATTGTCACTCTCGTTACTTAGGGCTCTAATATCACATGATGGGCCTCCAAGCAATAATGTGCAATAACACTCACAAAATTTTCAAGTTCACTTAACTAATAACAAACTACTCACACAATAAAGAAGACTGAATGATATCAAACACATGATTTAAAGTAGAAAATCCTCCAATATATAGGTAAAAATTACGGGACAAACCAACAATAAAATTCACTTAATCAAATAGTAGGATACAAATAATAAAGGTTTTGAGCTCTCTTACTCAAGAATACCTCACAAGACAACTATAACTATTCTATTTCTTTTAGATTTTTCTAAAGCTCTCTTAAAAGACTTCTACTAATTACCTCTAAAATTGAGTATAAATTGATAAATAGTTGATGAAATTTATTGTATATACATAGTTGATGAAATATATATATCAAAATCTAATAAAAATGTAGTTGATGAAAGTTATTTAGACTTTAAAACTTTTCTATTGTCACGTGGTTTGTATCTCATACAACTTCTATCTCTTAAACTTATCTTTAAATTTCTAAAGGATAAGATTTTATACCACATATGGTCATTCACAACTTTATTCCTTTTGATATATGAAGATAACTAACACTTCCAAAGTCCAAATTTAGTAGTTTTTGTCAAACTAACATCCATAAAATAGGGATGAACCACAACAATTTTATATTACATTGTTTCTTTTCATAATGAAACATATGCACACTTATATTCTTTAAACTGTGAGCTCTTTCCATCAAGAATTGTTTAGATACAATTAACTCCATAATCTTGTAAATCTTCACATCATTCGCTATGACATCCATTCATTTATCCTTCTCTTGATTATCCATATTTCTTTAAAGAATAGTTGGATACTTGTTAATGGTGGTAAATGTATACAAGAATGAGTCTTTCTAATCATATATATTTGGTGGCATAATAGTGCATCTCGCTCTATCTATGACTCTTTATAATGTTTCTCTTCTCCTCACATTGTTGTTCAATCTCTTGAACTAGAATTTTTAACCTCGTTAGCATTTGCTCCAGGCTATTCTTGTTCTACTTGTATTGCTTTTGAATGAATATTGATCTTTATTGACCTCAACGCATTCTCTTTATGTGTTCTCTTTAGCATATATTGCTCTTCAACACTACATTCTTGAATGTCAACCTATATTGTTTACTAGGCACACAAAACTTGTAAAAGTATAACTTGTAACATTTGACACCCTTTAAGATTCCCTCATCCTTGGTCACGAAGATGATCTAGCCACATGTGTTACAATGTAGAACTGTCTTCCTCTAATTCAACTGCAATAACTTCTTCACCTACAATTATACTTCCTATTAGTTTATAAATATTTTTCGTCAATCTTGAACCCGCTATTAAACTCATAGCACCCTTAACCACCTTATTATTGACCATTCACATGTAAAGTATCCAAAGAGAAAATGTAGCCACCTTAATGTTGACCATTCACATGTAAAGTATCCAGAGAGATAATGTTCTTCCTCAAATATAATATATGTCAAGCTTTACACAACATTCTAACAATTATATCAAAAATCTTGCCTTTGAACTTTCATGTTCCATATGATTTACGATGTTTATCATCTCCCAACCTAATAATACCAAACTTTTATGACACAAATCAATCCTTATTTGGTGTATGTGATTTTAGTATCATCTATCTAGAATTACAAACCCTGTAATTGATTGGTTAAAGTGTAGATCACATCTCTATCACTGCAACCCAAATCTTCACTCTACATAACATTAGCAAACCTTGACGAATTATCAAATCTCTTTTCTTCACCTTGCCTCTTCTTATTTGGACAATCCCTCTTGATATGTCCAGTTTTCACATGCTAGTAGCACCAAATTACCTTTGTACTTTTGAATCTTGACCTATAATTCCTCTTAGACAACCAAATTTACTATGTTTTCTTCCAAGCTCCTAATTATTCCTCATGTATAGTCCTTCTCCTTTAGAACTTTTACTAGTGTTGTTTCTCTATTGATTATAAACCAATAACACAATTATTATATCTTCTACCTTTAGGGGGCGGTTGATTCGCATAGGGGAATGGTAATAGGAACGAGAATGAATATAGTGAAGAATGAGAATGTATATTATCATTATAATTATGATGGTTGGTTAAGACGAATGAATGATTACTATTACTATTGATAATGGTTGGTTTATAAAAAATATTGAGAAATAAAAATTGTTATATTTTAATTAATTAATTAATTATATTGTAATTAATTGTATTTAATTAATTAGTATTAAAAATATTTTTTTAAAAAAAGCCACTACTAAGGAATGAGTTTCATTCCTCTACTAAATGGAGCGTATGGAGAATTTCCCAAAAATGAGATATTAAATTATTGCCCCTTATAATAATAATCAACAACCAATCACTTATTTTTTATTCCTTACTCATTAACCCCTTTCCAAACCTAGCAACCAAGTACCTCATAATTGTCTCCTCACTTAATGTAAGTAATACTTACCATATGTTTATAAGAAAGATAGAAAGGACAAAACAAAATCATTGTTTTTATCCTTATCCGCAGTGGCCACCTTGAGCTTAAAAGATCACTATTTGGTTGAACGTATTGTTATGTTGTTCTAAATATTTTCTCTCGTACATCTTCAATTTGTATGGTCTATTCTTCATGTACAAGTATACAACTCATTGATATATATCCTGTTAACTTCTTTCAACCTCGACATAAAATTCAATATTCATAACGTGGTACTTGTCAGACATAGTTGAATGGTTCCATTGTTTGTACTTGTAATTCCTCCCAATTGAGCTCATCGATGTCTTCTAACTTATTGCCATGTAACTCTTTTAATTGGCTTGTTGTATCAACAAGTTCTTCACTCTCTATTGTCTGAAATTTTTAGTTCCATTTAACTTATTCGCCTCAAATTTGCAGCCAAATTCATTGTTACCTTAATTTAAACTCGTATACAATCTACTAAAAAATAATATGTATAAACATATAAAAGAATGAAAGAAACAAACAAAAACATGAGAAGTTTTTTTAATGAAGTTGGACCATTTTGATATGTCCATACCCTTACAAGCGAGAGTAGTTATTTTTTATTATTTAATAATAATAATGATTACAAGTATTATATAATTATGAAACTTTCGAGTTTCAATGGTGCTGTTTCTCGTATCTTTATTTGAACTTTTTAAAGGGAAACACAGTAACACACTCATATCAAATATGTATTAACGTAAAGACTTAAAAAGCCTTCAAAATTGGATATCAATTTATATCACTCATACACAACAATTCCAAACATCAACGCCTAGATGTGAAACATTTCCAAGAGCCTGAGACGTGAATGATAGGTGGGGTTGGCAGTCAAACCAGAAAACTTTGGTTGTTCTGCACTTTCTACAAAGATATCTATGTGAGTTTTTGTGAGGCTAAACCTCTCTCGTTTTTCTTATTGAAATTGTCGTTTAGATATCTACTGGTTAATTAATTTCTCATCTCTTTGTCATCAGAACACAAACGCAAATGGCGCTATCCGTTATTTTCTTGGCACGATCTTTTAGGGGCATATCGCATGGCACAAACTATTGAATTGACTCGACGGCGATAAAAAACTCAAAAAGGCTCAAAGGAGTGAGGGGCGTTCTGGTCATTTCAACAAAATTGATTCGTTTTCTCTGACAACTTTAATAAATGTATCCCAAAGCAACAGAGCGGGAAACACATCCTCGCAAGAAATGGAGGGAGGGAAAATTGAGCTGAAGCTTTTCGGTTTAAAGACAGAACTGACCTTAACACTCAGTTCATCTTCTCTCGTCACCATTTTCCCAATCCAAGCCTCCAATTTTTGTAGTTCGAGTCATTAACGACTAACACATGCATAAATAGCAGTGAGGCAGAGATTTTACACTGTTTTTACCGTTTACATGTGCATCCCATTAAATGCTTTGAAGATCAGTAGGTCACAGTCTAATTAAAGAAAGTCATTTAGTGAATATCTAAAAATAATAATTACTAATTTTTCATTAAAAATCAAATAATACATATTAAATATTAGGAAATGGATTAATAAAAAGAAAATATTAATATTTTTAGGAGTTTTCCATTTATAAAAAAGGTGCAAGAAATTCTCTAAGAGTCCAAATATTTGTAAGTCTTGAATTTAAGTATCAATCTTCTATTAATTAAGGATAAAGTTATGTATTATTAGATCTCTTTAAATTATACATATTAGTGAAACTTTTTTTAAATTATTGTTATTTGTTGTTGCTTGCCTAAAGTTATTATCTGGCATTCACCGAATATTTATTTTATTTTCCTTTACGTTATTATTTACAGTTGAAAATTTACTCGTAAATAAAATGCGCTTTTCACATGAAATTGAGAGGGCAAATTGGTCCAAATAAATGATTGTCAAAGCGAATCCCACCCGGCAACGGATAGCGGCGGAATTTGAGATAAAGATTTGAAATTCAACGTACCCTCACCGGCACCGCATAAAACACCAAAAAGGAAACCTCAAAAAAGGACAACCTCCGAACAAGGCGTGCTTATTTCATACCTATGTTATACTAACAGTACACCTTAAACCCTCTTCCCCAACGCCGAAAGGCCCGAAACACACCCCTATTCAATAATTTTACTACAACATCCAACAAATCTGCCAAAGATTCAATCTTTTATTGATCTTTCAAATTCTTTTCTTTTTCTTGATTCCGCGGCAAGAAAGACAAGGAAGAAGGTATTAGGAGCATTTCAAAGAAGAAGACGACGACCAAGCATTAGAGGTTTTAAACTGGTGGGATGTGTGTGATTGGGCTACTTTGATTTTGATTTTTGTTCCTCTTTTCTTTTTCCATTTGAATGCATGTATTTAGTGTTCGTGAGTCATATCCGAGTTGCCATGTACTGTATTTAGTTAGATACTTCTACGCTTAAAGAAAATTTTGGGCCTTTGCAAATGTCCTTTCTTTCGGATTTACTTGGTTGATGTTCTTCAGCTTTTGGCTTTGTTATCGTTTAATTATGTCTTCAAGGAGCTTGCTTGTGTGTTCCGAGTTTCTGATGCGTTAACATACGAGGAAAAAAAAAAGGCTTTTGGGTTTATCGTATTGAATTTTGAATTTGATTTGAATACTTAAATTTACGAGTTCAATAGCTGGTAAATATAATTACCCACCTGCTTAAATTCTCTTTTTACTTATGGGCATAACCATGAAATAGTCCCTTTCTCATGTTCATTCCTGAGGAACTGTTGCAAAGAAAAAGAAATTTTACATGTTGAAATCGGAACTTCATAGTTATTGTACTTGAGAAAGCCTCGTATTATAATGGTTAGTCGGGGAAAGTATCAGTTCTAGCAGAGAATTGAGAAATGTGTTGAGTAGACTGTCTGATTTGTATTTTGGACAAAGAGTCAATCGAACTGTAATTTTTGCGTAACCCATTAGATTTGGTTGATTGCAGGTCAATAATGGGAAGAAATCTCAGTCCAGTATTGCGGAGGGAATTGGCAAATCTTGACAAGGATGCTGATAGTCGTAAATCCGCAATGAAAGCCCTCAAATCATATGTAAAAGATCTAGATTCCAAGGCGATCCCTTTATTTCTTGCTCAAGTGTCTGAAACCAAGGAAACGGGTTCTTTATCAGGGGAATACACAATATCACTGTATGAAGTTCTTGCCCGAGTCCATGGAGTTAACATCGTTCCTCAGATTGATAGCATCATGGCTACCGTTATCAAGACTTTAACTTCAAGTGCTGGTTCCTTCCCTCTTCAGCAAGCATGCTCAAAAGTTGTACCAGCAATTGCAAGATATGGGATTGACCCAACAACTCTGGAGGACAAGAAGAGGCATATAATTCATTCCCTTTGCAAGCCTCTTTCAGATGCTCTCTTAGATTCTCAAGAGTGTCTTACTTCAGGGGCTGCCCTTTGCCTTAAAGCTCTTGTGGACTCGGATAACTGGCGGTTCGCCTCAGATGAGATGGTGAATAGGGTGTGCCAGAATGTGGCTGTGGTTTTGGAAAAGTCCACTCAAAGTAATTCACATATGGCATTGGTTATGTCTCTTGCCAAGCATAATGCTTTAATTGTTGAAGCATATGCAAGATTGTTGATACAATCTGGATTGCGCATCTTAAATGCTGGGGTTGTGGAGGGAAATTCTCAAAAACGGTTATCGGCCATTCAAATGGTTAACTTCTTGATGAAATCTTTGGATCCAAGGAGCATTTTCTCAGAGCTTGATTTGATTGTTGAGGAGATGGAGAAGTGCCAATCTGATCAGATGGCATATGTGAGTGGGGCCGCCTTTGAAGCTTTACAGACTTCAAAGAAATTAGCTACAGAGAAGGGATCGAAATTTGAGAAGAGTTCTGGTTCGGTTACCGGTTCAAACTTTCATAGGAGAGGTAGGAGAAATTTGTCCAGTCCTAGAAATCTGTCTCCGGCTTCTTTCTCACCCGAGTCACATACACTTGATTCCTTTATGGAATATGACTCTTTCATTGAGTCACCTGTTTCTACAACCCAGATTTCTCGAAATCCGGAGTATGATTGTAGGAGTGTAAATCGAAAGCTTTGGAGCTACGAGAATGGAGGAGTAGATGTATCACTTAAAGATGGCTTATTTTCAGAGATAGCTCACAGGACCCCCATCAATGAAGCATTTTCTGGTCGGTCGGGCGATTATGAGTTTACTGAAAATGGAGGAGGTTGCTCAGAAGAATTTGCAGGTTTTTTGCACAGAATCTCTAGAAATAGACAACTTAGAAGTGCCACCCCAAGTCCCCAGGTATATCGGGTTGCATTTTCTCATAATTTTTGATTTGTGGGTCACACGTACCTAATCGATGGAGCTGAGTTGCACAAAACTAGTTTGTTCGAGCATAAACTGAACTCATCATTTGAACAAGAAAATTAGAGCGGCAGTAGGATGTCAAAATCATCATATGTTTCTATCATAAACAAATGTTTCGAAATAGTTTTTCCTTCCAGCAGTGTTCCTGTATTTCTGTAGTGGAATAATTAGAGGAAGCATTTCAACTCAAAATGGGCCCAAAAAATTTTATGAAACCAAGATGTGGACTAGGAAAGAGCTAGTGATTGTTTTGATGCCCTTACCTGTATTATCAGGCAGTTACAAAACATGTACTGTTCGTAAGATTAGCTGTAGGTCCTTATCAACGATAGCTGCCTACGTTGAAAGTGGTTTGCATTAGAGGTCAAAGCTCATGCATGCCTCTTCTTGGTGGCAAAACAAACTATAGTCCCTTCCCTATATTATGTCACTGTTGATATGTCTTGTCCTGTTTCTGATGTTAGTTGAAGAATGAGGTGAATCTCTTATGCATGTCCATATTACTTATCTGTGGACTAACTCAAATTTCATTGATGCAATTTTCATGTGTGCTTCAGAAATCACGCTCTTGTGTTGATACTGACGAAGTTAACATCTTCACAACCCCAAGGAAACTTATGCGCTCTCTTCAGGATTCCCCTGACATGAATTCTGACTTTTCAGAGAATCAGAGTAGAATGCACAATAGTCCTTTCTCTAAATGTGGTTATAGCCCCAGTATGAAGTTTGAACATAATGGCTTTCAGCTTGGTGTTGGTTGTGAGGTCAGAGATAACAAAAGCTCAGATGAATATGCCACCGAATCAGTATCATCGACAGAAGATACTCTAGCGAACAATGACGTTCAGGTGTTTCCTCAGCTAGTTCCTGGAAACAACACTGACGTGCAAAAGTCATGCACAAAAAAGAGCAAACTGAAGACTCCTAGGTTGATTGTTGGGTTCCTCTTTATTCTGCTGGTTTTCACGTTATTGATGTGGAATAATGATGCAGGTGATGGCATCTATGTCGTTCCAACTTAGTCCACTTACTATCATTCACATGTCAAAGGTTAGCAAAAGAATTATATGGTTTCTCCATAGCAATATTGGTACTCTACTACTCCAACTACGAGTTGGGAGCTTCTTATAATCAGTTGAAACTGTGTTCAATGTGGTTTAATATGCTTTTGAGTACTATTGTTGCTTTTTGACGCTGTTGTCCTCTTTTGAAGCGATTTACTGTTTACTGAGATTGCTATAAATGGTTTGAGCCATGTATCTTTAAAGGGGACAGGATGACATTAGTTACTCTCTGCCACTAACATGAATAATTTAACAGTCAGACTTTTATGATAAACTAAACACAAGCTTCAGGACTAGTCTTATGCTTTGAGTTTCATTGTTTTGGTTCACCAAGAGAAACATGGAGACATGTGCTCCCTTATAGATTTGGATATGCAAGCGTTGACGTCCTGTCACAACTTTCTTAAGTTGATACTGGATTGGACATGTATAATTTACCGCCCTTTGGATCCTCTGTACCAATAACCCTGTGCTCATTGTTCCCCTTGCATTCAAGTCATTTATTGTTTGTGATGGCAATTAAGTTTCGTCTTCCCTGTTTTGTGATGACCGACAAAGAGACAACGCATCTCTGATTTTAATATGAAAATTTTTCAATGTAAAAATAAAAATTATGAGATAAATCGACAAAAAATTTAATAAATCAAATAGTAAGATAGAAATGATAAAGGTTTTGAACTCTCTGATTCAAGCAGATTTTACAAGACAATTATAATTAATTTAACTCTTTTAATTTTTTTAGAGTTTTTACAAAAACTTCTAAGATTGAATATATATATATGCTACTTCCAATTAAACATATAGATCAAATTTCAATAAAATTGTAGTTGATAAACCATATTTGGACTTATATTATTCTTTTGTTAAGTGTTTATGTCTTATGTAACTAGGGATGATAACGAGTCAGGTTGGGCTTAAGCCAACCCCTATAAAGTCTATCCCAAACTTGGGATTGCCCAGCCTGAGTCCAGGCCCTGACCCGACCTGGTCAGGAGCGGCTCAAGCCTAAGGTTGGATTAAAAAAATTGGGCCCTTGACTTCAGGCCTGGTCGAGCCCAAGCCTTATTGCCAACCCTATATGAACTTCTTTCTCACAAACTCATCTTTAAATTTCAAAAGGATAAGATTTTGTATTGCAGGTGATCATCTAAAGGGCCATGTACAATGATCGTGTTCGACCTTTAAATTTCAAAACTCGAGGTTAATACATATTTATAGTGAATTATACAGTCAGTAGATGCGATCGTGTTTTCCATTTATATGGTCGTGTCTGACTCTAAACGAGCATAAATGTCACCTTTTAACTTGTTCACATTTACAGAAGCTTACACGAGTATGTGCCTTCTAGACATTAGCATGTCCTTCAAAAACAACACTAAACTATGTCGTTTACTTATGTTTAATCTTTAATTAAACGATGTAGTTTAGTTAAACTTAATTAGTTAGTTTGACGTGTATTAAACGATGTAGTTTAGTTAGGGTTTTTGAAACATGTAGCAAATCACGTCAACAAACTTAACAGAGATATTAACGTTGGGTTAGAACTAAAAAAAATATAATTACAAAATTGAGTAAAGTTTGATAGTTATTTTATAATTAACCCAATCTTCTTTAACTTCATTAATTGCCATATACCATAACTAATGATATCTCACATCAATGTTTTTATTATGGAAATTATATGTAGAATTTTTGCTCAAATTCATAGCGCTTTGATTGTCATGTAAAAGCATGTACTCGTCTCATTTCACATCCAATTCTTAGAGAAATTGCTTCAACCAAAGCGTTTCCTTTTCAGCTTTTACAATTGTAACATATTCTACATCAATAGTAGACAAAACTATACACTTTTGCAACTTAGATTGTCAATAAATAGGTTCCACCCACAAATTTGAACAAATAGTGAAAGATTACACAATTGGAGTGAACAAATGCCCTGTCTATAACTGTGAAGATTCGTGGTACACAAGTGTAGATTCTGCTCTTTTCTCTATTAGGTTATTGCAATATACTTTAACAACAATCTTCTAATTCTCACCTCAGCCTAAAGGACCCGTATTACTCCAGATTTGTCCAGAACAATATTGACTTTCCAGGTAAGTAGAAACTATGCTAAAGTTTGAGAACAACATAAGCTTGTTAAAGGAATTCAATTATGATGTAAAAATTGAGGCAAGGTACGATCTTACATCTAGTGAAATAAATATGAAATTGTTTTGTTCAAAAATCAACATCAAATAGTGTAGAGATGTGTAAGTAAAGAATGTTAATTCCTTTAGAGCTTACTTTTATTTATAATAAAATTTGAATCTTTTGATAATTTAACTAAATTATAATTATAATTTCAATGAATTTTTTACTGGAATTAAAATTAATTCTAATTAAATATTAGTTATGTTTAAATGAGATTCAATGTTCAATTTTAGTCTTAATTTATCAAATATATTAAATTTAACTTTAGCTTATTTTAAATTTAACTTTAACTTTAAAGTTTCTCAAACTTTACAATCTAAATTAACTTAATTAAATTGTATTTTTCACTCTTTAACCGTTCTTTGTATATGATCTATTAGATTCTTGAATATGTTGGCAATGAACATAAATTATATTTTAAATTGTATTTAAGATTCAATAAATTAAACATTTTTATTTAGTTTTCTAATTTATATTTATAGATTATGATTGACATTTGACGATTCATCATGACCATTTTAATATTAAGAATGTCAAAATAGTTTTGACGAATTTTTTTGTACATAATTTTTCTATATACTTCAATCCTTTTATCCTTTAATATTCTAAATGTCTAATATGTTTGAATCCAATTATATTAGCTTTTTACATTAGTAGTTGATTTTATAGAAGACATTTAAAATTATTATCAAAATTTCATTCCACTTTGGTTAACAATTTTTCGAATTAATACAAATTGAAAATAACGAACAATTTCCTTAATCACTTTAAGGTGATAAATTCTACATTGATGACTCATCTACTTCTATATAATTTAAACTATATTCAAAGACTACCGATGGAATTGCTCTTGAATACGGTATGTTACAACTAGTATCAAAATATAGCAATGTTTACATGAGATATGTAATATACGAAGAACAAGGAGAAAATACGAAGAACAAAGGGGAGCAGAGGAGAGAACAAGAAGAGGAAACCAAGAGGAGAGAAGGCAGAGGAAATCACAAGAGAGGGAGAGAAAAAATAGTAGCTAATTCATATTTTCTTCATATCTTCCTAAACAGTTACAGGGGTTATTTTTATAGTACTCTCTTGCATTGACAGCTGTATAATTGCTGTATAAAAATTACATAACAGTTCCTCCTACTTTAGAAAACCTTGTCCACAAGTTTTAATAGAGAAAGAGAAATTATCTAGGAGGTTTACATAATGGGTAAAAAAGAAGCAACCATATTTTCTTTTTTATGAAACTGAACTTCTTTTCATCATCTGTTTACATAATGGATAAAAAAGAAACAACCATATTTTCTTTTTGACGAAACTAAACTTCTTTTCATCACCCTCCTCCAATTGTCCAATAGCAATTTGATTGTTACTCTTCTTCAAATATTTCAGTTCATGATAATGATGGTGGAGAATGATTTTAATTTCTTTGCCAAATTGTTCTTCATTAGTGTCGATGGTGAATGAATTAGCAACCCGAAACTTCCATATATGTTGCTCCTTATTGTCAGCATTGATGGTGAATGAATTAGCAACTTGAGATTTCCATACGTGTTCTTCATTGTACTGTTTTACAATCACCACAATACTCATGTTAAAACTCAAGTTGCTCCTAAGCTTCTCTTCTTCAACATCATTACCCATCTTTCTACCATTAATGTTGATATTTTCTGATGTAGCCATTCCTCTTGATTGCATAAATTGATTGAACATTTTGCATCTATTTCTCACTTCGAATATGAGATTCCTTAACTTTTTGGATACTTTCTTTAAGCTTTTCGAATCCAATAATCTTCTGCCATTTTATGGAATTTTCTGGCCGAGAATCGTAAAGCTCTGATACTAACTGTTATGAAAATACGAAGAATAGGGAGAAAATAAGAAGAACAGAGGAGAGCAGAGGAGAGAACAAGAAGGAAGAAACCAAGAGGAGAAAAGGCAGAGGAAATCATGAGAGAGGGAGAGAGAAAATAGTAGCTAATTCATATTTTTCTTCATATCTTACTAAACGGTTAAAGGAGTTATTTTATAGTACTCTCTTGCATTGATAGCTATATAATTGCTGTATAAAAATTATGTAATAAGATATTTTCAAGATCTCAAGTAAAATGATCATGTTTATAGTTATCACGATTATAATTTTCATAAACATAAAAGTAACGTTTTAAATAAAATTCTCTTGTCGAGCACAGTTTAAGGAACATGATGATTCACTTATAGTTTCTGAAAAAGCAAAGAGTACTTCTGATGCACTAGCTGTTTCATTCGCTTCATACCAAAATCAGAAAAGGAAGTTTTCCGGCTATTGATAACAATCCATTGTTGAACCCTACTCAAGAGAATATAGAGTTTATATGAGATATTTTTGAGATCTTAAGTAAAATGATCATTTATATAGTTATCACTATTATAATTTTCATAAACATAAAAGTAATGTTTTAAATAGAATTCTCTTATCGAGTTACCTCATTAAACTTGTTCTTGAACAAGTTATTATATGTTTATTCAAATATATTCATATCTTAGTGTACCAGTGACTTTTTTTATAAGAAAGAAACATAATATATTCTAATTCTTTTACACTTTATTAATGTCTAATATCAATAAAATATTGACTAGGAACAATTTAGGAAACAATATGATATAGTAATTATAATTTATTATAATTTTATTTATAATACCTATTTATCCTATAAAATTTATCATATACATCTAAATTTAAATATGTATAAGACAAAAAATAATTTTAAATAATTATATCACTAACCTTCAATCAACTAATTAGATGTAAGGTATATACGAACAAATCCTTTTAATTGAAATGCATATTTTTATTTGGCGTACTTTAAACCATTAATTAAAATGACAAAGAACTTGAGTTTGAGGCCAGAAGTTCTGAGCTCAAGATATCTTCTTTGAAACTTTATTATGTACTCTGTGAAGCAAGTTGAATAAAAATGAATATGATGTGTAAAGCTTCTTTTTTGCTTGTTTATTTCATTTGCTACGAGAACAATTTATACAGGATGTTTGTGTGATTCTAGATTATTCGTTTAACAGATTATTCTACTGACATAACAAAATTTGTTATTTACGGCTAGTAGTCTGTTGTAAAGGAATATCTACTGTACTATCAGGTGTAGGATAACATTTGGTAGTTTTGGATAATAGCTTGTTGTAGTCTACAAATGGACCCATGTTTGTGTTTCCAGACCCTTTATAATGTTCATGGCCCAAGGCCTTTTGTAGTTGATCTGAGTCCTTTACACCCCCACTCAAACGATACCTAGGATTTGATCCTAGGTTGAGTTTGAAAGTTAACTCTTGAAACCAAGCAGCAGTGAGTGGCTTAGTGAGCAAATAGGCGAACTGGTCAACAGTGGGCACATATCTTACCTCTAGAAGCCCTTCCGCTATTTTGTCCCTCACAAAGTGTACGTCAATCTCTATATGCTTAGTTCGAGACTGAAAGACTGGATTTCAGGAGAGAGAACGTGCACCATTGTTGTCACACCATAGAATAGGTGGTCGTAGAGGTTTAAACCTAATTTCTGAAAAAAGAGAGGTTAACCATAGTACTTCAGTGGAGAGCTGAGAGAGAGCCCTGTATTCGACTTCAGTGCTAGAATGGGCCACTAGAGACTGCTTCTTAGAGCTCCAGAAGACGAGGTTTCCCCCTAGGAAGATACAGCCACCGCTTATGGACTTCCGGTCATTTGGGAGAGCTGGCCCAATCAGAGTCGGTGAACGCCTGAAGATCAAGAGGAGAGGACGACGATCGGAATAACAACCCTAGATTTGATTTTCCCTTCAAGTAACGTAAAACTCGTTTTAGGGCTATTCAGTGTAGAGTGGGAGGATTTGAAAGAAATTGACTTAGCTTATTGACCATAAAGCTAATGTCTGGTCTGGTGTTGCATAGGTACTGTAGAGCACCAACCAAGCTGCGATACAGTGATGGATTCTTAAAAGGTTGACCATCACGGCGAGAGAGCTTGACCCTTGTTGAAGCTGGAGGAGAGCAGGGTTTGCAAAGGTGTATATTTTCCTGAGTGAGTAAGTCCCTGATATATTCACTTTGTGATAGATATAACCCTGTTGTGTTTCTGTAAACCTCAAAGCCCATAAAATAATGTAAATTTTCCAATGTTTTGAGTGCAAGTTGCGAATTAAGCTTGTTGATAATTAACTGAATTTCGAATGGATTGTGGCCTGTGATTAGAATATCATCCACACAGACCAAAAGAATGAGTACTGTCCCCTTTGTATTGAGATAGAACATAGAAGTATCAGCCTGTGAATTTCTGAAACCCCACTGGAGAAGAGCAGTCCTTAGTTTTTGATACCAGACCCTTGGAGCCTATTTGAGGCCATAAAGGGCTTTAGAAAGCCTGCAAACATGATTAGGTAGATGCAGGTTTTCGAAACCTTGAGGCTGGCTAATGTAGACAATCTCATGAATTTCACCATTTAGAAAAGCATTGTTGATATCTACTTGCTGAATACTCCAATTGTGGGAGGCAGCAAGAGATAAGACAACCTTAATTGTAGAGGCTTTCACTACTGGGAAAAAAGTGTCCTTCCAGGGGTTTGGGAAAAACCCCTGGCCACAAGGCGGGGCTTATGCTTCGCCACAGTGCCATCAGCATGATATTTTGTACGAAAAACCCATTTAGTACCGAGGATGTGCATGTTAGGATCATAAGGCACTAGGTTCCAGGTCTGGTTTTTC
>JAOSBL010000002.1:9279678-9305175 GCA_027568915.1 Erythroxylum roraimae
GTAATTTAATAGATTCATATTTTTATAATATAATATTTTAAATAAAAATATATTACAATAAAATTTTATATAATTTTTGAATAATTAATAAAATTATACCGATGATAAAATGTATTTATATATTTATTTTGTTGGAATAGTCTAATTGATATGAATAATTTTATAAATTATTTTAAATAACTTAAAATTTTCATGATTATGCATTCAAGTTAGTAAAAACTAACTAACTAGTGAAAACAATTGCAAATTGATTAACTAGTATATAATCAGTATGATTAGATGACATTGTCCAAAAAAAGAAACAAAGGAGAAAGTCAAGGGGGAATGATATAAGTAGGGTTTGTTGGCCAAAAGAAACACTTCTTATCTTTTGTGATGTTTGTAATCAATGTATTGAAAGGACTAATGGAAAACGTGGTTGAGTTATTTTTCAAAGGTTACCATGGAAGAAGGTGGAAGAAGAGTTTCACAAAACGACCAACTTATCATGGGATAAAACTAAGTTTAAAAATAAGTTTGATTAGATGAGAACTAGATGGAGTCTTTGGAAACAGTTGAAAGGGAAAGAAACGAGATTAGGATGATACTATGAGAAAGGAACAATTGCTGCTAGTGAGGAGTGGTGGACTTTGAAGATTAAGGTTAGCCCATTTTAAGTTATTTTCCTTTATTTTAATGTTAAATAGTTAGTTAAATATAAGTTATTTAATTTTTTGTAGGAGAACATCAATTTTAAAATATTTAAAGAGGAAGGGCTTGAACCTGAGCTTTAATGTAAGTTGGATCAAATTTTTAGATGTTTAGCCCAAGGAAAGATTACATTTTGTCCTGTGGCTAGCCATCCATAAGGACAAGAAGAAGTTGAGGAAGTATATGTTCCTTCTTTACCTGATAGTCATAATGCTCATAATAAATTGTCAGGCTATCATGATCATGAGAATATAAATGAGACTAGTGGTCTAAACAATTATCATGTGACTGGTGATTGGGAAGAGGAGTAGAGAGAACCTACCTCGACCCTTGCATCTACTCCTGTTGCTACCCCTCAAGCTTCACATGACGAAGGGAGTGAGAGAAGAAGCTGCAAAAGGGTTTGGTAGAGTGATAGCTCACAAAGTAACAAGAGTGCAAGAACTGATTCCACTAAAAGGGTAAGAAGATCTGCAGCAATGTATGAGAGGCTTGACGATATGATGCAATTGATTTAAGAGAGACAGAGTGCAACAATGGAGATGAATACTTCCATTACAAAAATTTTGAACACGATGAATATTAGTGCATCACAGAGTACCGGTGTTGGTGCATCATATTATGATGTTACGAATGCTTTGGGAAAACTATGTTCTTTGCTTGGTTTAGAGATTGGTACTCCTGAATTTTACTTTGCATATTGATTGAAAATTTGCAAAGAAGGTCCATTTTTTTCGGTTTACTAGATGATACAAAGAGAGTTGAATACATAAAGTTTATGTATAAGTATGAGAAACATAAAAAACATTAAACATAGTTTCTATTTATGCATTACTATGTTTAGTTTATTGTTTTTATTATTTGTGCACTTATGTTAACATGATATGTTTTAAGACATTATGAACTTGGTTAGCTTATTTTATTATATTATGTTATCTTATTGGTAGTCTATAATTTTATTACATCTTACATTATTTATTTCTTTATATTTAGACATATAAGTGTCTTGTTTATTTAAAATATATTTTTACTTGTTGATTTGTAGATATGGATGGTAATATTATGCAAATTATGCAACTTCTACAAATTAAGCAATTTTTGAACAATGAGAATGAGTTTTAGGATTCGATGGCTTATGTAGTAGATTACATGGGTGTGTATTTTTTTAACCACATATACAAAGAACCACACATGACTTCTTATCAAACATGAGAACTATGGATGAATGAATTATTGAATTATGAAAAACGGTGTTTTAATACATTTAGGATTAATCAAAATACGTTTTGCCAATTATGTATGGTTTTGGAAAACAATTATGGTTTGAGACCTTTGGATATGATGCCTATTTTGGAGAAAGTCGGTTTATTCGTGTATGTTTTAAGTAAAGGTTCCCCTAATAGATGTATCCAAGAGCACTTTCAACATTCTGGTGAAACTATGAGTAGAGTTTTTAAAGAAGTTTTGAGTGTCATGGATAGATTTTCAAGGGATATACTCATATCTAAAGATCCCGAATTCAAGGAGATTCCACTACACATTACTAATGATGCTAAATATATGTCACATTTTAAGATAATTGAATATGTTCTTCCTCCCCTTTTATTATATTTTTCATTGAAAAATGTTGTTTTATCATTTTATGATTATTGTTTTATATTAGGATTGCATTGGAGCTATTGATGGTATACATATAGCGGTAGTTGTTGCAAAGAAGGATCAAATGAGATATAGATGACAGAAAAGAATAACGACTACAAATGTATTGGCATCATGTGACTTTGACTTACTATTTAAGTATGTTTTAACAGGTTGGGAGGGATCAGTACACGATTTTCATAGTTTCCTTGATACAATCGGTAATTCGAGACTTAAATTTCTAAAACCACCGATAGGTAATTTTAAGATTTGTAAGATTTGTTATTCATGATTTAGACTTTTTATGATATCATTTATACTAATTATATTGCCTCTATTGACAATCAGGTAAATATTACTTGGTTGACAAAGGCTATCCGGAAAGAGAATGATATTTGACCCCTTACTCAAAGACAAGATATCTTCAATCAGAGTTTTGTGATGCAAATCTAAGAGGATCTCGAGAAGTTTTTAATCGAGCTCATTCATCATTGAGAAGTTGTATTGAGAGGGCTTTCAGTGTTTTTAAGGCTCGATGGAGGATATTGAAGAAAATACCTAAGTATTCATTGATGGATCAAAATAAAATAATTTGTACAACTTTTGCGTTGCATAACTATATGAGAAGAAGTACAATTGGTGACCCGACTTTTATCATCATCGATCAATATCCTAAATTTATATCTCCAATTATATTTCAATATGTTGAAGTTAACTCTACACAAGAAGACGTTAAAACACAGAAACCTCAAAATGTGACAACTATTCGTAATAATATTGCTTATAGTTTAATATCACTTAGACGTTGTTCTTAGATTGTTATAAACCTTTGCTTTAAATGATAGTGTTCTTTTCTTTTATTCTATTTGAATTGTATTGTTAAACTTCATTTGAATTGTTATATTTTGTGTTTGGATGTATTATCATCATCATCATTACCATTTATTATTATTATTATTATTATTATTATTATTATTATTACATGTTCTATACTTTTTTATTAAAGTTATAAATTTAATTTTTGTAAAATTAAATATCTAAAATCTAAATTCTTATAAGAATATTCAACAAAATACATATATAATATTCATGTTTTTATATATTTTTTAAAGTCATGTTTTCGTAAGTCATTTTACACAATGAAAAGCTAATTTTATCAAACATCTTTAATAAATCACTAATGTTATCCATTGATCAAATCAACTGATATAATCAACCATTGATAACAATCAATTGATATAATTAACCGCTGATAACAATCAACTAACAACTAATACAATCTACTGTTTGTTAAACAAGACCTAAAACGAGTTTGGGTTTTCTTATCGTACTCACTTTAGCTAATGTTTTTCCTTTTCCCTACCCCATAGTAATGGAAGACTTTTAACCATATAAAATTAACTCAATTGATACTTTCCAAAAAAAAAAAAAACTCAAATGACTAATCTCTTAATAACAGCAAAGATGTTTTTAGAAGATCAAGATAAACAATTTAACATGTTAGAGGACAAGATTTTTGGTAGTCCTCCCTCCTATGATCATCTCGTGATCAGAAGGTTTGATAAATCAGCTCCATTTTGCTATATCACTGTGTTTAAACCTCATGCAAGACTTCCACACATGAGGCTCCAATAAGCAGTGAACATAAATTCCAACGTCGAAATAAAATTTCTAGACGTTAAATCTAGATATCAGTATCGTGTCAACTGAGCTGAAACACACTCAAATTATAAATATAGCTTAATCACTTCAAACCCATTCAACTTCAATTCACTTACCTTCCCAAGCTTTTCAATGGTGCTCATTTAGTACATTCTCCCCGTTACCATCATCCAATCAATTCCCCAGAGCTTTGTCGAGGGTTTCAGACAGTACAAGGATGAAGTGGGTGATGAAAATGGACGAATTATTCATTTTTGATCTTTTAATCCACGTGTTCATAATTAATCATATCAAGTCTTCTTCGTGAAGTTTCGTTTCCATGACAGTAGGAATTATGCTTTCAAAATGCATAAGAAAAAAGAAACAGAGAGAAACATTGAATGCCATATCTGCCAGACTGCAGTTGTTGGAAGGCCTTATGCCCTTCACTTTCTGACTGTCTTGCATAATTGTGGATAAACATGATGATGTACTTCCCAGAGATAAAGTACTTCTGTACCAGCCACATGGTGTCTTGCAGACGCAAGTTTTGATGTATATGCTCCACCTTTCCATCAATAGTCCAGCTTCAAGTGGACCAATAATATTAGGTCACAGCAAACGCTTATGCTTTCTCTTCTCAACAAATCTATAACTAATTAGTTCATTGCTCAACAGGAAGATTAACCTCCCTTAGTACTTTTACTGCATCCTCGGGAAAAACAGGATTAATATAACAACCAGATCCAATTTCAAAGCCTCCCAGCCCAGATAACTGAGGTACTATTTGTAAATACCAATGAGCATATGGTAATTGGGAATCTTTAACCTGGAGAGGAGAAGTCTGGATCATGAAATTGAATGGGGGATAATTCAATTGTATTGATATTTTGTTCAGCATAAGCTTTAATAGTCCCCCAAGATCAACCGCCTGCAGAATTGCGCATTAATCAGGATGTCAGTCTTTAATTAGGATATAAAAACAATAAACCTTTTCATGTGAAACAGTATTGAAGGAAAAGGACACACTAGTCTAGCAATAATTCTGTGCTAAATATTACCAATTTTGGGGAAATTGGTCATCACAATGATCAACCCCAAGCCCAAAGATAAGTAACACAACCTTGGGTTATAAAGTTATACAATACTTCTCGCTGCATTTAAAATAACATAAAAGGTACTATACTATCAGTTGTTATTCACATGACACAATTAATTGGTCACCCTTTTACACAATTGTCTCTTGATGACGCAGTTCAGTCATAACATCTAGAGAAAGTAGGAGGCATATATGTCCTTGAGAACTTGTGGCATAAAGAAACGAAATATGCATTTTGGAGAATATTGAACCAAGCGCTCGAAGATTACCATCTGGTGATCAAGTTCATGAAAATGAGGGCAGTGGTCAAGAGGAACAATCCATATTTCAAAAGGATAGGTAGCTGCAAAAGGAACAATTGAGATAAAATGGGCTGTTTTATCAATTACAAGCTCTTCCCCTAGAGCTTCGCAGAGATTGCATTTCCGTGTCTTATCAAAATATTCCTTTGACCCCTCAAGTCTTAGGGAAACAGATGGAGGAATAATGGGGAGAGCCAGTATCTGGCTGTGGGAATGGCTCAATGATGCCCCTGCAGAAGCACCATGGTTCTTGAACACCTAAAAATACAACAAGATGCAATTTGTCAACATCTAAATTAAGTTCTACATAAACCAAGTAAAATAAGTTCAACTGAATTTAAAATCCAAAGCAAGAAGCACACATGTATGAACTACCTAAAGGCTGCGACCTGCTTGCACACACAATGGCAAATCCTAAAGTTGTACACTAAACAGCGCTGGGGAAGAAGAGGCGTATCTTCCATAGGTCTGAAAATAATGCTAAAATATGAAACACAAAAGGAAAAATGAAATTTGTGAGGTGATAGACTTCAATGTTCATTAGTTTTGAAGGTCACACTATTCTCATGTACAGTTAAGGTAATAGCAATAACCCTAAACAAAAGGAGATTCTCTGTTTGTTTTCATCCTAAAAATATGGAAAAGGCTACCTAGTACAACCAGGAGTAAAGTTTCTATTCCAAGAAAACCTCGGAACAACCTTTAGCAAGAGCTCAAATATGAATCTTGGAGATATGAAAATTAGTAGACAAAGAATTTAAGTAGCAAATTACAATAAAATGTATCAATTAACATAAGCAACAAAAACAGATATAACATATAAGACAAAACCCAGAATTTCGATTGACATTCGATCAATTTCTAGCACTCCAGATTCAAAAACAGAAACGCCCAACTAATGGAACTGTAAAAATTAACTCTAACAACAAAACTATGTCTCAATCGCAATAAAACAGAAGTAAGAACGCAATCTATCAACGAAATTCCTAAAAAAAAAAGAACAAATGCAATGGAAACGAAACCTGCACGTATTTGATGAATTCAAATTTCATAATCTGCTCTATCCGCAGCTTATAAGCGAGCAAAACCTCACCAATCTCCTTCCCTTCCATGTCGCATAACTGTACCGAGTGAATCGGAGTCTCAATCACCACATCATGATAACCAAACCCACCCAAGACCCTACCCGGACAACCAATCTCACCATCTGGAACCGCCACGTTCCTGCTGAGAGCAGGGTATAGATTCTCGATCACGCGGATCTTCCAGTTCGGGTTTGCGGAGTCGGGCGGTACGCGGAAGATCTCAGGCGCGCAGTCGTGCTCACGACCACCGCAGAAGGGGCACGATTCGCTACTCGGGTTGGCTGATTGAGGGGTTTTGGACTTGAAATCTGAGGGGCGTTTGGCTCGGGCGGGCGAGAATATGACCCAGCGGTTAGTGACAGGGTCGTGCCTGAGTTCAGGGATCCGATTTGGAGCTTGAGCCGGCGATGCCATGTGGCTCGTCAGTTGTCACTGTTCCACGTCGAAGGATTGGTAAAATGTATAACAAATGAGAACCTTTGAACAGAGTGATGAAGATGGGTCGAGCCGACCCAGAAAGCTTTATTAAGCCCAATTGAACCGGGTCGGGCGGGTGTCCAGGACTATAACCATATAGTCAAAACTATTATGTGTGGATGATGATACAGCTACATATATACATGTCAACTTAAAAATTGACCTACTGCTACTAGTCCAAATTTAAAATACAAATTGACTCAAAATACATATTTCATAAACACTTATCCAAAGAAAGCATTTGATTGGTAAAGTTTAATTCAAAAGGCCACGCTTTGCATGCTTCATCCCTTGTGATTTGTGAAATACACGACAACAAAGAAAAACTAAAATTTAAAGGAAAAAGAAAAAAAATAAGAGAAAAAGGGAAAAACTCGTCAGGCACAGGCACAGGCACATCCGAAGACACTGATATACATACATCCAGACACAGACCATCTTCCTTTGCGACTCCACCACCAACACCATAGCGCATATCACATGCATTGCCAACACCAAAACGCGAGGATTATAACGCAAAACGCAGAAATTTGTTGCCGATTTTCTTTTCCCTTGTCAACTGCAGCGCGACCAGAACCATCAAGAATCTGTTTATCTATTTATAGCTAAAAAGAAAGGTCCTTTCACCTGAAGACGACTCATCGGTTCGATCAAATACGCGATCTAAGCAACAATCGGTGCCGGTTTTCTTTCAACTCCGATCGTTCCGGTTTTCTGCTTTCGGAGGGTCGATCTGTGAGGACTCTTTTCCGCTTTTTGTTTTTCTGTTTTGTTATCTGTGTTGATATTTCATTTAGTTTTAGTTTCTTTGATGATCGGTTCGATTGTTCTCTAGTGATTTTTTTTTGGAGTTCCTTTTCATGATCGGGCTGCTGTTTGTTGGTAGTTGAGGTCTGAGTCCTAATTTTTTATCTTCTTTTTCATGCTTTTGAAATTTGTGTAAAATTTCTTTACTTTTTGGTTGGGTCGATGTTTGCGTACTTGACGGCAGTTCTAGGTTAATTCAATTAATTGTTTAGATACTTTTACTTTTTGATTCTTTGCTTACGATGTTACTATGGGTTATTTAGAGCAGTGGAATGGAGAAAAGAAGCTGCATCTCCCAAGTGGAATGATAAGATGCATGTGTAATATTTAGTTTCAGCTACATTTGCTTTATCTTGTTTTTAGGCTGCGATAAGTCTGGATATTGTTCGTTTTGCTTTAAAGGATGCAGCTTTAGCTTTTGCTTCAGTTATATATTTGATTCTATGCAGGATTTCGTGTATGCAACATGTTAATCGAAGATTTCATGATCCCTGTGGTTTGATATGTTTAATTTTGTGGATGTCAAATATTAAGGATTGGGCTCTTTTTAAAAAGGATATGTTAAAAGTTTTGGTTTTATTGCTTAAATGACTTTCCATAAATGGTCTGATCAGATATCTGTTCGTGACACGTGTACTTGCATATTTTTTTGGAGTTTTACATGGTTTTGTACCCTTACACGCGTTAGTTAATGTGCGAGGGCAGTTTATATGCTTTTCATTTTCTTTTATCGCTGATTTGTATTTTCGCAAACATGTCTATGTATTAGTTTAATACTGTGAAGACATGTTGTAGAATTTGATTTTGTTGATTATACTGCTTTTTGTTAGAAGTAAACTTTTTGGCTTATTTTTCTGTACTTGTGCTGGAGATATACATTCTGAAGTATATTACTAATCTTATTACAGGATGCTTGATGGATATTGAGGGAATCTAGTGGTATGTGATTTGCATGGGGTGAGGATGCCTGAGTTGAGAAGCGGAGCCCGGAGATCAAAGCGTCTTGACGATCTTCAGCCACCTCAACAACCAACAAACCAAGCAGAGAATTGGATATTGCCTACTCAAAACAAGACCAGGAGGAGAGCTGGTGGAGGAAGAGGAAGGGGTGGTAATGCTGTAGCAAAAGGGGCTTTGCCAGCAATTCCTACGAGGCCAACCGCTGCAGGTAGAGGCCGGGGCGTTAGGTTGATAGATTTAGATCCAGAACCTTGTGAGGTCGAACCTGTGGCTGTGGGAGCAGCAGACACTGCTTTTAATCGAGTAGAGGTTGTGGCAGATAAAGATATTGCAATGGAGGGTGGGAGTGCAGAGAAGGCTGTAGGAGTTGAAGAAGAAGGGAGCACAACTCCTGTTCCAGAGAGGGTATTGACCATTATTATTGAATTTGGTTGCATCATGTATGTAATTGAGTAACTAGTCATTCGTTAAGGGGAGTTGATTCTTTCGGAGAAGCATTATTACTCTAGTTTTTTTTGGAAAGTCAATATTACTTTAGTTATATTGTGATTGTGATATCACTAAGTAAAATTTAATTGAAAAGTTATCAAATTTACTAAGTTTATACTGCATTGACTAGTTGAAAGATACGTCAATGGTTTACCCATGTTCAAATTAGTTGGGGGGGTTACCTAATTTTTATATATATGCTTTATATTTGCATAGATGCTTGTTCATTTCTGTGTCAAACTTTCAAGTTATTGTTTTATGCAAATCTCTCTTTTAATAAACATAGTGTTTCTGTCTGACTTCAGGTGCAAGTGGGCAATTCTCCTGTATATAAAATAGAAAGAAAATTGGGAAAAGGTGGTTTTGGTCAAGTTTATGTTGGTCGCAGGGTCAGTGGTGGCTCTGATAGAACTGGACCGGATGCAATTGAGGTGTGACTAGTACCTTCACTTACCTTCTGATGGTCTTTACTGGAAAATTATGATTGCTTGAAATCTGATCCTATGTTTTTGTTTTCTATCAGGTTGCATTAAAATTTGAGCACCGAAATAGTAAAGGTTGCAATTATGGCCCTCCTTATGAGTGGCAAGTGTACAAGTAAGTATGATGTTCTTTTATTGTCTGAATTTGCATCGCAGATGTATTTTTTACTTTTATTGATACATTTTTCCTGTTGAATTCAAAAGTACCCTGAATGGTTGCTATGGGATCCCTTGGGTGCATTACAAGGGTCGCCAAGGAGATTTCTATATTCTGGTGAGAGTTAATAATAGTAAATCTACCATATGTATTTTATTAGCTTTATTTATGTCTCAAGGACTTTTTCGACATTTTAGGTAATGGACATGCTTGGGCCCAGTCTTTGGGATGTTTGGAACTCCCTAGGCCAATCGTAAGAATCTCTCACTTTATGTTTCTTTCACCCTCTCTGTCTTTCTCGTTGCTCTTCTTTCTATATTTTAATTTTTTAGTACCTGCGACAGGATGTCACCAAACATGGTAGCCTGCATTGCTGTGGAGGCAATATCAATTCTTGAAAAGCTTCACTTAAAGGGGTGAGAGTTTTTCCACCTTTGTTATTTCACTTTCTTATATCTATCCTCATTCTTTACAATACAATTACATCAAGTTGACTATGGCTATGGTGTTGCGATAAGGTTTGTGCATGGAGATGTGAAACCAGAGAATTTTTTGCTTGGTCAGCCTGGAACCCCTGACGATAAGAAACTATATCTTATAGATCTTGGTTTGGGTAAGCTATCTTTTCTCCCTGTTACTATGTGATGCTTTTCCTACTTTGCGATATATCTTTTCCAGGACAACTTGAACCATTTTCAATTAGATATATGTTTATGAGTTTGGTGTTCTCTGCCATGTGGTTAAATTTAGAGCTGACACGTGTTTCTTGCAGCCTCTAGATGGAAAGATGCATCATCTGGTCAACATGTTGATTATGATCAGCGACCTGATGTATTCAGGTGTGTGGATATTTCCCTTTATGAATGTACTGGACATATGTAAAAGTTGCCGTACGTTGGCATAATTTGGTACCAATATCCTTAGGTGATCCCAACTGGTGTAGATGTAGCACGTTATTTTACTTGTGAAATTAAAGGTTAAGCAAACACTTTTGGCAGGGGAACTATAAGGTATGCAAGTGTACATGCCCATTTAGGCCGGACTGGAAGTCGGAGGGATGATCTTGAGTCATTAGCGTACACATTGATATTTCTTATAAAAGGAAGATTACCATGGCAAGGCTATCAGGCAAGTTTTTTATACAGGATATTATAGCATACATTTTCATCTTAATAAACTTTATTAATTATGTTCACTGTATCGGTGTCTGTTAAATTTTACAGGGGGATAACAAGAGCTTTTTGGTTTGTAAGAAGAAGATGGCCACTTCCCCTGAGTTGATGTGTTGTTTCTGCCCTGCACCATTCAAACAATTCCTTGAAGCTGTTAGCAATATGAAGTTTGATGAGGAGCCCAATTACTCCAAGCTGATATCTCTTTTTGAAAGCCTTATTGAACCATGCTCACCACTAAGGCCAATTAGAATTGATGGGGCTCTTAAGGTAATTCTGGTTTGACATCTTCTCAATTAGAAATGATGTTTTGGTATTTTAATTGCTATTCTAATGTGATCTACGTGGATACAGGTGGGCCAAAAACGTGGAAGATTGCTCATAAATCTGGAAGATGACGAGCAACCAAAGAAAAAAGTAAGGTTAGGTAGTCCTGCTACACAGTGGATTTCTGTCTACAATGCACGTCGGCCCATGAAGCAGAGGTATCTTGTTTTTCTATTACTTGTCTTTCATATACTTATGTCCTATACTATCCTGTGTATGCTTTCAAATCACTGAAGTTTGCAAAATGAATTGAACTGGTTTAATATTTGAGTTTTTTTCTCTTAGCAAGCATTGCATTCCATTAGGGTCTTATAGGGCATATTACTTGTTTTATGTTTGGGTTCAGTTTGTAGCTGTTACTTGAAAAGATTGCTTTTAAGCACTTGAAAGTATGCAGAGAGCAGCCCTTGGCGAGTTCATTATATGTTTAATTATCGGGCGTATAATTAAAAAGTGTACTTGTCTCAGTTTGAAGAGTACACATGCCCTTTGCTTGAGGCGAATGAATATAAATCAACTGCAAAAACAATGAATCCTATTTAAAAATTCCTAGTAAAACTGCTTCTGATAAGTTATTCTTCCTAATGTTTGAGATGTGATTAGATGATATTTTCATGTCCAGTTTTTGGGTCTTTATGAAACATTTTCTGCAATTGCCTAAAATGAAGTGATGTATAATGTATTGGTCTATGGAAACAAGCGAGTTATGCAAAAGGAAACTAGCATAGTGACCCACTTCATTGTTGTTTTTTGCTGCCTTTGATTTAATGTTAACTGAACCTCTTTTTTTTGGATTTGCAGATATCACTACAATGTAGCTGATGCAAGGTTGCGACAGCATGTTGATAAGGGTAATGAAGATGGATTATTTATCAGCTGTGTGGCCTCTGCAGCTAATCTATGGGCCCTAATCATGGATGCTGGAACTGGTTTCTCTTCACAGGTTTATGATTTGTCAGCCTTATTCCTTCACAAGGTTGTCATCTGAAAACTTCTCTCTATCATCTTCAGCTTGATCAGCAGTGAAAGCAAGTGTTGAGCATTTTTATGTCTATTTCTTTTCAGGATTGGATTATGGAACAATGGGAAAAGAATTTTTATATCAGTTCCATTGCTGGTGCAAATAATGGAAGTTCATTGGTTGTCATGTCAAAGGGTCAGTAATCTGTTTTCCCTAAATACATAATTTCCTTCTTTGTAATTTATTGTATGCTGTGTTTGGACACAAACTCCTTAATTCAAGGTTTGACTTTGCTATTTATTTTCTTTGTATTTTTCTTGTGTTGTGGAATTTTTCTCCCATTTGAAATAATTGGCTTCTAGGATTTGAGTCCGTAAACATTGTAGATGTAAAAACACTGGTGTAGCCTTGTAGGAAATATGAATTTGTTGGTATATGTGTAAAATAGATTGGGTACTCTGTTTAAATTGTGGAAGTGACAAGGGAAGTTGATGTGAATCTATTCTTTTATCTGAAGTTAAATGGCTTTCCTAAGATTTCATCTGAGGATAGCTTTTGTTGTTTTCATCTTGGTTCAGTTTTGGCTCTTATGAGCTAGGTCTTCATATTGACGAGGATGCTTACACTAATCAAGTCAATCATTGTGTTCATAGAATTTTGTGCAATGCTTGCATTTATTCTGCAATTTTTTACGTTACAGCTTTGTAATTTTGGTTCGTAATTTTAGCATACATAGAATACTTGCTACGAGAATGGATTCTACTATTTTACCATTCTTTCTCCAGGGTAATCATGTTACAAGGTCAAAAGGTAGAGCAATTTCATATTATAGGAGATATAGCACATCGTATATTTGTTGATTTGCATAACAGTTGTTGCATTATATATTTGAACTCATCACGTACTTTGTGACAGTTCCACTATCAATCCAAGTAGTATGACTAACATAATTTGGAGTTGTGTTGTTAACTTGAAAATAATTTTCCTGGAGAACTTCTAATTAAGGAATGAACAAACATTGTCCTTCATTTATCTTTTTTTTGTTTTAGTTTCTTTTCTAAATTTTGTGCATGTACTGTGCGGCTAATAAAAGGATCAATCAACTGAAACAATTAGTTGGACTAATTGTAATCAAGTAATTTCTGAAAATTTTGTCATTGTACAGGGACACCTTACACGCAACAGTCGTACAAAGTGAGTGAATCATTTCCATTTAAGTGGATAAATAAAAAGTGGAAAGAAGGTTTTCATGTTACATCCATGACAACTGCCGGCACTCGCTGGGGTGTTGTCATGTCCAGGAATGCTGGATATTCTGATCAGGTAATATTTGGTGCTCTAATTAATTATTGTCTTTTCATACCCTTGCATATGGTGTTCACATTCTACTTGATTAAGATCTGATTTCCGGCCTGTTTATTTATTGTTGTTACAAGGTTGTGGAGCTTGATTTTTTGTACCCAAGTGAGGGAATACATCGGCGATGGGAGAATGGTTACAGGATTACATCTATGGCTGCCACTCCAGATCAAGCTGCATTCATTCTTAGCATACCAAGACGGAAAATGGTAGATGAAACTCAGGAAACTCTACGGACATCTGCCTTTCCTAGCACCCATGTAAAGGTACTTTATTTTCTCATCTACTGTCCAAAGTAGTTGTAAAATTTAACTTCAATACAATCAGAATTTGTATTTTGCAACTCAGAAGGGAATTTAAATGGTGAGCAAGGAGTCTAATGCACATGTGGTTATTGCTGATGTTCTGATTTCACAAAATCAAGCACCTTGCATTCAAAGATCTGATTGTTCATTTGCTGTATGTTCCTTTTGCAGGAAAAGTGGTCCAAAAATCTCTACATTGCCTCGATTTGCTATGGGCGGACTGTCTGTTAATTTTGGGGGACATGTGAGGAGTTCCCAAAAATTCGACAACTTCCAAGTTGGAAAAGCCAAGAGGGTACTTTTGGGCTTAATGTTGGCATTCTACTGTCTACAAGTAAATGAAAATCCTAGCTTCTCATATAGGATATCCTCGTACATCGTGTAAAAAGGGAAAAGCGAAAGAAAAAGGAAGAATTGGGAGTTCGAGAGGGTGTTCCCCCAGCTAAAATTACACGAGCTCTTGGGAGAACAGTTTGTCGAAGACGATTACATGATTGTACCTTCTATTGCAGCCAATATGTGCTTTGATTACTGTCTTGTTTTGTTTAAACATAAATGGAAGACAAGTAAATTTCAATTTCTGTTTGCATCTTCCTCCTAAGGTTTTGCTTCTGAAATACTGATTTACAGAAGAGCAAGTATTTTTTTTTTAAAGATGAAAATATGAGTGCACAATTAAGATTTGCAATTAATGGATCATTCACGTAAGTCATTTCCTCCTCTTTTTTTTTTCCCTCTCCGTCGAGCTAAATTACATTATATATTTTCATGTACTTTGTCAGAAAATTTTGAATGTGCTTAGCCTGAATGAAGAAACTTGCGTCCGAGTGCCTGTGCTTTTCATATCATTCACATGATAAGTCTTCCAGCAAATACTGTCAGTCCTGTTGTTTGAATCTTAATGTTTTTGCTTCGTTGCCCCATTCTCCAACATTTTTCTTTGGTCTGTATGAGGTTGGAACTTCACTTACACGGTCAGAGGCTAGACCAGACATTACGAGAGTACTCGAAACCATTCAAATCTGATTGATGTCACCCAACTCTCGTTCACCCCTTCATTACTGTACCTATTATGGGTTCCATTTAGTTTGTTACAGCCCCATCTTCCTAACCCAGTTTCAACTATAATCCCAGGTTGTGTCTTCTTCAACTTGAAGATATCAGAGTCGAATGAAAAGACAAGAACCCCAATATCAACCAAACCTCCTTGGTTCTTAATTAAGGCCAAGCTGTTCTTCAATTTACAATTGCCAGATTAAGACCTTTCCTTGCCGAATGATGACAATAGTAACGGTAGAGAAAATGATAGTTTGTGTTTTCTCTAATCTACACTTATCAAAGAAGTTAAATTCTGATAAAGTCCATCCAGCTGCTTAACTGGCACTAGGGTTCGGGAAGATATGTTACTAAATCCTGTGGACCAAATGCAACTGGTCCTCCGTCATGTCTCACTCTCACCACCCCAGCCGTCCAGCTCATGGAGGCAAGGAGAAGATTAAGGGTTTAATTGCTGTTTAGTTCAAGTTGGACCGGGCTTTTTCCAATTCAAGCCCCACAGTGGTATGTATGTAAAATTAACGGATCTTAGGAATGTTTTTGTCATTTTGCACCAAAAACGAAAATCCAAAACCCTAGTGCGCAACTAAACCCTGAATAGGAGAGAAGAAAAGGTAGCAAGCAGCCTTTAAAACCTTATTACCTTGGACCTCTCTTTCTCCCTCTCTGTAAAGGCTAAACTGCAAACCCATGAGGCCTCCGAGGGGCAGAGGAGGGGGATTTAGGGGCGGTAGAGACGGCGGTGGTCGAGGTGGTTCTGGCGGAAGAAGCAGCGGTCGGTTTGGCGGTGGTCGAGGTGGTGGTTGGTTTCGCGACGAAGGACCTCCTGCTGAAGTCATAGGTGTGTGCCATTATTCCATTGCGTTAACTAATCTATGATTTGCCAAAAAAGCAGAGAAGAGGAGCAAAAATATGAGCTTGTCAATTTGTGTTACTTTAATTTTAATGTTTGTTTTGAGAACATAGGAGCATTTCTGAAGAAAGAAATTTTTTTTGGGGTGTTTAAGGTTTAGCGTAAGTAGTTTACTTTGTCCAGAAGCGATAACTTACAAGACGCCGGCTGCTACATGTCATCTTTAGCGTCTCATTTATTTGATGCACTCAAAAGTATGAACTTTGGTATGGTACTGTTTCCTGCCAAGCCATTATAACTTCTAATTACTTTACTTATTTAGTTAAGCTTTCTTGTAGAGGTTTCCACGTTCCTCCATGCGTGTGAAGGTGATGCAGTGACAAAGCTCACCAATGATAAAATACCTAAATTCAATGCTCCAATCTTTCTGCAAAACAAAACACAGATAGGAAAAGTTGATGAAATCTTCGGTCCTATCAATGAAGCTGTAAGCAATCTTCTCCGACTTTCTACTGCTTGTTTATGTGGTATCTACTCGATATGTGTATTCTAATGATGGCGATTCACGTGACTCTGGCAGTATTTTTCGATCAAAATGATGGAAGGCATTGTGGCAACTTCATATAACACAGGAGATAAGTTCTTCATTGATCCCAATGGGCTTCTGCCTCTAGCAAGATTTCTTCCACAACCAAAGTATGTTTGCTGTTTTCTTTCTAGTATGTTACTGAAATTTAGACCTGTAGTTTTGGTTAACTGACACTACTTTGTTGGCTTCGTGGACTTTTTTGTAGTTTGGTTATTTCCTGTTAAATATTATCGATATTATTAGTTCTGCAATTTACATTAGCTCCTATTTTCCATGGCACATAGTTATGTTGGGTTGTTGGGGATTTTTGGTAATCGCTGGAAAATGTATGTTCCACTCTTTATCTTCATGTTGCAGTATTGTTCTGCATTTAATATTTTAGGATATCCAAATCTTAGAAATGATGCCATCTTATTGAAAAATCTGATGCACAACAAGTTGAAACACATCCTGTTAGATTGACAAAAACTTTTACGAACTTTGCTTGCAACTTGAATTCCTTTCTTGTTGCATCCTGGAGGGTTTTGGAATGTTACTGAATTGATGCTAACAGTTAAGAGTTTGTTTCAGGGGACAACCACAAGCAGCAAGGGGTGGTCGTGGAGGGGGCAGAGGTGGTGGTAGAGGTGGCGGCCGTGGATTTGGTGGCTTTCGTGGAAGAGGTGGTCCAAGAGGTGGAAGGGGTGGACCTCCAAGAGGTGGTCGTGGGGGAGGCTTTAGGGGCAGAGGAAGGTCATAGAACAGCTCTGTGTAAAATAGCTGGTGCCCTTTTCCTGAGTTATTGTATAACAAACAGCAGTCGTAGTCGGAACTGATTTCAATATTGACTTCTGGTTGAATTGAGTAATTTTGATTGCATAACAATATTCACTTAGAAAAGGTATTGATTTGCTGCTCAATGGATGACATTCCTTCCTTGTGATGAATGTTGGTAGTGCCAGTTGTGTCTTCACCACCTGCTTAAATGATGTCTTTTTGAGTAAATTGACATCGTTTTAAAAAGTATACTTGAAAGGATATCCAATTTGAGTGACTCACTTGGGTTCAGGCCTCGGCTCGTGCCGCACTTGCCAACCCGATTGTCTACTGGTGTCTCTAATGCATTTTTTTTAATAAAAAAATCTCATCATGTGTTTTAGGGAAAGCGTGTTTTGGATCTCTCATTTGTGCTGTTATGCAATAGACCTGAGTCAACTAACTGTTTTTGTTTTGTTTTTTTCCATATCATGCAGCATTGATTTAGAATAATATTGAAGATTGGATCATGCAGATATTCCTGCTTCCCTCTGTTATTATTTTTTTTCTTTTTTTGCTTCACGTCCTTTAATTTGTTTTGATTTTCATTTAGGGAGTATTGTAGTTGTGGATTAGATTATGTCAAAAAAGATGATTCATCTTCCCAAAGGCCTGATAAACTCGATGACCCTATTCGTTATTTGTCTTCCTTCATGCTAAGAACATTCATTTTATGGCCCATTTGTCTTCACATTAGTCTTTATAATCTGTTTACTTGTCTCAATTCTAGAATCAACAATGCCACGTCCTGGACTTGCGTTTACTGAAGTACAACAGTTCATTACACGATGTTTTCATATTCATTATAAATCTGAAGCCATATCTTCATATTCCTCCTTTCAGATAATTGCGAATATGTTATAAATGTGCTTTAATAGGAGTACAACTCAGGTAATCTTTGAAGGTTATTTTATTACATAGAACAAGAATGGTTAACGCTTCCCATGAAACATGAGGGATAGCTATGAATTAGGGTCAGAGGCCTCACTGATGGCTCCATATTTATTGAGACTGGAACCGATCATAGTCATATCAGGCCTCCCAACCCCGGAGAACAGTTGCTCTTGCCACACGATTAACTCCTAGAGTGAAGGCTCCCATGCGAAGGTCGCAATTGTGGGTTTTACACATCTCCTTCACAGCTTTAAAACCTTTGGTCATATATGTCTTTAGTTCACAGTTCACCTTCTCCTCTTCCCACATAAATCCTTGAATATTCTGTATTCCACAAACAGTTAAAAGACTATGATTTGCTTACAACCCAGCAAAGAAGATATAGCCAGTTCTAGCAAGTTGGTGGAGGAAATTGTCCAACATATGTAGGAAGGAACAAGCTGGTAAGGTAAAAAGGATACCTGAACCCACTCGAAGTAACTAACAGTAACTCCTCCTGAGTTGGCATAAATGTCTGGAAGAATAACAACACCTTTCTTTGACAAGATCTGTCAACAGATTTAATAAGAGTTAATGAAGGTGACAGACTTAAACCCGTGTCTGAGTCAAATACTGGGCCTCAAAGAAGCGCTTACCTCATCAGCTTCTGGGTCAGTTGGATGGTTAGCAGCTTCAATTATGAACTTGGCTTTAATATCATTTGCGTTCTCTCTTCAATCAAACAAGAGAATGAAAAGGTGTTTCTTGTCTAACTTTTCTGTTCTGATAACGGAAAACATTTTGTCATGACAAATAATACCTGTTGATGACACCCCCGAGTGCTGCAGGAATAAGAACATCACAGTCCTCCACTAATATTGACTTGGGATCCATGGCATCCCCACCGTGGAATCCTTTGACACCCTTGTGTTGCTTGACATGCTTGAGTAGGCCTGAAATATCAATCCCTTTGCTGTTTTTTATAGCTCCACTAATGTCACTTACAGCAACAATCTTCCCACCTCTCTCACTGATTAGTTGAGCAGCCCAAGAACCAACATTGCCAAACCCCTGAAATCATACATTTCCATCAATTATTATCTTAACTGGTTTAACTGACGCGAATCAGTTAAAACAACCAGAATAAGAACTTTACTTGTATGACAAATTTTTGTCCAGATATGGTTTTCCCATACTCATTGAGCAGGGCTTCTGCTGCAAAGAGCACTCCTCGTCCAGTTGCAGCATCCCTTCCCAGAGACCCACCAAGATCCTAATTCATTGAGAGAAATTTTTTTAAAGAAATTAAGAATTGACATGTTGTCGGAGATCAACATATTTCTTTTATGCAATACAAATCACTGTTACCGAAAGAAAATGTCTATATTCACAATGCAGAGGTGGATCATTTTATATACTTACAGGAGGTTTGCCAGTCACTATTGCAGGGGAGTAACCATGGAATTTCGAGTACTCGTCTAGTATCCATGCCATGGTCTGTTTAGTCATAATCAAGATCATAAAAGCATTAAAATCAATTAAACTTTCTGAGTCTTGAATCAGAAAAAAAGAGTTAATTTTCATAACGTGGTTGGTAATAGGCAATATCAAGTCAACTCGACGAACAAACATGTGTCTTCAACACTAACCTGTGGACCAGTTCCCATATCAGGAGCAGGAACATCAGTGTGGATTCCTATCAGATCATGTATTTTCTGAGTGAAGACTCTGGTAAGGCGTTCTAATTCAGATACGCTCAGGTCCCTTGGATCGCATCCTATACCACCTTTAGCCCCACCATATGGAATATTGGCCACTGCAGTCTTCCATGTCATAAGCTGTGCCAATGCATTCACTTCATCTGGATCAACCTGGAACAAATGGTAGACAAACAAGTACTATTGAATTTTGTCATCTGGATTATTTAGCAACTTCAATTCAAGAATTCAGGCTACCTCAGGGTGATATCTGATTCCTCCTTTCATGGGACCTCTGGCATTGTCATGTTGAATCCTGAACCCAACAAATGATGCCAAAGTCCCGTCATCCTTGGGAATGGTACACTCAACCTGCACGTTTTGTTCAAAATTTATTAGAAGAGAAGATTTAGAATCGATCATTCCTTCCCCAAACAAATATATTCATATGGTACTCATGAGAAAATAACTACATCTGGAATCACCTTGATTTCTCTAAATGGAATGAGCAAACTTTTCTCAAGCTTGGAGTCCAAACCCAACAGCCTAGCAGCTAGTTTGAAGTTTCTGTTGGTTGCAACAAGGGCATTCATGGTTGACCCTAAAGCTGCTAACTTGAAGAATCAAATCGGAGGTTATAAATTTCTCCGACAAACAAGATAGTCAGAAATCTACTAAAATTACTCTTCACGAAAAGAGATAACGGGATATGTGAGGGCGTATGGATTGAGACGAATTGGATAAATTAGTGGAATAGATGACATGACTATTTAAGGACTTCTTTTCTCGACTTGCTTCAGGTTGCAATGCTGCCATGAAGAGTCTTTTCTTTAACCCGTTTTTAGACCTCCAATGATGATAAGATTACATCACATCTTGACTTCGGGAGTTACGCTGCAAATGGATAAACTAGACACGGGGTAGCTGAGTCATATGAACTAAACTTTATAATGTTGCAAGTGGGCTCTAGCTGCAGCCCGCGATGTCGGTGGCTGTAATTAAGTGAGTTTTGATGCAAGAGGTGGGTCAGATTCCAGTAAGCTTCCCCACTTTGTTCTTATCTTCTTCTGGGATTACGTGCTTATTATAGTTTGAAAGATGCCGGTATGTAGTTCTAATAGAAGAGACTAGTCAATTCTACCTAACTCCTGCTCGGCCTTCACTAGACCTAACTACCAAAAAAGCTGCAGTATATGATAGTTATAATAGAAGAGACAAGTCAATTCTACCTAACCCCAGCTCCGCCTTCACGAGACCTAACTGCCAAAAATGCGGGAGTTAGGTCTAACATAAAACATTACGAAAAAAAAACAAAAAACGGTAATCCCAGAATTCTTGTCCACGGCTAACTGGATATGTTGCCAAATATGAAAGATGTAATTAACATGAACTAAAAGCACCCATAAGAACAAGAGCAAGAAACTAAAAAGTAAGTGAAAGAAACATTTAAGAACATAACAAGTGTATGGATGGGGTGTTGAGGGATTGTCGTACCAGGAAGATGAACAAGACTACTTCCTCCCAAAGTTCCAAGTATGCTTCTTCTTACGCTTCGAATCCACATATAAATAGCACAACCCAAAACAGTATATCAAATGAGAATCAAATTCTTTCGGAATCTAATCCAATAAAAAAAGGGAAAGAAACATTAAACATTATCTCCAAAAACTTTGGTAACGCAAATCCATTTACATAAACACAACACATCTGAAAGTTGAAATTTCTAAGTGGGATAAATGTTGGAACCAATTGGTGTCTCCACTCTCCAACATGACAGTTTTCGGACAAGAATATGATGCTCTCATGTCCTGTATCCTTACTACTGATATCCTACCTGACAGAACCAAACCCAACTTCCATTCATGTTTGTGACGTTTATGGATCATAACATATATAACAACGTTCTCGATTACATAGAGTAAGAAATAGAAAATATAAGGGAAAAATAATAAAATATATCATACGTGGAACACAAAACGCCATGAACGTGAATCCTACGCGAAAACCATATAGGATATTGCCATCATTATTGTTGAAATGTATTGGAGATAAGTAGAGTTTTATAGGCGAACCAAGGAGCTTCCTTTTGCCTTTAGTCTTTAGTGTCATGGTGATGATGGTGCTATTGAATGGAGTAGCTAGTTAGTGACTTGAATATGGAGAATTGCACAGCGACTCCAAGATTGTAGCTTACAGAGAGGTCTCCCCCATTATAGGTTATCCTCAGCTGAAAAGATTACAGAAAGTTGATGAAAAAGAGAAGACGATCAACCTGCATTTTCGATCACGACAAAGTAGTGATCAAACTTTGCTTTTGGAAATGAAACATTATCTTCTACTGGTGCACGTACGCCCATTATTTTATACGTTACTCATATTGTACATTTTGCAAGAATTGTCACAAACACAATTAACTAAATAAAATATCAAATGTCCACTTAAAAGAAGTGATGGTTGAACTGCAAAAGATGTATCTTTTGGCAAATCACGAATGCCTAGAGTCACTATTGTTCATTAATTTTTTTATTACAATTTCAAGTCTCATTTTATTTAAGGTTAAGTTCCTACACAAACATTATAATTATTGAAATACATTTTTCATATTAAACATTATAATTATTAAAACACATTTTAGTTATATTTTGTCTGAAAAGAATGCCCTAACAAATAAATACCCAAAGCAACCATCGTAAAACAGTTAAACAGGATGGCACTACTAAGTATTGAACATTTAGAGAAGCTGCCAAGTTTTTCAAAAGGGAAAAAAAAAAAAAAAAAGGAAGATAAAGAGTAAAGTCAGAACAGAGCCAAGACGAGGAGATAAAGTGCATCAAAATACGTAACCTACCAACCAAACCAAGTTGATCAAATAGATTAAAGTGCAATAATTCCCCCATAAAAAGCACGATATTGTTGCTTTTCCCTTTTTATCTTCTCATCAATATCAAGAGAGACTAAAACCGGAGAAAAAGGAGGCTTACATAAACTTGGTACAGTAACTCAAAAGGTTGAGATTTTCTATAGAAGATGTGTAATGAATTGCCCATTAATTTAAATAAAGGAAAGGCAAATAAAGAGAATATATTAACACAACTAGACTTGGAGCTGGAGAATATTGAAGGAAATCCCGTCTAGGAATCTATGACGTAACACTAACGCACACCACCTTCCACTGTGTCACGCAAGTGCGATTCCTTCTTTACTTGACAACCACTTGATCGACATTCCTAAGCTAAGCATTACTACAAGTTCCCCTTTTCAAAAAGTTTAAACACTACTCTTAGTCACTAATAATTAATCCCATTAGCTAATTAGACTCTTTTGGTTTTGTTTTAGTTTTGTCAAAAAGTTTAAATTTAATTCTTGTCAGTTTACGTCCTACGATCAATCAATCGATTGTAGTTAATTACGAGAAAAAAGATTTTTGTGACAAAAAATAAAGATTTTCCGTCGAAAAATAAATTTTGCCACGGAAATTACAGATGAAAAAACATTGGAGACGAAATTTTGGATTTTCGTCAATAATTTAAAAAATTTATCGACAAATTTATAGAATTCTGTCGCTACTTTGAGGACGGAATCTCAATATTTCGTCGGTAAATTTGCCAACAACAAATCGTATGTCTGTCGCTAAAGTTACTGACGAACGTATATGTTTCCGTTGCTAAATTTACCGATGGAAAAGTTAATCGTGGCTAAATTTTTACCGACGGAGTGATATATTCCGTCAGTAACTTACGAACGGATTAATTTATTCCGTCGCTAATTAGCAATGGAGTGGTATTTTTACTGACGAAAATTATCGTTCCGTCGATAATTATGACGAAATATTGTAGTTCCGTCGGGAAATTTAATTTTGATAAATTTCTACTCCCATGTCTCACTTCCTACCCGAGTTTTCTGTTCATAATTTTATAATTTTTTTGTATATTTAATTTCTGTAAATAATATAACATTGATTGATAAATATAAAGTAAATATTATCTTGATTGTTAATATAATAAAAAATTAAAATGTGCACGAATAAGCAATCATTGTAAATAACTGTAAATTAAGAATTTATACAAATACTTAAGTGTAGCAAAATATCAAATACATTCACTTATACAGGTGGTGAAAGTGGATGCTTTGACTGCTACAATAAGTTATTGTCCCTCCTCTTCAATTGATCCATCTCATTACGGAATTAGGCTAAGTACTTTATCGACTGTTGCAACTGAGTTGCCAGCCTCTTTACTATGCTCTCAAGTTGGAGGACTCTCTCATTTGATGCAGACTACCTACTAGATCTAGTTGTAGTGGATATGGAGGATTCTAAATAACATGTATTCGCAAATGAGCCTAAGTCAAAAATCCTTCCACGACGGTTCTTACCACCCATTGCATCAAGGTTTGCCTGACTCTCATCAACAATTTCAGAGTTCTAAGACTGTCGTTCAATGCTTTCTTGTATTTGGTCCTATCATTATAATTATTTATGTTAATAAGTGATACTTTTTAAGAACTAATATTAAAGCATAGATATTACATACATGAACTTGTTTGCATCGGGTGTTGACGAAGCTCACATCATCACATTTCTTGGTGTGAGTGTGCAAAAAGAGCTGGCGTGGTGTAAAATTCCTGCCCATAGACTTTTTATGCATCAAAATAAATTGTTATAAGTGAACTACAATTTACAAAAAATTTGGAAAATTTTCCTCTAATTTTATGATGTATACCCCTTGTTAGACAACAAAATTTAACTTAAAAAGTTGATTTACTCATTTTTATGATATATATAAAAATTTCCTCTCTATTTTTATATATATACCCCCTTTATTTTGAGATGTACTTCTGCCATTTACTCGATTTTTTCTATCCATCTTATATCAATTTCTATCAAATCTATTTCTATTAATAAGATAAAATTATCAATAAGATACCCCTGTTAGAAAAAAAAATTAACTCAACAATACAGTCATTAATAACACCAGAAATTTATAACATTATTATTCTCCATAATGCACATATATTTTCATTTTAAATTTCATATATTAAATTACATTGAAATCAAATTTCATACATCAAAGTACAAAAATCAGAATACAAGTTCAAATTTTTGATACTTACAAATTGAAGTGCATGCTCTTGGTGGGTTAAAGATCTTCCAGCATGTACAGGTAGGCTCTCTTCGTCTGGTCCTCCACTTCTGTTGGCAGAATTGCACTCCGAAATGGATATTGCCCCAGGTGATGCCTAATACTGCTGCCAATGACTCCATATTTCTTTAGATATATATGGTGGTTGTACATCATTCTTGTGTATCGAAGCAAGAAAGTCTTTATAACGTATACTAGTTTGCCTCTCTCATATATTATAAATTACAACATCAAAATTTGGATCCCAAAAAAACTTTCTGAAAACAAAAAAATACAATAAGTACCTATAAACGACAATATTTATCTAATTAATGTGTAAAATTAGATAAATTAAAAAAGATTAAAGAATATATTTTATGTACCTCATACTCCTGATAATAAAAATCCTTTGTCGGCTGAGAGACATTCTTTCATATATAACCCTTAAGATCTATCCTGTTGGGCCCCACACCCCACCTTTTGGTATTTGGGGGTTATACCCCGGCGTGTGTTTGTGGGTTATACCACGGCACCACAACCTTAATCAGTATTGTCCTCTTTGG
>JAOSBL010000002.1:9318291-9330553 GCA_027568915.1 Erythroxylum roraimae
AAATAAAATATAGTTAAAATTAATAAAAGTGCTTTTTATTTTTATGTTGCCAAACAGTCTACTGTATAAAGTTCTTTTAAAAAAGCTGTTTTTTTAATTGACAGCCAAACAGTCAACTAGCTTTTAAAAAAAGCTCTTATCATAAAAGCTCTACTGACAAAAGCTCAACCAAACGGGGTCTAAGTTAGATAACTAATATAATAAGATTATATTAACTAAGATGAGGTTTTAATTTTAATATTAAAGTAATTATTTTTCTTAATCTGATTAAGATTAATAATTATATTGATTCCAAATTTAATCTAGAAAAGTAGTTTCCAAAATTAGAATTAATTAGTTTCAATTAGATTGAAGTTAAATAATTAGACTCTTTAAAATTAAGAAAATTGTTTTCTTAAATAATTAAGAAAGATGTTTCTTAATTTAAATTTATTTATTTCAATTTGATTGACATAAATAAGTAATTAATACATATGTTTCTTAATTTAAATTTATTTATTTCAATTTGATTGAGATGAATTAAATTTATGACTTTATTTGTTTATAAAACTATTATTCAATTTATTTAAAGATTATTTCCTTATTTATGAATAGTAAGTTTCTTGATTTATTAAAAAGGATATTTTCTTGATGAAATTTTGAAAAATGTTTTCATTTATTAATTAAAAAAAGGAGCTTTCTTTAATATTTTTTAAATAGTTTTTTAACTTATTAAAGAAATATTTTCTTATTAATTAAGAAATTAATCTCTAAATAAATAATATAAATGAATTTATTAATTAAATTTAAAAGTGTTTTATTTAATTTTAAAAGTGGTTTCCTGTTAGTAATAGAAACCATTTTTCTAATTATGAAAGAATAGTTTCTAATTCGATTAGAAATAGTTTCTAATCTCATTAGAAATTATTCTAATTTGATTAGAATGCGTTACTTATATAATTTTGAAAAATAAAATGTTCTAAATGATAATAAGTAAGAAGAATAATTTGTTGAAAATTATATTATTCTCAATTAAATGTTATTAAACAAGTCAAGATAATTAAAAATAGTTTTCAATTAGAATTGAAAATTGTTTTGAAATCAATAAATATATTAAATTCCCATTCCAAATATAAATTGATTTCTATTTTGAATAGGAATTTAACATATTTAGGAATCAATGGATTCAATCTAATTTAATTTTTTCCAAGGAGTTAGAAATATTATATTCGATTATGAAGATCGATAACTAGAATCAAATGAAGCCTAATATTTTATGCATATAATTTGATTATGAATGCATAAGTTGCATACTTTATTTATATGTTTGATATATTTATTAGATGCTTGTTAAATTAATATTTTATATGTGTGATATTTTACATACAATTTTGTGTTTTATGAGATGAATAAAATTAAATCTTTTGTTAAAATATTAGGAACATGTTTATAATGTGATTATTGTCTTCCATTGTTATAAGAATAAAACGTGATTATTGTCTTCCATTGTTATAAGAATAAACCAAAGTCCTATTTATTGATAGGATTGTTGAGCAAACTCAAGGTTACTTTAATCCAAATATGTTTAGTCTTATGACAATGGATTCTACTTAACTAAATTTGTGTGATTTAGATGAGTAAACTCATGATCATATGAATTTAGAGGCTAGGTTAGGAATATCATATAAGATATATTTAGGCAAGAGTTATTACCTAACGAATCTATGGTCACATGAGATGTGATTGATAAAGTCATTATCTACTTAATTTAAGTTTAGTTGGTTTATTGAGTAAACTCAAGATTAACTATATTTGAATTAGATCCTAGCCTACTAGAAGGATTAGATTAATCTTTTCAAATTGTAGTAAGGGCTATTATTTTGAATAAAATAGTAATAGTAACCAAATACATGATTAAAATCATAATCTCATTTAGTAGTCATAACATATATTAATAACTTGTTTTTCTTACATTTATATTTTGTTCTAAGTGGAATTTATCTTGTTTAGTATAGTTAATACTAAGAGTTAGTGAACCAAATTTCTTAGACATAGGATTATGTTTGAGAAGAGTTCATAAAGTTAGAAAAGAAAATTGTATGATTATTATGCAATTTAGCTATAATTCCGGTTGAGGATTCGATAAAAAAAAGTTTAGAGATATGTCAAAATCATATGGATAACAAAATGTATAGACATTTTGAGTTGACTAATGTCTTATAAACTTTGGTGACAACATGTAAAATGTATGTTAACACCATAATATCAAAATGCAAGAGGTTGTATAGAGTTGAGCTTAAAGGTATAATACCTTGATGAAATTTTGCGTTCAATTTAGCTTACTAAAAGCATAAACATTAACATCAATTAAAGGCTTTTCTATAGTATGATAATAGTTGTCATAAGAATAAAATGATTGCATTACTTTTCTTACCTATATGTATTATGATAAATATCATATGTATTTTTAGTTAATGCTTATGAGTATTTGATACTAAATTTAGGTTCAACATTACTATAATATTTAAGGAATGATAAAAAATAAATTGCTAAGTAAAAGTACTTGATCCAATTTTATACAGATAGTTTGTATGTTTTGGACCAATGAAGACTTATACTTGACATAAATGGCAAGAATAAAAGGCCGAATTATCAAGACTATCCTTTTATGGCATGTTACAAGGCTAATTATTTCAACAACTTCAAATGTGCTACAATATTTTAGTGACAACTTGAGATTCCTACAAATAGCCAAAGAAATTGCCTATATATTTGCAATCATAAATAAAAAAAATCCCCAACGTCAAAACTTTTTTCACTTTTTTGAGCATCATAAAATTTCTTCATGCTTTGTTGAGCCAATGTTAGCTATTCTCAAAGGTCCTCCATAACCAAATCTTTGGTCCACAATTCTTAATGCATAGCTTCTATTTGTCAAATTCCTATAATATATTCTAAAAGTGAAGGAGGAAGCTTACCGTCAATAACTTCATACGATGCATTTCTTATAGAATAACGAATAGTTGTATTATAGCAATATGCCACTTAAGGAATCCACTTGACCCACTGAGTTGGCTTTTGGCTACTGAAATAGCGAAGATACATCTCCAATGTTCGATTGACCGCTTCTATCTATCTGTCAGTTTGCAAGTGGCAAGATGAGCTAAAATTGAAGCTAGTCCCTTGTAAACTAAACAAATTTTTTCCAAAATATGATGTGAAAGTAGGGTCTCTATCACATACTATACTTTTAGGCATTCCATACAACTTAAGTATTTGCTCAAAAAACAATTGAATTATTATGACAACAGAGTGACGATAAAAAATGTGAATGAAATGAGCAAACTTTGAAAGTTAGTCAACAACGACATAGATGACTGACTTCACTATTGACTTAGGAAGTCATTCTATAAAATCCATCAAAATATGTAACCAAACCTAAACGAGAATTAGAAGTAGATGCAATAGCCTAGGTGGCTTAAGACTTTTTCTTTCTTTTTTTAGATTTCACACCCTTGTATGAACTCAAAAAGGTGTTTTTCTCTTGCCTTGCCAATAAAAGATAAACCTTGCTCGATAAAGAGATTTATGATATCCTTTATGATTGTTGGAATGTTACTGATATCAACTAAATCAAAATTGGTGTAGAGATAATAATCAATTACTTTTCATAAATTTGGGTAAATGCATCTGCTGCACAATTATCCTTGTCTCTTACATTTAATGATGAAGTCATAACTTGTCAACTTAGCTAGCCACTTCTCTTAAGCTGGAGTAGTGATCCTTTCTTCCCACAAGTAATTCAAGCTTCTTTGGTCAATATGAATGATGAATTGCCTACCCCTCAAATATGGCATCCATTTTTGAACTACAAGGATTAGTGCTAACATCTGATACTTGTAAATTTTAACCTTGTAAGGCATGATTGTAGAAACCAAATAGCCTCCTATTTACCATAGCCACATGCATAACATTCCACCTCAAATGGCTTATTGAAAATAGGAAGAGCCAGTACTGGTGCTTACATCATGACCTTTTTTGATGTCGTAAAAGCTTATTTTGCCTTAAAGTTCTATAAAAATTTTCCCTTCTTTAATAGTTGAGTTAAGGGAGTTGCCATTCTCCCATAATTCTCAATAAATTTGTGGCAGTAACTAGTCAATCCTAAGAAGCTTCGCAATTGCTTCATAGTTTTTGGTCACAATGACCTTGTTTAGATCAACAACAATACCATCATTAGAAATTTTATGACCTAAGTATTTTACTTCCATTTGGAAAAAGTGTTTAATTTTTCTCACAAACAATTGTTGGGTCCTTAAAATATTAAAAGCAACCCTAATATGTCTTAGGTGCTCTTTCTAATTTCTGTTATAAATCAAGATACTGTTAAAAAATACTAGAATAAATTTCCAAAGGTAAGGTTTGAATACATCATGCATTAATGATTAGAAAGTGGAAGGGGCGATAGTCAGACGAAACGACATCACTGTGAACTTTTAATGTCCATGGTGAGTTCAAAATGTAGTTTTTGGAATGTCATATTCCTGCATTCGTATTCGATAGTAACTTGCTTTCAAATCTAGTTTAATGAAAAACTTGGCACTATACAGCTCATCTAATAATTCAACAATGATAGGTATAAGGAATTTTTCTTTGAAGGTGGCCTTATTAGGTGCTTGATGCAAAATCTCCAAGAACCGTCATGGTTTCTAACCAATAAAACAGGAGATGAGTATGGACTTCGACTTGGACATATGACACTGGAGCTTAACATTTCTCTCACCAATTTCTCAATTTTATTCTTCTAATAATGAAGATACTTGTACAGCCTTACACATAATGGTTCACACCCTTGTTTCAAGATAACCTCATGATTGTGGGTACGTGGAGGAAGCATACCTTAAAGCTCTTTAAAAATATCTTGATAAGACTACAAAAGAGAATTAAGTAAGAGATTTAAGCTCTTTAAAGGCATACGAGGACAGCATAGTGATAGAGTTTATTTGTATGAGGATTCCTTCTTTTTTCTTTGTGATTTCCTTACTCATCCACTAGTTTATTAGTTGAAGTTGCCAATACTGCAAAAATAGTCTTTTCCTCCTCCCTCTCAAACTAGCTTGATAATAGAGAGAAATCCCATATATTATGACCTAATGTACTCAACCATTGTGCCCCCAAAACAGCATCATAACCCCCTAAGGAGATTAAATAAAAATCAATAGTATCCAATTTGCCTTGAACCATTAGATGTACACCATTACAATATCCCATGCTAGGGATTTTCTCACCATTGTCCATTGTGACTTCAAACTTTTCATTCGTATTTGGTGTCCTCGACCTTTTTGCAACCCTACTATGTAAGAAATTGTAAGTAGTCCCAAAGTTAATCAAAATAATAATTTATAGTTAAGTTAATCGACCTCAAACCTTCATTATTTAAGGAGCTTTAGTGCCATAAATAACATTAATAAAAATCTCTAGAATCTTTGATTGTTGACTTTCTTCAATTTTCACATCGCCATCCCCATCACCATTTCCATCAAACCATCTCCCTTTAATAAGAACAATTTCTTGAATATATTTCTTGAACCAAATTTCTTATTATAATTGAATCGTAGTCCTTTTTCTCTCCTCTCCTTGAGTTTAGCTGGAATTAACTTCTTAATTGACATAGAAGTATCATGTTGTATGGAAGGAGTTGTTGGAGCTACTTTTCGAGACTCAATTTAAGTGTCACTCGAATTGAATTATTTTTTGGATTATACGGTCTCTTTGTGCTAATTACAATAGAAAGAGACTTAGGATTGTAAGCTTAGACAATAGTTTTGATTTTCTCTTTTAAGATGCTCGCAAAGTAACTAACCTGTTGTGCGGGTGACAATCATTTAGCTTAGTTAAGTAGCTTCTCAAATTGTGTTTAGTAGTCCCTTGCAGAACATATCTACTGAAGTTTAGTTAGGTCAACAAAAAATTCTTGATATTAAGTAGGGTCATACCTCTCATGTATACTTTGTTTGAAATCTTCCATGCAATTTGAAGCATCTCATTCATATTAAGTTGGAACAACAACTAAGAAACATTTTCAAGGTTGAATGAGGCTAATGGCACCCTCTCCTCCTCTGGTGTTTTATGAAATATTTAAAAAAATTCAACTCTACAAATACATTCAGTTAGTTCTCTTTATCCATATATCAAGGAAAATCTAGTTCCACAAACTTCAGTATGTAGGCATTATTAGAGGAACCTTCACAATTAGAATAGGCATTACTATTCCGCCATCCTTTTTAGCCATGGAAGATTTTTACAATATCCTGACTTCTATTTGTTGAGATAACATCTAATCGAGCATTCACTATTGTAAACATCTCCTACATTAACCTCAAAGATTTTCTGCCCTGCTGATAAAGTTGTGACTTCATCCTCTAATCATCTCAATCATTGGTCCTTTATGCCCTGCTCTGGTACTAAACTATGACAACTAAGAGAATAAGATTTGGTAATGGGTCAATTAAGAGAACAAGAATCTCTTTTAGATTGATGATACTTATACTTCCCAAATTTAACTAAAAGGAAAACAAGGAAAAATAAAAGATGAGAAAATTAGTTTGCTTCGAAGGAAACCTAGACCTCCTAAGTAGTACTTAAAATGAGTTGAGGAATTTACTTATCTTATTCATCTGATTTACTAGCCAATATATAGAGGAGTATCTTAACCACTTCATTTATAGTTTATCAATTACAGCTTGAAATAACCAAGCAAGTAATAGTTATAATGACAACTGTACTTAAAGACATATTCAAAATAATGGTAATACGTATCAAAATAAGTGGTGGTATGCATCTAACATGGATTGAGCAAATGTCATGCTAATGAGTACCAAAATATGTGGTAGCACAATAGATAGGAAATGTGTCCACTACATTAAGCAGACACATGACAAATGGCCTCCAATTCCTTCTAAGTAATCTTTCATAACCTCTTCGTTAATATAATATCACTATCAAATGTTTGTTCAAAGTCATCACTTTCACAAAGTTCACACGGTTTTGAAGATTCAGAGCCTCCCTCTTCTAGGGGCTCTTCATCACTTTCTTTATTAGTAAGATCCTTTGGTGAACAATTGTATGCCTTCAATCAATATAAACCTAGAATTCTTCTTATTAGAGGATGGTCCAATCATCATTTCTTCACCTATTTCACTTTTAGTGTTTTCATCAACAACCATTTCTTTCTTAAGCATTAGCGAACAAACCAATGAACCTTCGTGATTTTATACTTCCATTTGTTTTGAAGATGATATGGACGGGGCATGGGAGTTAGATTAGAGACTTAGATCAATTAGGTTTCACAATTGAATAATTAAAGTTTCAATTAGATTGGGGATTTTATTTAAAAACTTAACTAATATAATTATAAGATAAATAATAAAGTTTTTATACCAAGTCACTTGAGCTTCATTTTACCATATGACATACACGTGATAGTAGGGCTCACTATCTAATTTTTAAAAATAATAAAAATTACCACGTCAGTGATGACATAATACTTAACAAACAAATGTTTAATTTTTCATCTATTTAAGATATATTTTGAACATTTTGAAAACATTATCGTTAAAATTGAAAGTGAAAGCTCTGAAACATTTAGATTCAAGTTGTGTTATGATGAAAGCGATAAGGTTCAAAATGCACTTTTGGCTAATATAAGTTAGATATTAATTTTTTGGATTGTTCAAAATGAATATTAACATTTGTAAAACGTTTAAAATAAACTATTAGTAAACATAAATTTTAACAGAATTAAGTTTCTGTTTATTATATGTCTTATTAGTGTTGATGTAGCATATATTTATTATTTTATTTGTATTGCTGGGCCTTACTGTTTCATATGGTACACTAAGACCATTTTTTAAATAATCTTAAATTAATTCAAATTATTTTTAAATTACGATTATATTTTTAAAATATAATTAAAACTAATTAGTTTAAGTTAACCTAAATAATCTACTTAATTGTAATTATTTCAAATTAAATTAAAATTCTAATTCAGAAAATCAAAAACTCTAATCTTAAATTCGGGAAACAAAATCAATATGGATTTGTTGTCTCCTTCACACGATGATGCTTCTGAAAGGATACTGAATTGCCTTATGAAAATCATATATGTATTATGAGATGTACGTAAATATATAAAGAGATATAAGGGTTTGTTGTAACAAACTAAGTACTATAATATTTATTAACAAGGAGCTAACAGACTAAAAGATATACATTGACTATTTCCTATTAAGATATACATTGACTATGTCCTATTATGCCCCTGCAAGATGAAGTCTCGGGATGTGACATTCATTTTGTTTCGAAAAAGTTCAAACTTGTGCCGAGATAACGGTTTGGTCAAGGCATCCGCAGCCTGATCAAGTGTCGATATGTGAGAGACTAGTAGATTTTTTGTTGCACTTGTTCTCTGACAAAGTGATAGTCCAAGTCAAGTTGTTTCATTTAGGAATTGAAAACCGGATTGGAGCACACATATTTAGCTCCCAAATTGTCACAATAAAGCGTTGGCACATCCTGTGAATGAACATATAGTTCCCATAGTAGATTGCGAAGCCACATTACTTCTGCAACAGTGTTGGCAACTGCTCGATATTCTGCTTCTGTGGATGATCGAGCTACTATATGTTGTCGTTTCAAGCTCCATGAAACAAGATTATCACCAAAATAGATAACATATGTAGATGTAGATGTTTTGGTGTTAGCATCTCCTCCCCAATCAGCATCACTGAATGCCTGAAGCCGGAAATGTTTAGGTCGACGCAGTTGAAGACCATAGTCATGTGTATGTTTGAGATATCAAAGAGTTCGCTTCAGCTGCTGAAAGTGAAGTTCAGTCAGTTTATGCATATATTGGGACAATTTGTTGACTGCAAAGCTGAGATCTAGTCTAGTCAAGATTACATATTGTGGAGCTCCTAAGATGCTTCGATAAAGAGACCCATCTGTTGTTGCTGAACCATCAACACGTTTTAGTATGGCTGATGTACAAATAGGAGTGGTGCACGGATTACAGTCTGCCATTTTGAATTTAATAAGTAAATCATGAATGTAGCGTTGCTGAGAGAGAAATAAACCATCAACATTTGGTATGAGTTCAATGCCGAGAAAATATGAAGGAGTCCCCATGTTTTTAAAGGAAAATGTATCGGAGATATCTGCAATGAATCTTTGAAGTTCGGTTGTTAAGTTGCCAGTTAATTCCACGTGTACCAAGAAGTATATGATCACACCACTATAGTTGTATATAAACAGAGAAGAATCACAAGTGCTCCTGATAAAACCATACCGAAGTAGAAATAAGTGGAGTTTTTGGTACCAGGCTCGTGGAGCTTTTTTGAGTCCATATATGGCTTTGTGTAGTTTACAAACATAATTTGGATGTTCCTGATTGACAAAACCCGGTGGTTGTTGCATATATACGATTTTATTGAGCCGGCCTTGTAGGAATGCATTATGGACATCCATTTAATGTAAGGCCCAAGAATTTGCCAATGTCAAAGCCAAAATAATTTTGATCGTCTGGTGTTTCACTACAGGGGAGAAAGTTTCACTGTAGTCGATCCCCGGGCACTGACTGTATCATTTTACTACAAATTGGAAATTATATCGAGATACCGTTCTATCCGGATTCCTTTTGGTGCAAAAAATCCACATACAACCAATCACATTCTGAGCTTCTGTAGCAGGTACAAGTGTCCAAGTGCCATTGCGTAACAAAGCATCATATTCCAAAAAAGCGGAAGTGCACCAATGTGGTATTTTTAAGGCTTGGGTAATGGTACGAGGTTCCTCGGTGTTTGGTAGAGGGGACGAGTAACAGTGAAGGATTTGGGTTTATGGATGTTGTTTTTGGATCGAGTGACCATAGGATGAGTATTGGTTGATTGGTTTTGTGGTGGTGATGGTTGTGATGGTAGTGATGGTAATGGTGATGTATGATCAGAAGTAACCATTGGTGATGAAGAATTGTACTGTTGGTTTGGTGGAGATGAATTTTCAGTAGGTGCAGACAGTGCTATAGGAACAAGTGATGCCACAATGGGAATGAGTTGGTGAGACATAGGTGGAGAGGACAGAGTTTCTGATGTGGATGAGACAGACGAGTTTTTGAGTGATTCGTAGGGATATTGATCGTCAACAAACACAATATATCTTGATACATAAACTTTGTTCATTCTCATATCGAGACAGAGATATGCAAACTGAGTAGAGGAATATCCAACAAGGACACACAGAGTGGACCTTAGTTGTAATTTATTCATGGTGTAAAGACGAAGCCAAAGAAAGCATAGACATCTAAAAGAATGTAAATGTTTGTAGGTAGGGGACTGGTGAAACAATTTTTCAACCGAGGTTTTCATGTGTTGTGTGGGAGTTGGTAAACGGTTTATTAGATAGACAGTTGTGCATGCTGCATAAAACCACAATTCTGGTGGAAGTTTGCTATGATGAAGAAGAGCTCTGGTAATTTTGACTATATGTCGATGACGGCGTTCTGACATGCTATTATGCTATGAGTATGAGGTGGGGTTGTAAGGTGAGAGATACCGTTGTTGACAAGGAAGTTTTTAAGTTTGATAAACTCGCCTCAATTATCATAATACAAGGGTTTTTGTTGGAGTTTCAAAGTGTTTTTCAACAATCTTTTTGAAGTTGACAAATGTGGACAAGACATTAGATTTGTTTTTCAACAAGTAAACCCAAGTATATTTTCTAAAAGGATCAACAAAAATTACGTAGTAACGAAAACCATCAATTGAACCCATCGGAACAGGACCCTAAATATCAGAAAATATTATTTCTAAAGGTTTAGTGCTTTGCAAACAAAGATGTGAAAACAGAAGCCTGTGACTTTTCGCACACTAACAAGAAACACAAGAATTTGATGAAACTAAACACGACGCTAACTTATGACGTGACCGAAGAAAATTAAAAACTTGATTGGATAGATGGCCTAATATGTGATGTAGGACTGGTGGACTGGGAAGACATGCATGAAACACAACTGGTTTGTTCATTGGGAGACAAAGGTTATAGAGGTCATTGTGGCATGAACCTGTAAGAAGCACTGCTTGTATCCGCAGATCCTTCACCTGAAAGCAATCGGGAAAAAATTCAATGGAAATGTTATTTCTTGTGCATAACCGTTTAACAGAAATAAGATTCTTGTTAATTTTGGGCACGTGTAAAATTTTGTCAAAGAGAATTGACTTAGATTTACTGGGAAGATAGAAGCTACCAGTATTTTCAATCGAAACTTCGTAGCCATCTCCAACTTGCAGATGATTGTCCCCTCCTTATGGTGAATGAATGGACAGATTGCTCAAGTCATTGGTGACGTGTTGAGTTGCCCCAGAATCAAGAATCCACTGCCTTGTGAAGATGATCCTGATTATTGGACATTGTAGGCACTTGAAGTGTGGTTTGTGCACTGAACTGACTACGTAATCTTGGTTTGATACTTGGCAGGCTGCCCATGGAGCAACCAACAGGTTTTGGCAGTGTGACGAGGCTTGTCACAGAATTGACAGATGACTTCTTGCTGCTCGGATGTTCCAGGTGTGACAAAAGGGCTCACGAAGGTAGCTTTGGGTACTGGTGTTCTGCTTGATGTTGGACTGTGGTGAGGACGACCATAGCGCTTATTGAAGCCTGCCTGTTGCTTGCTTGAGACGTGCACAGAAGGCACCTGAACAGCTTCTTCCAGCCTTGCCTGCCATTCCAGAAAACGCTCAAAATCAACAAGCTTTTCGTGTAGATCATCAAAGCATATTGGAGTCTCTCGAGCACGAATCGCAACGCTGACATCTTTGAAATCAGCGGCAAACCATTCAAAGTATGGATTACCAAATCCGTATCATCAATCGGCAAACTAACAATTGCAATTTCATCTGCAATGCCTTTAACTTCCTTCAAATATTCAGAGATGTTTCGCTGCCCTTCTGAATACAAACCAGTCTTTGTTTGAGAGACATGAGTCTCGATCGAGACTTTCCTGCATATGTCTTGGCGAGGAGCTCCCAGGCCTCGTTAGACGAACGAACAAAACCAAAAAGTGTTGCGATATTTGGAGCAATAGTGGTCATCAAGGCATAGAGAACGTGTAAGTGTAAGTCGACACGTACACTTCTGTAACTCGACTTACGCTTGCACAGTACTCATAAGTCGACTTGTATGAGGATACAACTCGACTTATGCTTGTACAGTACTGTCAGATTGTGCC
>JAOSBL010000002.1:9330653-9348985 GCA_027568915.1 Erythroxylum roraimae
TTGTTATTAATGAAATTTGCATTTGGAGTTTGGAAGATTGCTTGGGTTTTTGTATAAGTTCATTTTGTTTTGGGTTTAAATTGATGATGGTTGTTAGGAAGTTAGGGTTGCATCTAGTAGAGTTAAGAAGTTGAAAGGGTTTAAACTTGCGTATTTTGAGGTCGGGTGTATTCGTCGCGGCGAGACCCATTTGGTCGCCGCGGCGACAAATTGAACGCAGGTACGTCGCGACGAATGATTAATCGCTCGTCGCGACGCAACCAGTGCAGGCACGTCGCGACGAAGGTTAAATCGTTCGCTGCGACGTATTTCTCGCCTGTGCTCGCCGCGGCGACGCTTGCCTTTGCTTCCGAGGAGCCTTTCTTCTAAATTTCCAATTTCCAAGTCTTTCCTCCACGCCCAAGCCTCATGCTTCCGTGTCCGATGTTGGGCTCCAGAAACGGGGTCCTACACAAAGCCTGCTTCTCACATTCTGGAAATCTTGTTAAATTCATATCAATTCTTCCCCCCTTTAATTCCTTTGCCCTCAAGGGAAAAAGAAGGATAACTCCGAGCAATTTATCGAGCATCTTCCCACGTGAAATCTTCTTCTGGGGAACCTTTCCACTTGATCAAAACTTGCTACTTAGGCCGGTATCGTCCCTTCTAAATTGTCCATTCCTGTAACATGCGTTCGAGTTGTGGCAACACAGTATAGTTCTCCGAAACAGGTGGCAAGGCAGTCGACATTACCGGCACTGTACCCAAACTTTTCTTCAACTGACTCACATGGAAAACATCGTGTATGTGGGAACCTAATGGCAACTCCAAATGATAGGCCACCTTCCCTATTTTCTCAATGACTTTATATGGGCCATAGAACCTTGGGGACAATTTGAGAGAGGACGGAAAAGCAAAAAAAGTTTGTTTATAAGGCTGCAATCGGAGATAAACCAAATCCCCTAATCAAATTCCAGATCACGCCTATGTTGGTCAGCCATGGTTTTCATACGATTCTGGGCTTGTTGGAGGGCGTCCTTGAGGTATTTGAGAATAGTGTCCCTATCCTGCAAGTAGTTATCCACCGCAGCCACTCTAGAGGTGCCGGGAACATACCTTAATAAATTAAGAGGTGGTATACCATAAACAACTTCAAATGGAGTGACTCGGGTTGCAGAATAATACGAGGTATTGTAACTGTACTCTACCCAAGGAAGCCATTCACGCCACTTCTTTGGCTGGTCCCAGGTGAAGCATCTCAGATACCTGATTGATTACCTCCGTTTGGTCGTTCGTTTGTGGATGATAACTGGAGCTCATATTAAGATGGGTTCCCTGTAATTTGAACAAAACTTTCCAGAAATTACTCATGAAAATGGGATCACGATCACTTACAATACTAGTTGGGATGCCATGCAATCTTACGACATTAGCAACAAATGTCGTTGCCACCACCATTGAAGTAAACGGATGTGCCAACGGAATGAAATGTGCATACTTGGATAATCAGTCTACGACAACCATAATAACCTGACTACCCACAGAATTGTGCAAGCCCTCTATAAAATCCATGGAGATATCACTCCATATACAATTCGGAATGGGAAGTGGCTGCAGTAGCTCGGAGGGGGCCATATGATCTGTTCTGCAACGTTGATAAGCATCGCATCGTTTGATATAATCCTGAACACTACGACGCATTCCCCACCAAGAAAAATCCACCCGCACCCTAGATAGAGTTTTCGCAAATCTAAAATGGCCACCCGTGGGAGTTTCATGAAGCTCAGCCAATATAAGAGGAATAATGGGAGAAGAGGGATTAAGAATTACCTTCTCGTTCAAGAACCATACCCCATCCTTTTGTAGAGCCTGCGAGTTAGTTCCCAAAGTGGTGTAGAGTGCATCCTGTTCGCGCTTCCGTTGTAGTTATCGCCACCAATCGGCCTGTGGACGTGAGACCGCAATGAACATGACCTCCACCTTTCGGGACAATGAGTCGGCGGCCTGATTCTCGGTCCCCTTTTTGTTCTTGATCTTGTAATCATACCCCATCAACTTAGGAAGCCAACGAGCCTTCGATGGGGTAGTAACTCGTTGCTCCAAAGGATATTTGAGACTCCGCTAATCTATCCTGACGAAGAAAGAACTCCCCAATAAATACGGCTACCATTTCTGAACTGATTTAACTATGGCCAACGTCTCCTTCTCATAAGTAGATAATTTCAATACCGCTCCTTTCAAAGCCTCACTGAAGTAAGCAATTGGATGTCGGCTCTGCATTAGAACCGCACCAATTCCGACTCCATTGGCGTCACTCTCAATCTATAATAGTCAAGAGAAATCAGGAAGCTGAAGCACTGGAGCACGTGTCAAAGCCTCTTTAAGCCGAAGGAGGGATTCAGCAGCTTTTGGCGTCCACAAAAAATCGTCCTTCCCTAATAATTTATTTAGAGGGGTGACTATAATCCCAAAATTTTGTACAAATTTATGGTAATATCCAGCGAGTCCTAGGAATCCCCGAACTAGGCGTGTGGTGGTAGGAGTGGGCCAGTCCTGGACAACCTGAATTTTTTACTGGATCAGGTCCTACCCTATTGGCCAAAATTGTATGACCCAAATACTTAATTTGTTGTACGTCGAAAATACACTTTTTCCTTTTTGCAAACAGCCGATGTTGATCCAATACCGTTACCACAGTTTGGACATGTTGCAGGTGATCCTCCCAAGATTTGGAAAAAAATTAGAATGTTGTCAAAGAAGACTAAGACGAACTTTCGCAAATATGCCAAAAAATCTCGTTGATGAGACTTTGGAAGGTGGACGATGCGTTCGTGAGTCCAAAGGGCATGACTACAAACTCATAATGACCTTCGTGAATACGAAAGGCGGTCTTCGGAATGCCATCTTTGTGCACTCGTATTTGGTGATACCCACGTCGCAGATCCAATTTTGAGAAATAACGAGATTCAAACAACTCATCCATCAGTTCGTCGATCACCGGAATTGAAAATTTGTCTTTGATGGTCAAGGCGTTGAGGGAGTGTAATCTATGCAAAACCTCCACTCCCCGACCAGAGACGAAAAAAGACTAGTACTAGGACGGATTAAGCCAGAAGCTAGGAGTTCTCGTACTTGCCTCTCAATTTCATTTTTTTTGGTAATGAGGGTACCTGTATGGGTGCACACTGACTGGTTGTGCGTTTGGGAGGAGGGTGATTTTATGGTCGTGCTCTTAGATTAGGGGTAATGTCGTTGGAGTCTTGAAGACATGTTGGAACTTGTCTAAGATTCTGTGGAGACCGACTTGATCTGTTGAGGGATTTGTGCAATTGAGTTCGGCAGAAATTAGCTGGATAAAATATGCGGACCCCATAGGAGCATTTGCTAGGTGGTAGGATTCCTTTTCAGTCAAAGCCTCCATATAATTCTTCCAAAGTCCATTCAGAGTATAAGGTGTCCCATTTAAATTAAAGGACATAGTAAGCTCTTTATAATCAGTGGTTATTGGGCCCAAAGTTGACAACCACTGGACTCCTAAAATCAATGGATACGCAGCATTAGGGAGAACAAAGTAATCAGCTTCAATTAAACAACCATGTATATTTAATTTAATACCTCAACACACTCCCATACATTCCATCGCCTGTTGGTTGGCAACGGTGACTCTAAACCACTAGTCTATCTCCACGATCAATCCGAACTTATCGGTTGTTCTTTGCTCGATGAAATTGTGAGAGCGACCTCCATCAACCAAGACCAGTATGTCCTTATTTTTCATCTTGCCCAAGAGCCGCAGAGTTTGATGGTGTTCTATACCGGTTATGGCATGTAACGAGATTTTCGGTATGTTGTGCTCCACTTCGAATTCTTTCATACTCTCCTATTCAGCTTCCTCTACCGCTTCATGGATGTCACTTATGTCTTCAATCATGAATAATTGTGGACGTACACAACGATGTCCTGGAGAGAACTTGTCTCGCCTTTCCTTTGCTTCCTGGGGGGAAATTTTTCAAAAATTGGGAACCCGGGCTTTGTTGTTGGGTGCAGAGCTGAGTAGGCCAGCTTCTGTTGGTGATGGTGGTGGCTTAATGTTAGGCAGTACTCGGGGAGTGCTGTACATTCTTCGATGTAGCGCATTCCTTTCTTCTACGAGGCGAGCCGAACTAATAGCATCGGTAAGCGTGGTTGGTTTCAGAAGCTTAACATTCAGGTGCACTTCATCCTTAAGACCGGCTATGAAGCAACCAAACAAATACAAATTAGGCAACCCTTCCACCTGATGAGAAACTCGTTCAAACTGTTCCTGATAAGCACCTACGGTTGTGCTTTGTTTCAAACGTGTGAGAGCTTCTGATGGATTCTCGTACTCAGTAGGCCCGAACTGTTTCAACAGTGCACGAGTGAACTCGACCCAAGTCATAGGACCTCTCGATGCGATATGCCATCTATGCCATTGGAGAGCTATTCCTTCTAGGTGGAAGGAAGCTAGTTGAACTTATTGATCCTTTGGAACCTTATGGTATTCAAAGTATTGCTCCGCCTTATATATCTAACCTTGTGGATCGTGTCCTTCAAATTTGGGAAAAGAGAGTTTCAGAGTAGGTTTATGGAAACCGACCTCCATGTTGGCGGATGAACTGTGAGCAGAAGATCCCTCCTCGGCAGGTGGTCGAGGTGTTGATACTGCAGCTTTGATGGACTGGACCTCGGTCATGAGTGTTCGCATCATAGCAGTCATTTGGTTGATGCTTTTGTCGTGGCGAGCTATAGTATCTAACATCTCGGTCTGGAATTTGGCATTCGTTTTACTCCTTGTTTCCATCTGGAGACCTGCTCTGATACCAATTGATGTTAATAATTTTGCTCAGAGACTGATTAAGGCACTAGCTGTGGATTTTCTTCGTAAGGAAAGAAATTTACCAGAGTTAGAAAGAGATTCAGCAGAGGCAGATAATATTTTGCGTGTCCTTTATTCAATTCCAAGATAAATATTTATAGTAACTTACAATGAAAGATAATGATCAAATCCTATCTAATGTGACCCACTTAACCACAAAAACAGGAGAATCAGATAACAAGCATAGAAACAGCAACAGAATTCTAGTTACTTAACAACTCTTATTGACCTAGTCCTACGAAAATTCAACCAACACATCTAAAGCCTGCTTCTCACGTTTTGGAAATCTCGTCAAATTCATATCAACGTTGCTTCAAAAAGTAGCTCAAATGGGAGCAAGTATCCCACTAATCATTTTTTCATAACTTAGGACTCCAGGTATCATCATCATCAGGCTAAGACAACTATAACCAAATATACTAGTTTTGGTTCTCTGTTTAATTTTCTATTGGTTAGTTCGTTTATGAAGTTGTCAAAGGTTCTTAGTTGACCTTTGATCTGAATCGACAACTTCAGTCTTACAAAGTTCTAAACTTTACTTGGAAATATATGGTTTTTGTTTCAGAAAGATGGGATTTCTTTGTTGTTTTCTACAAAGTTAACAAAAAGTTTGAAGTTTTGTGTTTGTCTTTTCTTGGATTCTTGTTGTTTTAATTCCTATTTTTTCTTTATAAAGAAAAGTTAGTTCTTATATCATTGGTTGTACTAAGGCAAAGCTATTCATTCACAAGAAGTTGGATTCTTTTAAGCCTTTGCAATTTTTGCCTTAAAAGTGGTGGAATTATGGATCCACACTTTAGAGGTCATTCGAGTTCGATGAATAGAATCCAATTCAGGAACCAACCTTTGTCTCTTCTATCAAATTAGAATCATGTCTCTGGGAATAGTTTTGTAGGTCAGATTTCTAGAGAGTTTCACTGCTCTCCAACTAATATGAAACAAAGAAGAAAATCTAGAGACAACGAGGGGTGGACCAATTGGTCCAGATTCCTCACTTAAGACTCTCCCCTAAAAAGGAGGTCTTGAGTTCGAGTCACACTAAAGGAGGGGAAATAGGCATGTTCCTATTGATGATCCTCTAGCCCCCTTGACACAGCTCCTTGATCGGATCAATTACGGATGCCTCGCTTCCAGCGACAGTGTGGGTGTTGGAGCTACTCGGGAACCTGGGGGCTGATGGGAACCTGATGCTGAGCAAGGGGGAGCTAGTGATCAATCATCAGCTGAACAATCAAGTATGTGAAGACTCCTTGTGCGCAGAAGTGTACAGGCTACGTAGGAACCTGAGGGATCTTGGAGTTTCAGATTTACATCCTCTAGGCTCTTGGGGTGGGGTCGTAGGGGCTTAGGATTAGTCTGGCTAAGTCAGGACACCTACTGTGATTAAAAAAAAAGAGAGAGAGAAAATCTAGAAGTATCAACCTTAGGCCAAGACCACTATAATCATCAACAGGACGTAAAGTCAAAGACTAATGCAGCAAAAGCTGAACATTTTAATGTTGTGAATATGGGATCCTCTTAAGGTAGTTATCGTCATCACTATTACAGCGATAGTGGTACAAGAGAGTGAACGATGGTTATTTATGTTCTTATATTGGGATTGCTTTGATGAATTTGCAAATTGAGAGAAATGAAAATAGGAAACTTTCTTAGGGATGTTTACAAATAAATGAAAAAAAATCAATTTTATAATGTTAAATAATTAAGATTAACATATATTAGGTAGTTTTAATTAAATATAATCACAATTTGAAAGAATAAATTAAACTAATTTAAGATAATTTTTAAAAAGAAAAAATAAATACTATGTTAGCACTGACGCGGTATATAACAAAGGAAAATTAATTAATTTAGGGAAAAAGAAAAAAGAAACGGTGAAGGAATTAGAAAGGGTGATACTAACGACATAAGAAGGGAGGAAAAGTAAGAGCAATGATCCACAGTTGTCGGCCAATTGGTCTATATAATTCCTTGGTGACTGCGTATAATGTTAGCATTATCTATAGTATGTTCCTAGTTCCTACCCGTTTTTAATTGGGCTAACAGGAGTAGTTTATTAACTTACCAGATGATTGCTTTATTCCAAATTTCCAATACCTTTCTTAATAGCTGAATGGAACTGGGCTGGTAAGGACTATTTCACTTCAGTTCACACTAAGCATTTCACTCCATAGAGCTATTGGGCTAGACTTGAAGAATAAGCCTAGATAACTTGGCCTTTCATTCATTCTTTCGGTACGATGACATTGGCCCTTTATTATTAGATTTGGAAAGAACAGTAGACACGTAAGTAGGTCGTTGATTCTATTTTTATTTTTTATTATAGTTTTTAGTTTTTGTTTTTATTTTTCTTTCAAATACAAACAAAAATATGTTTAGTTGTTAATGTCAATGTAATTATATTTTTATTATTGATAATAATTATAGATTCGATAAAACTTAAAGATAAATTATTTTTAATTAAATAAAATTTTTTAATCCCTTATATAATATTTATTAACAAATTATTAATAAAATTATGTTATTTTAATAAAATAACATAATTTAAAAATTAATATTTATTTGAAATATATTTTAATTATTAAGTCAATTTTTGTTTGAATATTTATATATTTTTAATTTAATTATAATTATTATAATTTAATTACATATAATTTAATTATAAAAATTAAATAAAATTAAATTATTCATATTTTTATTGGTAATTAACTTTAATTTATTAAATATATAATATTTAATTAAATTAATCATAATTTTTATTAATAATTAAATAATATATATTTAAATGATAGTATATTAGATTATAAAAAAAAACATAAACATGAAATAAAAATCACTTTTATGGTTTTATAATTTTTGAAAACAAGAAGAAACCAAAACCAAAAACGGAAACTAAAATTCAAACAAACAGATTTTTTTACTGAATTTGAAAACAAAAACAAAAAATCAAAAATAAAAATGGAAACAAACATTAATCTTCCAAATTTTTAATTTTTTATTAAATTAAATTTAAACTTGTTTTTAATATTTTAACTAATGTTTTAAAAACTAGACTAAAAATTAAATTTATAAAATAAAAAATTTAAGGTTTAAAAAGTTTAATTAATATTAAACTATCATAAAATTTACTAAAGATTTAATAAAATTAAAAATTTTGAAATACGATTGAAAAATTACCGATACTCATCAAAGAATTTTAAATTTAATTGAAAAAAGAGATTATTAAATAAAAACTATTTGGTTTATTTTAGGTTATAAGAATTTACAAAGAATTATTAAAATAAAAAAATAGACTCTTGAACCCATTGAACTAGTTGAAGTTTTTTAATGAATTAACAATTATTATAATTATAATTTAAAGTTTTAACTGTTGCAAACCAATTGATTTTTTTAATTATTGAAATTAACCTAATATTTAATTATTTAGTTTAACGAATTAACTATTATAAATTATAAATTATATTAACCTAATTGGGATTGGAAGACAGCCGGGCAGTGGACAACCATGATCATTAGAAAAGGACAAATAATGGAGCAGACAAATTGACCTATATGATAGATAGTTGTAATTGAACTACTAACAATTCCAAAATAATCCCCGTAACTGTTGACAATTGATCGCGAACAGGTCACAACCACTAAAGCCATGGCTGACTATGTAAACCACGTTGAGTAGGTACAGCCGTTCTTGACTTGTCTTCACCATTTAGAAACTTCCATCACCAGAAACCAAAAGCAAGGGCAAAGGGGGCTACGCTCTTTAGCTTATAATCTCTCTTCAGGGGCAGTCAAAATTCTCTCTTTTGGATTGCTCCTGCTGCGGATTATTGAACCTGGGAAAAAGGGGTCGGTGTCTTGGAAAGAGTATGTGTCCTCTGAGGTTTATTTTGGTGTTCTTTTCTGCAATTTTAGCGGGGTATTTTGCGTGGAGGACGGTTCGTTCGTCGCCGGAGATTGAGAATGTCGCCGCCGATGATCGGTCTGCGGCTGATAAAAAAGAGAAACAAGGATTCAGCGTCAAAAGGGTATGTTTCAATTGTTTGACTTTATCATAATTCTGGGTATTTATATGTAGATTCATGTGCTTCTGAATTTCTTTCGAGCAATTAAATAAGAGATTGAGCATTGAATATATCGGTCAGATCTGAGATGTCGAAATAATTTTGTCAACAAATCAAAAATCGTTGTCATGTATGGCCAGGTGCCGTACAGGCCACATTTTAGGGTTACTCGTAATAATTTTGTGAAATGATGATTGACTGGGCTGTTGCAGATTGTTCAAAATGGATTCTGGGTATTTGTGGACATGGCTAGTGGAAGGTACTTGTGGAGGAATCTGAAAGAGATGAAGAATGATAATGATAAAATCAAGAGTTCATAGGATTCTTTGATCTTTGGGAGTGCTGTATTGATTTTTCTCTCTCTTGTATCTAATTTTCTCTCTCTAAGCAACCTGTTGTTGTACTATCAGTGGAGACTCGTAACTTTTCCATTTCTTGTACCCAATTTGCTTTTCCATTTCTTGTTTGGCAAGGGAGAAACTGGAGTCTGTCAGAAGATGACTCTTTTACCTTTATTACTGCAGAAGATTGTCAAAATATGCTGCAAAGTATAACCTACTAGCTTGCCAATTACGAATCCTTCCATCTTCTGTCACAAATGGATATCCCTTAGAATCTTGGGAACCGAGTTGACCAAATCTTCATATGGATCGAGCTTCTTGTCCAGGCATTTTCTGAGACTTGTTAATCTAATTTACTTCTTGCCATGAAAATTATTTGCACCTGGCAGTGTAAAATCCAATTGTAAATCAGTAGCACTTGGTAAATGAAAGGTTAGGATATTACTAGTTAAAGAATTGTGATTCCAAATGATTTCAAAGGGATCAGATTCCAGTTTTAGGATATCCAGTCATTTCTGCAATGCAAATCAATACATTGACATTATGTAGTCCAAACAGTAAACCCACCAAGCCACCAAATCCAGAAACATGGCATATTTATCTAAATTAATAAACCTCCAAAAGTTAACGGAAATTCACTCATAAACTTGTCAGATTTGCAGTTAAAAATCATCTCATTACACCATCTAAGACACTTATCACTTAACCATAACCTTGATTTTGAGTTTGGTCGTATGATCAAATCCTTCAATTTTTGTCAAACTTAATTTTGAGTTTTGATTCCATAAAATTTATATTCAAGTCTAAACCTAATGAAATTAGAATTTGCAAGTTAAAGCCAGCCTTTTTCTTATAGCAATTTATATCAGTAATCAGCTCAAAAACAACTAAAATTGGATAGGTAGGACATCTATGAAATCCCAGCACCTCAAGTATGTCAGCAAGTAAAATCCAATGGGACCTACATTCTCCGCCAACTAGTCCCCAACTACTGGGAACATTGAAAGGGAGGAGAAATGTCCAGGTTCATCACTAAAGCTTTATGGTTTCAGAATTACTCTTTTTTATGAAAAAAAAAAGTAATTAACATATCTATTTTTGAGAAATATTAAAAAAAGTTGGATTATTATTAGAATTTAGTTATAGAAATCCTTGCACTTTTAAAAATAGATAGTGGAGAATGAATGAAAGCACATCAAACACATGAGGGTGACACGCGATGACACAAATGAAGATGAAAGAGGAGGCATTCATGGCTCCTCTTTTTACGCCCTCGTTTCCTCCGTATTTCTACGAACTGCTTTCACAACGTCATCATTGTAATACCACGCCTTCCTTCTCTCTACTGTATCGTCTCCTCCTCTTTTTCCAATAACACAGACCACGTTAACCAAGTGTATCGAAAAGGTAATTTCATCCGTCTCTCTTTGTTTGTGGATTATGCTTGTTTTGTTCTTTTTATCTGTTTCAAATATGAATATCACTTTCTAAGCTTGGAACGAACGTACCCCTTTTTGAATGTCATATTGGATATTTTGGGCACACCTACACCTTCACATTCACCTTCACCATCACTATTATTATCTTCTGCTGTTGTTAATTTATAGTTGCAGCTCATGTCACCATTGGGTTTTATTCATAACAAGAAACCAACAAAAAAGTTGTGATCTTTTTGGAAATGTTAGCTATCCTTGGCATTGGATTGCTTTCCTGGTTAATGGGTAATTCGGTTTGGCTGTACAGGTTGAAAATTTTGGATTTGCATGACCAAATGGTCTTGAAAAACCATATTTACGTAACTTCATTACAGATTATTGATACTTACTTCACTTCACTTAGATGGAGATATCAGGCGTGGCGTGTAGGTTAAATGTTTTTTCTTATACATTGTTTATGATATGAAAATAACAGACCTAGAGGTAACCAAGAAATCTTATCAAAGCTAAATCAATTGAACAGGGCGAACATATGGAGGCTGACGGAACTTCTGAGCTTTCAGAAGTTGATTTCTTCTCGATTATCACCATGCTATAAATAATCAAATATCACTGCCAAAGGGGCTGTTTCCTGCATTCTATTTTCTCTGTTTTAACTTGATACAATCTTTTGTAGCCTGCACAGAGTTTATTGTTATTAAACATCAAGAACCGGCAATGTCTACGGTTGGAAATTCGACAAATATATTTTGGCAGGAATGTCCAGTTGGGAAGACTGAAAGACAGAAATTGCTTAATCAGAAGGGCTGCGTTGTGTGGATTACGGGCCTTAGTGGATCAGGTATATGTTGCGATATTATAAGGATTGCCCTGAAATAAAACGAGACATTTAGCATTTACAATTATTGCACGTTTAGTTCGTTTCCAACATTCTTATGATGTTTTTTGTTCATTATAATGACAAGAAGAGTCTGCAATTATAACAAGTTACAGCTTTAGTCTCTAAATATCTAAAAAGAGACTATGGGTGTATACCGTCTAACTTAGATATCATATATAAATCTTACTTCCCAACTTTCAAAGGCAAAAAATGCAATAACATGCTATATAATCTACCAGGGATAAGTCTTTGATTTTTGAACCATCAGGGGTTGGTCTGATGGAAAGAAGGCAGAAGTACCTTCCTAGGGTCAGAATTCTGGTTGATGCAAGAAGAGATTGATGTTTGTATATATTTCTGATCTCGATGTACCAAAAAATGCATTGATATGGTAGATGATTTGAGTTTCAACTACAGGAAAAACAAGGATGTGCGTTTTGAAATGACAAAAACACATTTGATTTTTAAAAATTAAAATGAAGGAAAATCCAGAGGGTTATTAGTTTTTTGAGCTTCAATATGCAATTATATAGTTGGCTGTATTGTTCTGACTAATGATAGAGATTTATGGTATGTAAAGGATACATATTGAGTTCAAACTCCCACCAATTCACAATACAGTGGGCTAACTCTTGTAATGAACAAGTGCTGGACTTTTCAGAATGCCTCTTTTATCACCATCTCCATCACAATTTGTTTGGGAGCTCATCAACTCTTATCCTACTATGATTTTTGCAACTCTGCAACTGTATAAAGGTTTTTGTTATTTCTGTAGGAAAAAGCACTCTGGCATGCTCCCTAAGTAGGGAACTGTACTCTAGGGGAAGGCTATCCTACGTTCTTGATGGAGACAATCTTCGGCATGGACTCAACAAGGATCTGGCTTTCAGTGCTGAAGATCGAACTGAAAACATACGTAGGGTCGGTAAGTCTGATTCTGCTGAAAGCAGATGCGTCATAGTGCTTGTTTTAGATATCCATCAAAGTAAATTCCCAATAACTATTTGCTTTATGAGTTTTTCACTGAAGTGTGATCGGATACTTTTTCCTGAATGTTAAAAATGCAAATCGTGTCTTGCATCCTGAGTATGCATGCTTGTGGATCAGAAGCAATCAATAACTTTGGTCTTTGTATCCAGCGTATAAGAAGAATTTTGAGTATGTTCTTATGTCAATGAGATTCTTCTACCAATTTGTCCGATGATCCTGGGCCTTTTATTATTGTTTTCTTTTCTGATTTTGTTCATTAACTTGCATCTTTTGGTGGGTGTCCTCTGGTGGTATATTTTACGGCCTCTAATCTGATGTGGTGAGTTAAGATGCTAGTTTCAGTGTTACTTTGTAAAGAGTAGAGATATGGTTCCCACTTTCCGTTTGGTATCTATGTTTAGCAAATTATTGTGTTGGAAACTGCTCAGGGGAAGAGATCTTTTAGAAGTGTACTGACTTTTCCTTTTGTGAAGTTGAAGCTTACTTGTTGAACTGGTCCACAAATACTGAACCTGCATGATGCAGCTTTGCGTACTGGTTTTTGTATTTGTAGGGTTAATGTCATTTTTCTTGAACTTGTGTTAGATAGCGTTCCAATGGAAGTAATAATATTATGTTGGAGCTGAGACTCCATTAATGCATAAGTAAGCTGTTGTTTCCATAAAACAATTAAGTACTGGATTAGTTAATCTGTCACATCACTTATGTAAAGAAAGAGAATTACTATCCCTCTCCACTACTTGGAATGCAACTAGCCTAGCAGAATATGTCTTGAACATTGGTACGATGGTATTGAACCTAGTTTTTGTTATATGGCGTGTATCAAATGTGTTTGTGTCAGTTTAACTGAAATGTTCATCTTTTATTTGATTTAGGTGAAGTATCAAAGCTCTTTGCAGATGCAGGTTTGATCTGCATTGCCAGTCTGATATCACCATATAGAAAAGACCGAGATGCTTGTCGGGCTATGCTTCCAGATTCAAATTTCATTGAGGTAAGTTTCTTCTTGGTTGGAACTTAATAAGAATTGCTTTTTTTCTTTTTCTTTTGTGAAGATGAATCGTAATTAGTTTTATCTGTCTAGGTCTTCATGAGCATGCCTCTATCGTTGTGCGAGTCAAGAGATGCAAAAGGCCTTTACAAGCTAGCTCGTAGTGGAAAGATCAAAGGTTGCCTAAAAAATCCCTTACCTATGGCTTTCTTATCAATGAACGAGATTTTCTTCCCATTATTGTTCTCCACCCAAACGGAGACAAACCCATTGACTAGGCCAAATGGCCAATTGTTACATTGTTAAAACTGTTTGCTAACTTACACAACAATGTTGGGAAGCTGCAAAACTCAATCACAAATTATGTATATTGCCATATGCTGCCTACATCACGACTGATTGAATGAATGCTTGAATTTTGTCTTGATTGCAGGTTTTACCGGCATTGATGATCCATATGAACCCCCTCTGAATTGTGAGGCATGAAACCAATTGAACTCCGCCCTAATCAGAGTACTATTTTTGCAATAGTCTCATAATGTGGAAGGGTTCCAAGAGAATGCTTGCTAATCTTCGCCATTTTTTCCCTGTAATTTTGAGCTGAAGTTATTTCTCATTATATGCAGATAGAATTGAAAGAGCAAGATGGAGTGTGTCCCACACCTGCAGCCATGGCAGGGAAAGTGGTGTCTTTCTTGGAGGAGAAAGGATTTCTGCATGATCACTAATCAACCCTGCCATACTCTGAGAACAGAAATTTCTGCCCAAAACTTGCACCAGATCCGGATGCATTGGCAATCTTTAACCACAGCATTTGTCTGAAACAAAGGCATATATCCTATAGTTCAGCTCCTTGACATGATTCTGTTGAGAAGACTGCTCTACACTGATTCTCCAATTCTCCTAATATTTTAAACCTGTTACCTTGTATTAAATTACAACTTTTTCTTTCCAATCTTAAGTAAGAAGATAAGTTCCTCGCTTTTTTCTTTCAAGGAAAAAAAAGAAGATAAGTTCCTCTCATCAATTCTACAGGTTAAAGCCCTACTGGAGAGGAGATGGATATGAAAAGTCCCTTAATTCTTTAGAACTTGGTTCCTAAACGTAATCAGCCAAATTGCAAAACTTGCTTTATTGTTGGAAAAAGGCCCATTTCATTATTTTTTGCTGGTGTGATGTTTTCACTACCTCTAATTACTTGGCATAAATGCAGGAATATTTCTCTATTTTTGATGATTGAAAATTCATATACAAGGGATGATATTATAATAATTATCTATTATTTTGTTTATATTTTCATATTTCAATGTAAACAAAGATGCTAGAATATTTTACACTTCTGCTACTCCTCTGCTGGCCTTCTCTTTTGTCAGCAAACAGTGAACTAGATGGTATTTTTCACATTTAGATGAAGCCTTTTCTTGTACTTTGAACCGTAAGATGAACTTACTATGCTTGAGAATCAATAATAATTGGGTTTTTTCTTTCTCTGTTACTAGATTTATTGGTTTAATAGCTGTGGTATGATACACTACTTCTGTTTTGTTGGTTTCTCATATAAAGTTAGATAAGATATTGGTATGTCCGATTTGCTTTGAGGAGATTCGGCGTCGACCTACATGCCTTGAGAGCTATGCCTAAATTTCCAGTTGGCTTGGTTCTTTCCGAACCTCTGATTCTTCAAAGTATTTCTCACCATCTGAAATTATTAATGCTTGGTATACGCATCACGTGCTTATGAAGTCTTTCTGATGCTGAATTACACCCCAATATTGAGTCATTTTACGTATTTTGTTCACTCCTGGCTATGGTTTGAGCGATAGTATCCAGGCAGATTAAGCGGCATCGGCTTGCTGCCAAGCCTGGCTAAAGGCTTTTGGCAGACACCGCCAGGGTTGTCAGTAGCACTCCATCAATTGCCGTGAGGATCCTTCATCTTCCAGAAAAACGACTTTGACCGCATGGAAAATTTTTCATGTCAACTTTGCCCATTATTGGAAAGAAGATTGCACAAACAAAACCTTTCCACTGGTTTGGAATCCAATTTCAGTCAAACAGCTTGCCAGGAATAGGAATCCGAGAACTTAATAAAAATGGTAGGGGAAAATCGAAAGGACTCGATGTCCACCTCGTGTGATTGTTGGATATTTTAATTGATTAGGCGCTTCTAGCCTAGGTAGTAATAGTTGGAATAGAGTCATAATAAGAGAAATTTTGCTTCTCTAATTTCACAAAAATAAACTTTTACAATGCAACAAAGGCAGATAATGCCAGCAAGATCCCAACATTACCATCAACCCCTCAACGAAAAAAGAAATTTAATTCTAAAAAATTTTAAGAGAAAATACATTAATCCCGCCATTGTTAAAAGAAAGGAGGAAAAAGCAGAAGTCCTTCATTCTGAATCACTTTCCATGCTTCCCATCGCCTTTAACCCCCTTGGTCTCTGCAAAGCACACAAACAAAACCATATAATTCAGACTATCAAGATAAGGGAGCGGAAAGGATTAATCTTCTTTTCTTTTTTTCAAATCTTCTTCAAGTGGGCAGAAAAGATGCACACACCTTCTTAGCACTCTTCTTCTCCTTGACTTCATACCTCTCTTGGCACATATCAGTCAGCCATGCCCCCGGGCTCACCAACTGTCCACCCACCACCAACAAATAAAACACGAGAAATAAATAAGAATCAACAGATTTTTCTGCATAAAGCAGAAGAAACTTACAAGTAGAGTTCTTTGAATGATCTTAGCCCTCTTTTTGGGCCTATGAGGAAGCTTACACCCCTTCATAGCCATAAAGTCCTCTTCTTTCTCTTTGCTTGACAAAGTTACATACAGCTTTGGCCACATATGTCCTTTCTCTTCTCCATTATTGCCTTCCATCCCAACTTTCCCGTTCTCTTCTAGAACCACTGACCCTCTTGTCGTGTAATATCGGTCTTCCTTCTCCGGCGATGCCGTTGATTTCCGGTTCTCGGTCAAACTGGACCGGAGGGTGGCTGCCTCCGAATTCCTGAATCAAAAAAATCACTAAAATCAAGATTTCAAGGAAAAACATGACTACGCTACGCCCCAGAATCTTCATCACTTGGGATCTAAGAAAATCCCGGGGGCAAAAGAGAGAAAATGAAGGGTAAAGATAAAAACTAAAATTTTACAAATCTAAGTCAAAAGATTTCATTTTTACTTCCTAATCCCTTCCCATCAACCATACAAAAGATTAACAGGAAAGCTTCCAACCTTTTACTAGTTTTGATTGGAAGTCTAAATTGTCTGTTTGGTGGGTGGAAGAGAAGAGAAAGCAATATTGGGGTACACAAGGGTAAAAATGACATTTCAACCTTCTGAGGAACCAATCAGAAAATAACAACAACTTCCCATCGTCATTTTATTTCTCTGAAGGAATTCTCAATTATCTGCTTGGTTTCTCAGAAAAGAAGAGAGAAACAACAGATTAGAGAGAGAAAAAGGAAAGAAAACAAAAAACCCAGAAAACGCGACCACCCAACCACCAAAGTGAACATAAAGACTAAGCAAAAACATAAAAGAGGACCCAAAAAGAATGCAAAGAGCTGAGCTTAGAACCCCTCTTTGTTTTCTTCCCATTTTGTCCTCGCAGCAAACCAATCCAACAGAAGAAAAGACAAATTAATTCACCTTGTAAGGCGATTGGATTGAAGACGGTGAGAAGCTTCTTTCTCAGTGGTGGAAGAGACCACACATCTATCAATCCCAGATGTGTTTTTCCTCCGAAACATGCCATCGGATCTCTGTGAGACAATTCGAGGATCTCTAACTCTCACACATCTAAGCCTCTTCTTGTTCCCCCACTGCAAGAAGAATTCAGGCTCTAATGTCTTACATGCTCTCTGGTCTTTATCGTCTTTCTCCATATCTGTCAACGGAAAACACCAAAAACAGAAACCAGTCCAGAAGTTAGAATCGTTGAAATGGACAATACTCGAGATAGAGATACATGAGAGATGAGTTGGTTAAGAGCACCCAGAAGTGACTCAAGGAAAAGTAAGGAATTGGGGATGCACAAAACTGAATCCGCCATAGAAAACAATGAATACAGTGGCAAATGACCAAGATTTAACAACAAACATGTAGAAGACCCAGATTTGGAAATCAACGGAATCGGACTTTAGAGTCGAAGAAACGAGTAGATTGACAAAGACCCAGAAGTGAGAATCAAAGAACGGAAACGAAAAAGTTTGATCTTTAAGAAGATGTAAGACATAGATTGCTTAGAGGACCTGGCCGGTGCTTCATAATCAACTTGAGAATGATAAAAATCGACAAAGAGAAAGATAAAACTTGAAACTGGAGAGAATTATGTGGCTAACACGAAGATCTACGAGTGCACCAGACAAATAAAAGGCTTTACTTGTCATTGGAATACCTCTGTGAAAAGAGAGAAACAGAGACAAAGAAGAGAGAAGAGAAATGAGGGGAAGAGGAAAAAAGAGTCTTACCATGAGACAATTGCATGATTAGGATGAAGTCTCTTGAACAGAAACAATCTCTGCGGGTAGAGAACAAGTAAAATCTCTCAAACAAGAAAAAACCCCAGATCGTTTCTGTACAAACTAAGAGCTGCAATTCTCTCTCTCAAATTCTTGTTGAATTTGTTTGTGCTAAGAGAAATGGTTGCAGACTGTTTTCTTTTTATCTCCGTTTATCTTTCTTTATTATCCCCTCCACAAAGTATTCTTGTTTGTTTCTCTAAGCCTCTTCCCCCCCCCCCCCCCC
>JAOSBL010000002.1:9368729-9385056 GCA_027568915.1 Erythroxylum roraimae
CCTCAATAACTGAATCTGAGCTGCACTAATATTAGACTTCTTGCTCAAAGCATCTGCCACCACATTAGCATATGTATATGCGATTTCGTATCTGGCTTAGTTAGGAGGCACATATTAATTTGGATCAAAAAGGGAATCTTTTTTGTTCCTGAGGCCTTTGAGGGGTCAGTTTGTTCATTTACTTCATCATCTGTCCCCCAAGCAGCCTTGTACATTGATCAGCTATGACTTTTTAAACTTGTCCTCAATCTCACTCTGTTTTTTTACTAATGGAATGTGTGTGTGCGTGTTGTGTTAGACAATTGCCTTCGAATAACCAAAAGGCTTAAACTTAAAGGCCCCCTTTTGGTTCAGACAGAGGCGTAGATTATTTGAATCGGTTTGAGGGTGAGGAACTTTAGTTCTACGTTCCTTTCCTAGTTTGATTCGAAGATTTTATGTCTTTTTATGCTCTCTAAGTCAGCTCTTCCAGTATTGTATTTGTTGCATCTGCTAGTCTGATTTTTTAGGATGTTCTGTCGGAAAAATTGACTTCATTATGTCTAGATTGTTCTATAGGTTTCGATGTTTCCTGTCTGTTCAAGTCTTTCTGATTCTTGTGGTAAGTACCCTCACAAAGACCGGAAGGTGCAAATTTGTAAATGCCATCCGGTCCCGACAGAGGCTAAACCAAGAGGGTTTAACTCAGGAATCTGTTTGAGGGTGAGGCGATAAACTGTTTTCTGATCCTTACTTATAGGTGAATTCGTACATTTGGCACATCGATCTTTTTTTTGCGGAATATTTTGAAGTACGTGTAATCAAAAGGAACGATGCCGGCTTATTTAACTATAACGAAAAAGTTGGGAATGCAAGTTGATTTGGTAAAATATTGTAAAGCATGGAGCCTCTTTGCTTAATGTGAGATAGAGGTCTTGAAAGTCATGATTTTGTTTACTTGTTGAATCTCGTGCCAGGTTTTGTCGTGTTGGTTTATTTTTCTTCATTTCGATTATTTTGAGTTATTGCCGATGATGAAATCAGTCACTAAAACACCATCTTTCGGGACTGAATGACTCATTTGAGTCTTGCTGACATTCTGCAATTCTGAGGCTTGATCTAATTATTTTTCAAGCGTTTGCTCACAAATTTAGAACTGTTTATTGTACATTGTTTGATTTGAGCAAGCAGATGATAGCCATTGATCTGACTTTTATACTGCGAACTTTTTCAGTTCCAGTTAGAGTTTTCCTGTTGTAGATACGCAGTTTGGACTAATGGATTTGGTTACTTCATATAATTCATGGACAGGAAGGAAAGAGATGAACTTTACAGAACAAATGGGTTGGTTTAATTCTACGGTGCACCTGCAAGTGAAGTAATGTTCTTCAATATTGGTCGGTCGGTGTTCACCAGAAAGCCAACTATATGCTGTGGGAGGGAGTATTTTGGCCTGAATCACTAGGGAGTAAAGAGTTTCACCGATTTATTAAAAGCCTTTTCGCAACCTTTCCCTGTCTGTTTTTGTTTGATTCTATCATCTAAGGGTCCTTTGCATGTGAAGAACGTAGTAGTGATCCTACACAACCGACAAACAGGGCTTTCAAATCATGAGTTTGTAGTGTCAGCACTATTGACAATCAGCCACTGCGTCACTTAGTCAAAAGTGGGTCAGGACTCAGTAAATCTCTTTTGTTTGGATGTTTTGGTTGTCATATCAATGCTTTTCTTTTCGTGTTAAAGAATATCTCTCTACATGATCAGATGATCCAAAGCTAAAATGTTTGCATTATGCAAGATAAATGCCAAAATCAACGACTGGAAAATACCAAATGCATGCTAAATTTGTTCAGAACCAAACACGAACAAGATACTGAATAATTTCCAACTCATATTGGGGGACCGTTTGATTACTTGAACATTCAATTATTGGGGCTAATTGTGAGACACCCCAGTAAGATACCAAATTACTGGCTTATATTATATAGAATCTACAATACAAACGGGATCCATGAGAATATACACAAACATCCATATAGTTTTTAAGTACAAAAATAGCAAGTGTAGCAGATTTAGCGTATCCTCCAATTGGCAACGAGAATTGGGACTTTTCTTAGTGAAGGCTTTCGCTCTAAAGACCATTGTAGTACCCACCAATAGTTATATGCGCTGGAACGCCTCTTGCTGTTGAAACTGCTTCGTTCAATCTTGTTGGTTGGCGATCCCCATGCTTTATCCTCTGTAATAAGAAGAGTTTCCAAAATGAGAAGTAAGAATTATGTGCCACTCCATGTTTGATTGGGAGACCTTATGTACATGTATCTGGTCCGAAGATTTTGTTACAAGGAATAGAATCTCTCACAAGCAACCCCAAAACATCAAATAGAGCAAGTTATTACTGAAATCCCGTGAAAATGTGGAGACTTAATAGAAGAAAACAAACTGATAGCTACATGATAGCATTTAACCTAAAAATGTGATCATGAATACGCGAAAAGGAAAAGAAAATTAAGAAAAGAACTTTCAGGTGATTTACCAACCTTATCATCACTGTAAATCTGGATCCTGAAATTCTGATTCTGGTGGCGGTTCTTTTGGTGGCTTCCCAGAATAATGACACAAATGGTTGCAGCAGCAGCAATACCAAACGTGCAAATCGCACCAATCCCAGTGAAGCTCCACTTCCATATGTTTAAGCCCTCGCTACTCTCCTCCCACATAGCCTCTTCTTCCGTATCTTCTTTCTGGTTCTTGAATCTAGGCGAACTCAAGGTCTCGCCTTTATAGGCCTCGATCTGAGGAGGGGCAAAACCTTTAGTAGGAGACTTAGGAGACTCCAATTTTTTCATGTCGACAAATTCATGTTCCTTCATTTTCTTGAAGAAAACTTGAGAAGCCGGATCTTGATCAGCTTCTTTCGATCCTATATTAGTAACCCTGACTTTTGGCATGATCATGGAAGGAACCACCTTACTTATGTCAATAGGTACCATGGTGACTCCTCCTTTAGACAATTCATCATCAGGGTCCCTACCACTCGCTGGTTCCAACTGGATTGGAACTGGAGCAAGATGGTTATGCACTGAACTTGAACTTCTTGGCGGTGAAGATGGGCACATGAAGTAGTTCATGTTAAAGACAGTTTTCGGACTGGAGCTACGTTTGCTTCCTCCTATAATCTCCTTTTCTTCATCTTCTCTGTAATCACGAAATCCCTCACGGGGCAGTAGTTCCCACTCATCGAGATCCATCTTTTAGCAGAAATTTATCGAATTGAACTGGATCGAAGATAAGGGTCTTTACGCATATATGTAAAAGGTTCTCTGTATATTGTATATGAAGTTGAGTTAATGATCAAAACAAGGGATCTTTTGATGGAGTCAAGCGAGTGATTTTCATCAGCCGCAAGGCCAAGGCCACCACTATATTGTCCTCTAGCTCTATGGAGTATAAGACCCAAGATGTGAAGGAGAGGAAGATAAATATGCATGTGTCAATCCATGGGTGGTCCAATGGGACCCACAACCGCGAAGATGAATGCCTTGCTTGATAGGTCTCCTTGGATATTTCTTTCCAATTTTCTATTGGGTTCTTTTACTTTTTCTCGCACTGTTGTGTAGATTTGGAGAAATTCGAGCCAACAGTACATGGAGTAGATGTGGTCAAAACACGGTGAGCAGTGTGGCCTAAAGTTAAAGGTCTCATCTTTTAGCCTATTCTAGTGTTACTTCGGTTATATTAATTATTCCACCTGCAGAAAAAGATGAAGGGAAGCAGAAGACGTGGGGGGTTGCTTATCCAAGTTTGCTTGAAAAGAAAGCGACATGGGGTAGGCCCTTGAGGAGAAAAGAAGAAAGCGAACGCCATAGACAACTGTCCAGACTTGAAATTGAAAACATATTAAATATTGAATTAATAAACAAAAAGCTTGAAAATCTAACCCATCTTCTGTAAGCCTACCCTTAAGGTTAACAAACCAGAGTTGAGCCAGAAAAGAAAATTTCTTTAATCTCCCCAGTTACCGCAAGAACCAACAAAGTTAGCACCTTTAAGACATCTTAGCATGCAAATACGAATAAATTTTTGATAAATTAACTAAAAAATAAGAAGATTTCCAGCCCTTGCCAAATAGACTTTCAAATACATATACCATTTTTCATATTACATCACTTAAACTGCAACACCAATGATCAATACCGACCAATACTTGGCTTTAATTAGGAGAGAGGCAACATGTGTTTGGTTTTCCGGGCTAGGCAAATTACTTGTATTCTCAACATTTGCATTAACTTGTGTGCATTCTGTAGATATATTTGGCTTGCAAGTTAACTCCAAAAAGAAGAATTTTTCATAAAATAACTTCTTCAGAGTGGCCATTCTGTTTTAACCGAAGCATCTGAATAGGAAAACATTAAATGAATCAAGACCTACACACAATCCCCCTTTTTAATAAGAAGTTGAATTCATTGAATTAATGTAGATTTAATCATTAGACTAAATACTTAGGGTTATCTCTCAAGCTGCCTCTTTGGCTAAGCTTTATTCTCTTTAACCTTTTGTTTTAGTTTGGTAAAGATCATGATTTGTTTTTCTTTGACAGGTGACTTGCAGGCACTTCAAGCTAAGGATAAGGTGTGTCAAGATTAGATATGTCGGGTAGCCTGTGGAAATTGGTTTGGACATCTTTCTAAGGGGGCATTAGTAAATCTTGATCAGTTAATAACCCACAATCAATTCAATACCCACAAGAGCAAAAGGTCAAGTGTGTTGTGACAAACATCAGCCCACAAATTGGACAATGGGAAAACAACATGATACTAAGTCATAAATTATTATCAATCATTAGTTGCTAAAAGGACTTTCCAACTTACCAGCGAAGTTCATTTTAGTTTAAAAGAGTTATCCTGATTTCATCAAGTTGACACTTAAGAGCGCGAGAATAGAGACATGCTTACATCCACACGTGTAAAGTTGGTTCCTCCAAATGAGAAATAATATACAGAGAAAAGGAAAAAGGACAAGCTGTTCTCAGATTTACATGCATGTTTGCTTCCTCCCAATACCCGAACCAAGTACAACAGCTTCAGCTATCATCATTATCACTAATAATAATACCTTTACTAGACCAACAAGAAAAAAGTTAAAAGCGAGACAGAGGGTTCAACAGTTAGCAAGAGCATTCAAAATAGATTTAGTATCAACTCCTCATCCTCAGTGTGCTCTTTTGTACCCTCGATTTGAATATGTCGGGGAAGTTTAGTGTACCTCAGATTTATGATCTACCTGATGACGAAGGAGATTCACCTAAAGCAACAGAAGCCAAAGATGAAGCCCATACACGACAATTTTTGGCTCCTTCGTGGAAGTTCCTGGTCTTGCATAATCCAAGTTTGGTCCAAATTCTCCTCACATCAATCATGTCAAGTATACGCCCAAACAACTGGCTCGTCTCCCCAAGTATTTCCAGGTTAAGGTGTAGAACATATGAGCCCCATAAAGCCTTCACATGTGACAACACTTTAGGGAATACAAGCAGCAACATCCGAAAACACAGGAACAGTGCAGCAAATAGCAAATATGGTTCCTTTTTCATAATCTCATCCAAAGATGAAACATTCCATAGCTGCATAATGGATTTTTCACGGACGTCCAAACTTCTTGGCCTATCTTCAACCAGATAATGAATTGGTTCGAGTCCTGAATCACACAGAAAATCACACATTACAATAGATGAAGCTGTACGGCAATCATTTCACACTCTCAGAACATGTATGATGCTTTAATTAGATATAGTTGGCACTCAATAACATTCAAGACCATATGCATAAGTTCATAATGGTTTAACAGATCTTTGAAACATATGAAAATTCTGCACATGAGCGCATTGGAAGCTGGGCATCGAGTTATGAAATTAATGAAAGTAGAATTAAATGAGAATAAAATAGAACCACACATTCATTCTTATACAATGATTTGTTATAGAGGGAAGAATTTACCTGTTGTTTTCTCATAAAACTGTACCAGAGACTGTAGATCTTTAGGGCCATGATACCTGACCCTCGATGTCTGATTCATCAATAATATTGAAGGCAAGCTATGGATTCCATATCTAGAAAACATGCTGTGAAATAAGGCATTTCTTGGTTATCAGTAAAAGATGATGTGACAACTTCCAGGGGTAAATAAAAGAATAGTCTCATTTCCATGTGTTTAGGCCCATTCAACAAAAGGAATAAATAAATTTTCAGTCCTACTTGATCCTGATTCCAATTTCATCTACCTACTTAGATTTATTTATGCAAGTCCTCCTAAATTTGATAACATTCCAATATGGTCTTCATTGACGAGAAAACCAGCGTTTTGTCTAACACAGATAACATCTAAGTGAAAAATTCATTGTGGATATTTAATTTTTCAGAGTAAACATCAATATGAACTGTCATAGAAGTCTAATAAGGGCTATATTCTTCCATCAAGACTTCCAAATTCTAAAGTGAACTGTAGCTCGCACTTTGATATTTTTCTGATAGTACTTCTAACACACGTCACTTATAGTCTCTTTATTTTTTGAAAAATCTAGTCTCAATTGCAAGTAGAGATCTCACATTTGGTATAGTTGATGTCACACAAAATCTCAGAAGTGTTGAGAGTAAGGACTAAATTGAAAAGTTACACCATGTAGGAAAACTCAAATGACAAAAATTAAAGAGGACTAGAATTGGAAAAGTAGTCAAGTAGAAAGACAAAAAATTGAAAAGGGCAGCTGCATAAAAAATTCTTGATTTTGGGATAATTAAATTTCCATATTGATAAATTAGTTAAACTGCTTTAAAAATAATTGATTCAAATATGCAAGAGTATTAACTTAAAAAGAAACAGATACCAACAATCATGCACATATATTAAAACAGAACCCTAGAAAAGACCGAACTAAAGTTCACCTTGATAGAGATGATTAATTCAACTAGAAGCTTAAAACATAAATGTAGTGAAAAGGGTTTTGCTCAAGTAATGATCCACTAGAATATAGTTCCCATGTACACAGAAAGATATTTAAGCATACATTCTAGCAATCAATCTCATAATATGTAGAGTCCTTGACGATAAAATAAAAGTTGATGCTCGGTAGCTGATTCTTTGAGTAGGCATAAACATAACATCACGAATAACTAGTCCAGTGGAAGTAAAAACCTAGCTTAGAATATTTCATCTGTGATAACATTACATTTGAAGCGGAGCAAGTAACAACATACCTCGGGACAGCAGAAGATTCCTCAAGAGCCAAATGTTCCATCTGAGGAAACATGGTACTAAGAAGCTCAAACTTGGGACGAATATCACGTGAAAAAGGGCACCAAGAAGCGTAGAAGAGTACAGAAGTATAAGCATTCCCCTTAATTGAAGTCAAAGTCCAGTCCAGGATGTTCCCATTCACCTATTGACACATTTAGATATGCAGCTCAGCAGTAGGAAGAGAAAAGAGAGATCAAAGAATATTCAATATAACTCACCAAATCAGTAAAATAGAGATCTGAGAACCAATTCTATGATAGTTTAATGCAGATCCAGGTTGATAAGAGTGGTGAGGTATTGCAAATTAGAGAAAGAATGACAGAAGGGATGATATAAAGGCTAACTTTCATTCTTGCATCAGATATTTCAGTTAAAGCATAGACAAGTTAGACAACCATTGTGGAAAAAATGATGATCAGCTGACAACTTATACACTCCTAACAGTTGTCAGAACATTTGAGTACAGAATTCTAAGTAATATGGAACCAAAAGTTAATCACATTTGAAAAATCCAGTCAAGTTGTGAGTAGTTGGAAGGTAGAACAATTCTCCCTTGAATCTTTTTAAATGCCAAAGAAATCTATGAAGGGATTCCTCAATATAGTCCCCAGAATCAGGCAGAGCTTGAGGTCCAATACAGCCATAAAGTACCATCTTAGATAGGAAAGCAACATTTTCACATACTCTCAACAATATAAATGAACGATTTACAGACAGCAACCTACATTTTTGATAACCCACTCAACCATAACCATAAAGATTTTATGAAGCTGGAACATTAAAAAGGTAAAACTGCAAGGCTGCTCCCTAGGAAAATAAGCAACTGTCTAATTGTTAAATCTTCTTATAAGAATATGATGATCAGAGTCAAAATTTCCACAATGAAAGGCTTGATAAGAAACTTTGACAGACAAGGATATCATGAGAACAAGTATATTCAGATTGTGCTCGTGTAATAAACACATTTGATCTCACGAGTAATCATTGTAAAACAAGTAAGGAAATCATATTATCTACCTATGAATTGAACATAAAATGTCAGCCTCAAAGGGAAAGTACGGCGCATGTTCATATTTGTAGTTAAGGCATCAACACAAGAATAATAACACTTCAAAGATGAAATCTATTTAATCTATAGCATGCTCATAAAGTCTGAAATGCAAGATCGCAGAATATAACAACAGACAGCTCTAATCTCCAAGGGAAGGAGTTTGTACTATATTGACATCAAGCTAAATTGCAAAAGTACCAATCTAATGTAAAAGAATCCCATCCTTCACAAGGATATTGCATCTAATCTGACAAACAACTTGATTAGAACGAGAAAACAACTTAAAAGTATTTTAATTCAGCATATATTTTTAATTTCCTTTGCTTTTCTCTCCAAATTTAAGTCCTTCCCATCCAGCACCCTGCATGTACACGACACACTAAATATGCATACGAAAATTCTAGAAAAAGTCATCCATGCCGACATAGAAAAGGACATGGAAAACGAGAAAAGGATACTCCTTAGAGTATGTTTGGTTGGGGATTTATTAATGGAACGGAATGGAATGTAATATTATTTCATTACTTAGGAGAAGAGTTTATAATGGAATGAAATAGTATAGAATGGGATAGAAGAAAAGAGTTTTATATTACATCCCATTATATCCTAAACAGAGTTTTATATTATATCCCATTATATCCTAAACAGTAAAAATAAAAAACCTCCGATTTGGGAAGTTTAGGATGGAATGTAAATTGATAAACAACTTTACACTATATTACATTACAAACTTTTCATTCAAACAACATTTCACTATATTACATTATAAACCCTTCCATCCCTCCCAAACAACAATTTTCTAATATTACATTCATTTACATTCCATTCCATTCCATTAAAAACTTTATGTCTAACCAAACATAGCCTTACCTGAAAAGAACATGCTTTACACCTAGAACCTAATACAAGACATCTAAGTCACAGAAACCATAGTAGCCACAATTGCCGAGCAATCTCCTTTTCTTGTTGTCAACAAAATTTGGAAAAGTTCATTTATAATATATAATACTCTGCTACAGGAAGGAAACCCATTCAAAGTCCTCATTTTATCACCCAATACTACAACAACCTTAAAGTCAACAGCTTACCCTAGCCCTAATTACAGAGCACACAATATTGAAACCAAGGATTTTCATGAAGACCTAAAGAATACGGGTCACCAACCAATTCCTAATAAAACCCGAAAATCTAAATATCCATCTCAAAGGAATATACAAATGGGCCGACAAAAAATTAGTAATTAAATTACAAAACACTCCGTCAAACCCAAAAATCAAATCAAACAATACAAGCCGTTAATCCAAATCCAAACGAGAAATAAAAAGGAAAAATAAAAAAGACCAATAACTTATCAATCTAAGCAACGACCAAGTGGAACGACAAAAATTTAAACTTTAAGGAAATTAAAGAGGGAAATGAGAAAACGTACCTCAAGAACAGGACTTGGGGAGATGGAAAGGAAGCATTGGGATTGAAGATGATGAGGTGAAAAGGTAGAAATTCTAGGGCACGTAGAAGCCGAAGCCGACACAAGGCCAGGCGAAGACAAGGCCCCAAAATAGAGGATGACAAAAGGTAGCAGAGCCATGAGATGGGGGAACTGAAAATGCAATCGCAAAACAGAAACCAAAACAAAGACGGACGACGACGACGATCTGGACCGCAGAGAGAAACAGGGGACACACAACAAAGAACAGAGGAATTGGGATCTTATTACAAAATATAATCTAATCTAAGACAACAACCAAGAAAAACAAGACATAAATTAAGAACTATTATGCAAAAAAGTGGGAAAAAAAATAAGTAAGATAGCAGGTAATAGGAAAAGGAACAGAATAGGATGTTGGATTAGTCTCTCCTCCTCATAAAAAGGGTTGGTAATGGTATTTGATTTTGATCATGTAATGGTTGGTTTATGGTTAGCTGTGGAATGGAATGGGCGTATGGTTGGCTGAATCGCTCTGATGATATGATACTATTCTTCTTTGGTCATTACAATACGGGTGGGCGGTGACGATTGGTTACAACTTTACACGCTGTCGTTTTGACATAGATATTCTCTTTTGGTTTTACCATAAGAGGAGAATTTTCAATATGCTTGCTCTGGTCCCGTTATGGCCTCAAGAAAAACGAAAGCGCATAAACACAGTTTCCTCTAATGAAATATAGAGTTATTTCATAAATATGGCTGAATTTAGAAATTCATAGAAGTCACGTGTATATATTCATATTCGAATAATAACCTTTCTGTATTTTTCAGTAATAAATAAATTCCTTACTCAATTTGTCTTTTTCCAACATTGCGATCTCACTTATGCTGAGAACAAAAAATCTATTGGCAGAGATAGAATAGAACCAAGATAATCTATTGGCAGAGATAGAACCAAGATATCTCTTGTAACTGAAATCCATCAAACCATTTTTTAAAACTTCTCATCACAATAGCTAAAAGACTCTTTAATAAATTATTAAATCTTCTTAACTATCTTTTGACGGCTAATTTCTAGCATTTTCTTACTTGACTCATGTGACTGTGGAACAATAATTCAAACAATCATAATGTACAATAGTTACCATTCACATACATTGATATCATCGGTAATTACAATCAAGTATAAGAAAAATAAAGGTCACGGCCATCATATACTATTAATTCAATATACTCTCTTCCATGTACCACTATACTAGCTCTTTTCTTTAATCATGATTAAAGGTGAGAAGTACATAATGAGATTTAACATAAATGCCCCAATTTTAAAAGGCCTATTCAGTCCTTTTTTCAACAACATACATTGAAATCAAATATATGATATAGAAAATAAAAAATTCATAAATAATACTTTCATTAATGCTCAAGGGTCAGCTAACATAAAATCAATGCTAATATGCCCTATTGACACTCTACATTTTTGGACCTCCTTAACGACAGAATATTTCAGTTCTATATGTTTAACACGTTTGGAATAATTATCACTCTTGGAGAAGAAAACTGTTGTAAAATTATCAAATAAATTTTCAATGGACAAGCTATACTGTGGACAATCCCGAGCCTTGAAATGAAGTTGGCTAAAAGGGCAAAAATGATCATAAGGTTTGCTTTTAATGTCAAACTAAACTTTAAGGTTTTAGAACGTTTAAATTATTCCTTATTATTTTAAGAATGTTCAAATTGAACCCTACATTAATAAAAAAGGTGATGAAGATATAACGTCGTTGGTATATTGTCACGTCATCGTTGATATGGTAGAAATTTAAAATTAATTATTAATTTTTTTATAAAATTAAATATTAATTAATTTAATTTAATATAACCCTAAACGTAATTAACTTAATTAATTAAATATCAACAATATTTACCACCTCCCCTATCATCGTCAAAGATAATTTCACATTTTAGTGATGTCCAACATGTCGCTGTCGACTCCAAGCAAGTTCAAGCTAGAAAAATCCTCACAATACTTCTGCTAAGAATTATTGTGTCTTTTGTGCTCAAAGAAACCAATGCGTCCTATTGACAGTGCGTGTTGAGTGCACTGCTAAATTTACCTAACTCTGCACACTAAAATTTGTAGTTAAGGTGAGTCGGGATCGAATCTATAGGGAATGTTTGGTTAATTCTGTAGCATCCTATTCTCTGCGAGGAGGTTAGAATAGTAAATGTGAGTGATCAATGAGAGCTTAGAAATGCATTTTTCATGCTCATGCATAATATATCATACACATACACGTGAATAGTGAATTTCTGCACATGAAAATAACTGTACATGCATTCATGAATAATTTCGAGTATAATTGGACTGAGTTGTGATTTTTGGGAATTTTTGTGAATTTGGATTTATTTCAGAATATATAGAGTATTATGGAAAATAGGAAAAAGAAATCAAAAGATATTTAGAGATAATTGTATTGTAAAGATGGGAGTTAAAGAGTTTAGTTCAAAAGAAACTTGGTTAGAGCTTAGACCATAGGAAAGTAACAAGTGTCAAGTTGCTTTTTGTACTTTTGCTAGAAGTAGGTTACTATTCTCTGAAAGTTGAAAGGTTAAATTTTGTGCAGATAACTTCTTCATAATCACCTTCTTCAAATTTCCTCCCAATACATAGAGTTTTTCATCAAACACCTTCTAAGAGATCTCTGTGTTTTTCCATTTGCCTATACCAATCCCACCTTCTAAGTTGTTTCTTCTGCCTTAAGAAAAAAAACCAGAAGATGGTTAATGTTCTCAGTAGATTACGTGCTTTGCATGCAGTTTAGGGCTTGAAGATAGTTGAAGCTTTTGAAGTTACTGTCATTTGCATGGATCAGGGCACTTACGTATATATATCTTCATGAATGAGAAAAAATTCCTTTAGTGAAGACAGAACCCAGACTCCTCTTATAATTTTCATTCATTAGTTAGTCTTGAAAACTTTCATCACAATGGCCAAAAGACCCTTAATAAATTGTTAAATCCCCTAGTTGTCCTTTAACACACAAGTCAATTAAAGGGATAATTTTTAATATATTTGCCTTAAGATTATATATGAAACCTGTCCCTTTAAAATAAAACATGAATTTGTTGACGTATTAGTGATGTGGGAATTTAGAGGTAGTATATAGTAAGGGGATAACCTTTGGTTCTATGAGCAAAATAGGATAAGTAAAAAATATTAACATACCTTGTTGTTCATTCATATCATGTTCTTATCCTTATAATGAAAGGTTTTCATGCTCTATCTCAATGCCATTGCTTTGATGGAGGAAAAACTCATTTATATGCATTGCCAAGGTCGCTGACAATCTACTGCCCACTATTATAAGAAAACCTTTGATGATAAGGTTCAGGCTGGAAACGGCAAGCTACTTAACATTAATAAGAATTTTTTCCTAATACTTGTTATAAGAAGGATGTGCAAGGAAAAATTCCTATACAAGGAGCCTTAATCAAGGACTTTATAAACCACTAGTAGGATCTTGATCTACCCTATCTCTAAGCCATCTATATCCTCTATTGCCTATTCTTCTACTTTCATCCTGGAATGTACAACCCTTCTGGGTGGTACAGTATGTTGGGTCATCCTATTGGTACGATAGTTTGCAAGACACTTCCTAGGTTTAGTTTGCCTTGTGTTTTCAGTAAGGAAAATTCATTACATGGCCCACGTCAATTGAGTTAAAGTCATAGGTTGCATCTATCTTGTTGGGCACCCCGCCCTTGTGGGTCACGGGCCCGACGTTCTAAGTGACATCTGAACGCGTGTCCCACAAAGATGGCGTGCCCCTACCAGGACAAACACTAAAACAACTCACTTCTCCTATTTCATATCAGATTTTGGGAAACCCCAAACTGGAATTTCATTTTGACTTGTTCTAAGCATTTGTGGCTCTATGTCTCTAGTTTATTTAGAGATAAGAATCATCGTATTTGGAGGTCCCATAACAAAGTTATGGCTGAAAAACTCGAATAGGGTTTTGACCTCAATCATATTGCACCTGACTTGGGGCAATTAACATAACTGTCATATGGGATATCAGATTAAGATCATCTTAGGATGTATTAATAGAAGACTTCGAGATCTACAACTTTAATGAAAACCTTGAAGACAGATTCTATTGTATGAAGGGTCAAAACTGGAGTAGACGATAGTAAGAAGCAGACGAAGCAAAAAGCAGACAATAGTAAGAAGCAGACGAAGTAAAAAGTAGACGAAGCAAAAAGCAGACGATAGCAAGAAGCAGACGAAGCAATGAGCAGATGAAGCAATAAGCAGACGAAGCGGAGTTAACTTAAGACAAAGCAACTTTTAAGACAAAGAGGAGTCAACTTAAGACGAAGCAAAGTCAACTTAAGACGATGCAACTCTTAAGACGAAGCGGAGTCAACTTAAGACGAAGCGGAGTCAACTTAAGATGAAGCAAAGTCAACTTAAGATGATGCAACTCTTAAGACGAAGCGGAGTCAACTTAAGACGAAACAAAGTCAACTTAAGACGATGCAACTCTTAAGATGAAGCGGAGTCAACTTAAGACGATGCAACTTTTAAGACAAAACGGAGTCAACTTAAGACCAAGCAAAGTCAACTTAAGACGTTGCAACTCTTAAGATGAAGCAGAGTCAACTTAAGATGAAGCAAAGTCAACTTAAGACGATGCAACTCTTAAGACGAAGCGGAGTCAACTTAAGACGAAGCAAAGTCAACTTAAGACGATGTAACTCTTAAGACGAAGCGGAGTCAACTTAAGACGATGCAACTCTTAAGACTAATTGGAGTCAACTTAAGACGATATGACGTCATCACAAACGATACATCCTTATAGATGATACGTTTTTACAGATGATATGACGTCATCACAGACGATGTGACGTCATCATAGACGATACGTCCTTACAGACGATATAACGTCATCACAGATGATGTGACGTCATCACACAAGATATGTCTATAAAGACGATAAATCCTTACAGACGATACATTCTTACAGACGATATGACATCATCATAGATGATACATCTCTACAAATGATACATCCTTAAAGACGATACATTCTTATAGATGATATGACGTCATCACACACGATGTGACTTCATTCCAGATGATACGTCTCTACAGACGATACCGCTTGATACTCCTAAGCATCCCTCTTTCTAAGGACCCCAACTTTGAACTCCGGTGTCCAAAAATTACCTACTATAAACTGTTGGAAAGCTAGAAGAAAGACCTACAACTTCCTAGAAGGTACATTTACCTAAATTAGCCTAGATTAATCCAGATCTTCCCCTGACGTATGAACACGAACTTTTTCCTTATGTAGACTTAAAAATGCAATGTGTAAACTTGAGAGGAAGTCATAAGCAAAAATGCAATCTCATTCCAGTTGCATCAAAAGATAAGAGTTTTACAAAGCTTTAGTGGGCATTTTAAGTCCCAATACATCAATGCTTCAAAAATCCCAAAATACAAAAGATACATGAACCATAGTTTGCTCAAAATGTAACTAAAGCCTTGTTTTACTAGATTTGCTTAAATTACAAAACATTTCAAAAGTGGAGTGATGCCTTGGCTCTTAACTACTCGATCTCTTACTCATCACCTGCTTATGGGGAGGAAAGTGGAGGTGAGCTTAAAGCTCGTGGGTAACAATTTTATAACTAGTATCAAGCAAAACCATTGAAATAGTCATTTCCATCTTAAACATTCACATTAATGCAAAACATGCATGCATCACTCCTATCATAATCATGAGCACATAATCACATCAAAATGGTTTGGATAGATCCATAAACATGACGCACTACACATTTTCATATAATGGTCCTGTGTAGTCGTAAACTTGACGGAGTCCATGAAGGAGCTCCGCGCCGTTAGCGAGCAGGCGGGAGAAGCCTTTAACTTGGTCAACGTGCACGTGACATTCTTGAAGGAACTACACCAAATCCACATAACATGTAATTCATGAACTGAAAACAGTTTGCCCTTATGGCACATTTTTGGAAACTTGATTTGATAAACTTGCTATTCTTTCAAAAATCATTTTCATCTTTTCTTTCGTAAATCATAACACAATACATATACTAAACATGTAGCATATTTTCAAAGCATTCAAGGAGCAATAAAACCATATTTAAAAGTAGTTGAAATCATTTATTTCCATTTCTTGAAATAGACATTTATGACTTATTGCTTAATTATAAAAATGTAACCCACCTTGAATTTTCTTGCTTATAACTTGGTCAAATGTGCCTCTCCTCTTGCTCTTCTTGTTTTCCTTGATTTTCTTCAACATTGATACAATTCCAAATCAATAGGAATTTCAAATGAGAACCTAAAGAAACATATGCATAAAATTGGTCATAGAATACTTAAACCCATGCATTTTCTAAGCTCTTTGAATCGAAACCTTTCCAAGAATCCAAAAGGTTTAACATCAATTTACCTTGAATCTTTACCACTTAATGAGTTTCTTGGATCAAAAGAAGGCTCTAATCTTCCTCTTTCTTTTTCCCTTCTTGCTCAACTTCAAAAT
>JAOSBL010000002.1:9418198-9435859 GCA_027568915.1 Erythroxylum roraimae
CTTCAGCCCCCTGAGTCTTCCTTTTAAGAAAATGGTTAATCTCGTAAGCCACAAGGAAATTATCAGATATAAGTCTACTTGGAACAAAAGCACTTTGGTTTTCTGAGATCAAACCAGGGAGGATTTGCTTCAATCTATTGGCAGTCATCTTTTTTATTACTTTATACAAAGTGTTGCATAAAGCGATTGGCCTCAAATCTGCCAAAGTCTCTGGCGAACTCTTCTTTGAAATTAAAACAATGGCTGTCTTATTCAAATCTTCAGGTAGATAACAGCTATGAAGAAAATGAAGGCAAGCCCGAATTACGTCCTCCGTTACAATTTTCCAACAATTCTGGTAGAATGCCGCGTTCATCCCATCCATGCCAGGAGCTTTATCAAGATGAAGACTAAAAATTGCACACTTTACCTCCTTTGTCGTATAAGGCTTTAACAAAATATCATTATGAGTTTTAAAAACTTTTGGCACAAGAGTAGCAACAACATTACCTGTACTTGCTTGAGTTGCTGTAAAAAGATCCTTAAAGTAATCCACAACAATATTAGCCAAACCAGAATTCCAATCCCTAGTCACTCCAATGGAATCTTTTAATTGAGTGATATGATTTTTCTTCCTCCGCCTAGAAGCAACCGCATGAAACAGTTTTGAATTGGAATCCCCATCTTGAAGCCACAACATTGTAGATCTTTGTCGCCAGAAGATTTCCTGCTGTCGAAGTGTTTCGTGATATTGTTCTTGAAACCGTCGAAAATCAGCCTCAGATAGTCCACCCCTCCCTTACAAGCCCGTTTCATATCAGCCTTTAAATTAGTGAGCTTCTCCTTGAATTGCCCTGTTATCTCCTTCCCCCACCTTGCTAGAGTGTCACTGCAAACTTTCAACTTGTCCCGCAAAGGATTTAGCTCATTATTTTGACGCTAAACCTCTTCGACCACAGAGAGAAATTGGGAGTCCCTTAACCAAGCATTTTCAAACTTGAATCTTTTAACGCCCACTTGAAATTAAACAGCCATAGGATCCAGAAAAATGGGAGAATGATCAGAAGAAGTTACATCCATATTGCTCATCTTATAATAGGGGAACTTCCGAATCCATCTTGAACAAGCCAAAGCACGATCTAACTGTTCCTCAGTCAAACCTTCAACATCGTTGCCACGAGACCAAGTAAACCCGTAGCCATGCATTCCCAAATCAACCAAATTGCTGTCCGCAACAGCAGCCTGAAAACCCAGAAGGAGACGATCTGGCTGAGGGTTACCTCCACGCTTTTCTGATTGATGGAGAATATCATTGAAATCCCCAATAGAAACCCAAGGCAAAGTCGATTTAGTGGCAAGATTTTGAAGCAAGTTCCAGCCCTCCTCCTTTTTATTACGGTTTGGTTCTCCATAACAGCCCGTAAGCCACCAACCTTCCATCCCTTTGATATAGATTTCGACATCAATATGTCTGCGAGAATACCCTAACAGATGAGCATCATCTTTACTCTTCCATAACAAAGCTAGTCCCCCACTTTGTCCTACAGGCTCGACACAAAATAAACCTTCAAAGCCCAGCAAGTTTTTTACACGATCTAACTTTTCCCTACTACATAGAGTTTCTATAAGGAAAAGCACTTTGGGTTTTTTAGAGGAAACCATGTCCCTAAGACTACGAATTGCTCGTAGGTTACCCATCCCACAACAATTCCAGCTTATACAACTCATGGGGATTGGCGGGCCTGTTCCACAGGTCCCGTCAATAATACGTTTTTTGAACCCAAAGGAAAAGGAATCATGTGGCTATTCTCAGGCCTAGGCGCATCCTCCTCCATTCCCTGATTATCGACCATACGTCTTCGTTTCAAGTCCAACAAAACCACTCCTTCATCAGCCCTGATAAGTGCCGCAGTCCTCTCCTTATCGCTAGAATCCTTCACGATCTGCTTTCCTTTCCCACTACCAACTACAATCTTGGCATTCAACACCGAATCGTTAGCGCTACTTGCCATATGGCTTCCATAATTGTCGGTCCTTCCAAAATCAACTTTGTCAACTGTCATCGCCTCCGCCATTGTCTCCTCCATACTCCCCGGAGTTTGAATTCGCAGTGGCATTTCACGAAGCCACTGGCTACCCATCGCCGGTCGTGATCGTCTCATATTAGCAAGGATGGATTCATCAAACTTCCTTGGGACATCTCTTTCAGTTGACTCGTAAACAACCTTGCAGAATTTTTCAGTATGGCCTAACATGCCACAAACAAAACAAACAGTAAGTAATCTCCCATACTTCAAAGCCAGAGTGACCCACTTACCACCTTGTCGCTTAATCTTCATCTCATGCTTGATGGCCTGGTTAACATCCACTGCAACTCGAATTCTCATATAATTACGCCAAATGTCGGTAAAATTGTTCGAATCAGACTTAACAAAATCACCAATGAAACTTCCGATTATCTGGGCAACTTTTTCAAACATAAAGCCAACTAAAAGTTTGTGAACCTGCACCCAAAAATCAGCCTTATGCAAAACGATAGTTTCCGGTTGGTCAGTCGAACAAAACTTTTTAATCAATAACAGCTGATTGTCAAACGTCCATGGCCCATCATCAATTACCCTTTGCATATCCCGTTCATGAAAAAACTGAAAGATAAATTTGTTCAGATCAAGATCCTTAACATAAACACCCATAATAGGTCGCCACAGTGATGCTAATGTATCCTTCATCGACTGCGCATGAACTGGTTTCTTCGCTAAAAAACTTCCTACTAAACTCCAGCGAATGTCAATCACACCTTCAAGATCCCCTGCTTCAATAACCACCTCTTCTTCCTCCGGTTCTTCAATGGTCAGTTGATGACATTTTCTATTAAGAAAATTTACCTCTGCAGACTCCATAAAAGCAACGGCAAACAGGAGAGGAAAAAAAACAAAGAGGGAAAAGATCGAAAAAGCTTGTCAAAAAACAAGACAGAGAAAACTTGTCAGAGGACAAGACCTGTTTAGCGAAGAGCGGAGTTAAACAGTGTGGATCGGCACAAGGCCATTTCTCCGAATGTCTTCTTTGTGAGAACTTTGAACGGCGGCGAGAAACTTCGTTTGGATTCGAGGAACCCTCCGTCCAATAACAATAAATATCTTTAACTCTCTAATTATTACAATTTACAACAAGAGTTCGTGATAAGGAAACAATCAAGTAGAAGTGAAACCTAAAACAAAAACATTTACAATTACATTACATATATAGAATTTAATATATACATCAAATATAAGTAAAATTAAAGGAATGGGAGAAACAAAAACCTGAAACTTTTATTTAATCGTCCATAGGGGGATGACTGCTATAACTGCACTGACCCCAATTATCATTTAGTATAAATTCCTCATCAGTGAGAGGAGTTTCATCATCATCATCATTCATGTTCATTGCACCAAATGAAATGTCAATGATTTCCTTTCCAAGATTATCTTCCAAATCATTCATATCCACCAAAATCGGTTCTTCAAAAACTCAATTTGTCAAAAGATTGATATTATCAATACAGATTGGATCTATCGAACTACTTGTTTTATTAAGAGTCCTATTGAGAATAAAATTTAAATATTAAAAATTAATAAGAAATTACATGTAAATTAATAATGATAATAACATACATTTCTCGAAGCTTTAAATGCAACAAACGAAGACCAAGTTATTCAATCTCTTGTGCTCTAATCTATTCCTTTTATTGGAATGGTTGAATTCAAATGCGATTCAATTCTTTTCACGCTTTGTTGCACTCACACGTTAACTTAGAATTTGAACAAGTAACTGTAAGTCATAAAATAATAAAAGTAGCATTATAAACAAAATAAAGTAATGATTAGTTTTCAACAAGTAACAAAAATGAAAAAAAAAGCCTCAATTACTTTAGTCTCTTTGACAAATAGCAATTGGCATCCCAAAATCACCAAAAGCATCTTTATAAATCTACATTTATGAGCTTAGAAAATCTTGCATCATCTCATAGACAACAATTATTGTAATAATTAATATCATTACCCTATTATCTTCAGTTTTTGTTTGTAAAATTTAGTCTAAAATAGACGTTAGGATTAAGAAATGCCCAACTACAAACAGCGGAGAGTGAAATTGTCTTTCTCGTTTCTAATTAATGACTATAAGATAAGGTGCATACAAAAAAGGTATATTTTTCAAATTGACCTTGATTGCTTTTTTCGCCTTTTCTATGGCATCATAAAAATAACTCATTGTTGCTTTCTCATCGTTATCAGCCAAACAAAATGCTCTCATTAAAGGCCCATAAACTCATATGACAAATTGACATTAAGACCAACAATTTCAACACAGCCATTCACAATTTCAACAATTTCTAGCTTTCAAACCATTCACAAATTCAATCTTACACAACACAACGAAAACACCATTTAAATGCAATTCGATAGCAGAAAAAACAATTGAAAACACATCAAAAAAATCACAATTTCAATTTGGTTTGGTGGATCAGGTCGGGTCAAAAACCAGATCTGAAAAATCTAAAATCACTTTCACCAAACAGCGGTAGTGATGGTGGACTGGTAAAGGAGAGCATCTGAATAGGGGCCAGCAGAGGAGGCTCGGTGTAGAGGCAAACCAGCATGTGGGGAGTGTGGGGTAGAGCAGTAACCAGTAGACGTGGTAGGGGGAGATTAGAGGCCAAGGGGTGGTGGCATCGCGGTGGTAGCTGAAGGACAGTTGCGACAATAAGAGATGAGGAGCAATAAACAAGAACGTTGCGAAGGGGAGAGAACATTTTTTGGTGAGGAAACCGATAGTGAGAGTGACAGATGGGAGGATACCTTTTTTTTTGCAATTTAGTCCCTGGAGTAGTCAAAATTCACGGTACCGACTAGTATTTGATCGGTATTTTAAATACCGGCTGGTACTGGCCAATACTAGGCAAAACTTTCGATACTGGATGGTATAGAAGTAAGAGATTTCATATCATTTTTTGCCAGTACCACTACAAGAAATAGGGCGTTTAGTGGCAAAAATTACCGATGGAAAACATTTGAATTCCGTCGGTAATGTAAAATAGCGACGGATCTAAATATTCCGTCGGTAAATTTATTGACAGATTCCGTCGGTAAATATCGATCATTTTACCGGCGGAAAATAAAATTTTGACGGTAAATAAAATTAAAAATTAAAAAAGTCCCCATCATCGTTGATAGGTGTTCTTCAAGACTCTTCCTTTTATCTTCAGTAGAACTAGTCACAAATTTCTCAACCTCTTTGAGCACAACTAACCATCTTTTCAACAACGTCTCTCTCTCGAAGCCTCTACAAGAGAGGAGGCCTCCTCTAGTCTGTTCACTGTTTGCTTAACACTTCTATAACTTCGATTCTTCTGAAACGCAATTGAAACCAAAGTTGCTAAACAGAAAGTACCTAACGATTATACATTTCCCTTAAAACAAATCAGGCAAAATGGCTCGTTAGAATATTGCATTAAGAAATATCTTCTATAGTCTTAGTAGACTTAGAAGAAATATACAAGAAGCAAAATTTCAAATCAAAGAAATGCCTATAATTTAACACAGAGATGAGGAGAGTTGAAAGAAAGATTGAAGACGCAAACTAACCAGGATTCAGTAGAGTATTCAGAGAGCTTGAGTAATAAAGAAACCGGAGAAAAAAAAGTAAGAAAGAAGAGGAACTCACCAGATGGGAGAGGAAGTCACCGGAGGAAGAAGAAGACCAAAGAGCACCGAAGAAGAAACAAAAACGATGAACTAGAGGGAGGGAAGGGGTGTTCGAGTGTTTTAAACGTGATTTACCGATGAAAATTAACGACAGAAATCACCGTCGGAAATTTTAAATTTTATTATACCGCCTTCCCTCCATAATAATTCCAGTATAATTACCGACGGAAACTTTTATCATCCCTAAAGTTCGTCGCTAATTTTGCCGGAACGGTTTCCCTCCATTTTTAGCGATGGAAATTAAAACTTTCCGTCGCTAATTTCAGTGCAATTACGACGGAAAGTTTTACCGTCCCTAGTACGTCGCTAATTTGCTACGCTTTATTTTTTATCGGTAAATTTCTGTTGCTAATTCCTACTTTTCTTGTAGTGTACCAATCTCTACGATACGAAAAACACATCATTAACAGAGAAAGAGATGGTAATGTTTTGTCTTATATTTTCACATGTAAAATGTAATTTAAAAAAAAGAAAAGAGGAATTGCCTCATTATATATTTCTTTTAAGGTTTCAAATTAAGGAGATATAATATTAAGTTGGCTAATATCTAACTAATTATTTACGTAAGTATTAGATTTAAAAACAGAAAAATTATTTTTAATTCTGTATTAGTTTAACTAGGCTTACAAAATTAATTTAACGAGAAGTAATGCAATATTTGATTTGATGAAAGTTTGAATTGCTCAAGAAGAACATATCCACAATGAAATGTACGCTTGTATTGAAATACCACGTGTTTTTATTTCCCTGGATTCCATAACTAAGAAAAAAAAGTGGGTTGGTAAAATGTAGAGATGCATGGAGGTGGCACCAACAATTACCATGTGCGCCGAACATCAACAGCCGCCCATGCAACCACTAAAGATAGTTTGAATTTTTAAAAAGGGATTTTATGAAACAAATTGTAAAGAATGGATTTCTTCTCTGCACATGAAATAAAAAACACAATTAGGAAAATTTGTATTTACAGACTTAAATATATAATATATTGAAATTATTGATCTCCTATAAAAAAAAATGCTATAAAGATTGATGTTCTTTCCATGTGATAGTTATTCAATATGAATCAAGTAAAATGTAACACGCGTATAGCTAAAAAATGCACATATCGGATATGAGTATATTTAAAAAATATATCTCAATAAATATATAAATCTTAGAGAAATTTTCTATTAAGTGCGTAAATATTAATAATAAGCTGATCATAATATATATTGTATTCAGCATAAAAGATTTCAAGTTGCTGCCGACAAAAAGTCAAACTGGACTGCGAAAAAGGAGAGCAGAGTCCTGTAACTTGGTGTAACAGCAAAGAAACCACTGCAGCAACTAGATGGCAAACATCTCCCTTAATGACCTAGGCGTGGGGGAGTCGGTGAGAGATTCTTTTTAGTTTAAGTAAAGTCGCGAGTTAAAATCGCCTTTATATATGCAATTATTTAAAATTTAGAATCAGAGCTTTACCTTTCATAAAAAATCTATCCGATTTGAACGAGAATTAATCTCAATGTAATTTGTTTAAAAGTTCTTTCTTATAATTAAAACCCTCGTAAAATACCTTGAAAAAACAATATTTAATAAGGATTTTGTAGATTTGGAAAAGTACGGAATTTTAATGATGCTGTATTTTAAATGATAAATAAAATAAAAAAAGAAAAATTAGAAAGCAACGATAATAACCATTAGTAGTAAAAAGAAACGATAATAACCAGAAACCGACAGACGGCAGTGACATCAAGTCAAGACTCATCATCAACCAAATTAAACAAAACATATTTCTCCATTTGGTAAAGCTCATTATCCGGACGGAGAATTCGATAAAACGAAGTGACTTGGATTTGACACGACAGAGACTTTTCTAATCCATATAAATGCTTTCAAATTTGTAACAAGATAACTAATCCATATAAATGCTTTCAAATTTGTAACAAGAAATTACAAAAGACCACTCAATTTTTCTTTAATATTTTTATTTTTTATTAGGTTATACCAAACTCTAAAACCTTTGAAATTAATAGCAAGTGTAAGAAAACTCTCAATGCTATATTTTAATTTTGAAGGTTCTTATAAGGTAATAGTTTTTAAAATATATTTATTTCTTAACATAGCAATTAATAATAAAGGTATTAAATAACTGTTTCACGATAATAGCTTAAGCTATTGTCTAAGACCAACATAATTGGTTTTATATATTCACTAACACATCTCCTCAAGTAAAAATCTTTTGAGCTTGAAACTTACATAAACTCATTCTACCTTGTGCTGAATAATAGGTGGGTGGTAGGATTTGAACTCACGACCACTTGATCACAAAGACTCTGATGCCATGTTAAATGACCGTTTCACTACAATAGTTTAAGTTATTGTATGAGGTCAACTTAATTAGTTTTATATATTCACTAACAAAAAAAATACCTTGAAATACAATAATAGATTAGTATATTATAAAAAGTTGAATTATGTGATTTATTAGATTTAAAGTATATTTTTGATATTAAGATTTTCACTAAAGTAAAAGTTAAACCTTAATGTTTTAAAAAGAAAAAAAAGAACCTCAACATTTACAAAATCTTCAAAACGAACTATTAAATTAACAAAAATTTAAACAAAGTTAAGTTTTTCAACGTTATGTATTAAATTAATACCGATGTGTTATTAATTTAATTTTTTTAATTGACAATGTGAGTTTTATTCTGTCACATGTATGTAGACCCATATTTAAAAATAATATATTTTCTTTTTTAAAAATTTTAATTATATTTTAACAACACCCAAATAAATTTGGAACAAACGAAAACCCCAAAATGTGATATGGACAAATCTCCTTTCCATGGAAGGAAACAATTTCGATAGAGATCAAAAGAATAAGAAAAAGGCTCCACCAAAAATCTCTTCCTGGAGAACCGAAAGTACAAGTTGCAAAGATAAGGACCACTCCTTGAGTTGCTTAAAAATCAACGAGGGGATTAGTTATTGAGTCCGTCGATAGATACCTTGGTCTAAGACCAAAAGATAAGGCCCACCCTTGATTTTCAATGGAAGAGCAGGTAATCGTGATATTCTAAGATTTTCTCCATTCATCAACCTAGACTTAAGAAATATTATTATGAAGAGGTCATTCCGTTTTTTTGTTTTTCAACTGAAGAAGACAAAGAAGAAAGCTCAAAGTTCCAAAAAGAAATGAAAGAGAGAGGCAGCATTGCTCTCTTAAAGCTCAAAGTTCCAAAAAGAAATGAAAGGGAGGGGCAGCATTGCTCTCTTGTTATCGAAGGTTCCAATATTATGATTAAGTAACTAAGATTTAGTTTTTACTTAAATTAAAATTATTATAATTAATTAATAAATCAAATAATATATTAATTTTAATTATATATTAAAATAGAATCAAATTTAAAATTTTCATTTTTTAATATTATTTTTAAACATGGGTTTCATAATGTTAAGTAATATCTACGTGATTCATATTATTATTGATAAAAATATCCCCTAAAAAAAATTATTGATAAAAATATTAAATTCATAATACGTCAATCAACTAAAAACATATTTATTTTGTATCTGTAGAACTATGTATTTGTGTAATGCTTAAAATTTTTTAATTTAAAAATCTAACTGGTTTCGCCGATTGAACCGTAAAAACTTTGAATCTTTCGACTTTTCAGTCGATTTTTAATTTTTTGGTTCAATCTATTTTAATCACTTTTGTTGTTAAAAATTGATCAATGTATTAATTAATCAATCAATTTCCGTAAATTAATAAATTCTAATAAACTAAAATAAATAAATTAATTTTCATTTAACATTTTTAATTAAACTTTAAATTCTTCGATAAGTAATTAATACAATCTGTTTTAATTATATTTTAAGATCTTTAATTTTATTTAATTATTAGTCAGTTTTATAATTAATGGTATAATAACGATTAAACCTTAAACCTCTTGTCTTACCGGTTTAACTTCGTCAAAACATTAGGTGTTAGTTTTAATCATTAAGTTTTAAAATTTAGTGGAAATAAAATAACTTAAATTATATAAACACTATTCTTATAAAAGGTTTCAAAAATTCATCAATGTCAACATCTACTAAAATTTGAATTTCAACAAATGAAGAAGAGAGTAAAACTTAACTAAAGATATGCTCCAAATTTATTGGGCACACAACGCAAAGCTTCCAACATGGACGATACCCTCTCCACACAGTGTCTTATGGTCTGTCCCCGTATTTCCACCTTTGTCCCTCTCTTCGACTTTACGTCTCTTCTTTCATCCCCATATAACGACAGCCTCTCTTCCATCTCCATCAAACCTAATTTCACATATATGTAAAATATTGCGTTCATTTGCTCAGACAAGCAAAAGGAATAAAATCAGTTTAACAATTCAGTAGAGGAAGAAGAAGCTATGAAGAACCCAGCAGCAAGCAAGACAAGTACTACTACACCATGCTGTAGCAAAGTTGGGATAAAGAGAGGGCCATGGACGCGGGAGGAGGATGAGCTTCTTGCTAACTTCATCAAGAAGGAAGGCGAGGGACGGTGGCGTACTGTGCCAAAGAGGGCAGGGCTGCTCCGGTGCGGTAAGAGTTGTCGCCTTCGATGGGTGAACTATCTCAGACCTTGTGTTAAGAGAGGGCGTATTGATCCTGATGAGGAAGATCTCATTCTTAGGCTTCATAGGTTGCTTGGTAACAGGTGTGCCATTAATTATTATTTGCTCGTGACAAGTAAAGGTTTCTGACCATTATTTAGGTGAAGGATTAAGGGTCTAAGTAAGATCGATTCGTCGATGCATATATGCAGGACCGTTTTCTATTTATATTGCTTTCACTATGCTAAGTTCAAATATAATTATGAAGTTGTTTTGGGGGGGATCAAGTCTAATTCCGTTCACCGCAGAACTTTAGGGTTCTTTCTTTACTCGAATGCGCAATCCACGTACGCTACATGTAATCGTGGGATTCTTGATCATGTATTAGGAACTTCCAATTAATTTGAAGTTTCAAAGCAAGCTTTTTAGGGCTTTTTTGAGTCTCGAGAGTTTATGGTTCTTGGTTTTCTTTCTTGCGTTCCTCTCTTAGATATAGATAGCGTAGGATGGATTTTATAATTACGGATATGGGATTTGAACTTCAGTTTACAAGAAAGAAAGTACACCTGTAATTGATGATTGTCTAATAACATCATCTATTTCAGGGGTTTTGTTTCCTTATTGGGATCGAAGTCATAAGAGTTACATGTATATATACTCATTTACAGGTGGTCTCTGATAGCTGGAAGGATTCCAGGGCGCACAGACAATGAGATCAAGAACTACTGGAATACCCATCTAAGCAAGAAGCTCATTAGTCAAGGAATAGATCCAAGGACTCACAAACCTTTGAACCTTAATAGTAGTTGCACTCAGGTTGCTCATGATCCTAATCAAACCTCAAACCCTACTTCTCAGTCTGAAGAACCTAGCAAAACTTATAGGGTTATAGCCACCAAAGTCAGCGAAAATTTCAAGATGGCTTCAAACGACCATCAGAATCAGGTTGTTCATAATAGTCAGGAGAATTGGTCAAACTGCGATGGACTTTTCATCGGGTTACAAGGATGCCATGGACCTAGCAATGATGAAGCTTGCTTAGGAAGTGGAAATGATGATACATTCTCTTCTTTTCTGGATTCTCTGGTCAATGAAAACTTTTTTGGGAACCAACAGCAGCAGCAAACCAGTATGATTATGCAATCAATTCAACCTATGGGCACGAATTGGGATGCTGATATCATGTCTTCAATGGCAACCATAGGTGATGTTGATGGTGCTTTAACTGATCATCCCGCTTGATCCTGCACGTAAGTGGCATAAGAAGCATCAGATTTGACAAGCTAAATTTAGTGCTAGAACGTTTGTGATATAGTGTGTTTTTATGGATGTTTGCTTCTCAATTATAGGTATATAACATTCTTGCTTTGGGAAAATTAGGAGGCATGATGTCTGTTTAATTAGAAGGCGCCTCCTCATGTATGAACTAGATATATGTGGACTGCATACTTTATTTTGTTGTTTTCTTATATACAATGTATAAGAAGACCTAATTAAAGAAATTATGACTACCTCTAACACAAGCATGCACACCAACATTGACGCATATTTACACTGGCTTTTGTGTTCTATTGACATATTAAATCAAGATATTTATACACCAATATATAGGTCCTAGTGATTGGATCCCCTTAACATTTAAAAACAAGGTTCATCTCCCTCTTGAGTTTTGGAGGGATATTTGCCTAAAATGTGTCCAATTTAGACCAAAATTTCGAAATAGAGGATGCTTCATAGGCTCAAAACAAGGTTTTACACATGGGTGTAGATGATATTGTCGCATAATCTTCGATAAGTATTGCAAGAGTCACCACAACTATGTTATTGAGGTCATTTTTCGTTGTAATTTATTAGAATATAGAGAGATTCTCTTAGTAGCACTAGTTTCTAAAGAATTAACCACTCACTAGAATCAATAGATCGTCTACTCAAGCAAGTGTGACCAGTTTCAGCAGTTAGAATATAATTTGATGCATAATGCTGGACAATGGATATAGTTCTGCTCTAGATAGAGATATCTCACGCTGTAATGCTGCCAACCGTAGTCAGAAAAAGTGGTTAATAGTCATACTCGATTTATTTAGTACAACAGCTAGTACTTTACGTCCTAGTATCTCAGGCTGGAGTAAACCTTCGGCAGATTTTGTGAAATATAATGTCGATGTAGCTGTTTTTAACGAAAACAACGCAACGAGATTTGCTGCTGTACTTAGGGACGAAAGGGAAAGTTTTGTAGCTGCTCTCTCCGGACATTACTCGTCATTGTTTGACCCAATTATTGCCGAACTTATGTCGATAAGAGAAGCACTTTCGTGGCTTAAAGACAAACAAATAGACCATATTGTTGTGAAATCAGATTGTTTGCTGGCTGTTCAAGCTATCACAAATTCGTCTTTAAATCATTTTGGGATTGGAATGTTGACTCTTGATTGTCTAGCTTTCAAGCGACAATTCCTTCAATTGTCCTTTCAATGGACGCGCAGGATTGCCAATAAGACGGCTCACTCCTTAGTCAGGGTAGCCTTATTATATGCAAACCTTCATCGTTGGAAAACTAGTCCTTCTTGTTTAGGTTCTATTTTATCTTTAGAAAAATCTGCTTGTAATGCCTTTGATAGGGAAAGGCTTGTAGGATCCGGATGTATAGGGTAAGCTTGTTGGCTTGGGTTTAGATTTTTCGCCTTTCGGTGTCTATGGTATTTATTTGTTTTTCGTCAAAAAAAAAAGATAAGCCAATGAAATACATGATCGGCATATGCCTTATACATGAACGAATTTCAGTCATCTGAATTAATCTTATCTTTTCTTTATCACATTACTACATAATAGTGTTCGATATACTTGCTTATCTATACATGAACGAATTTCAGTCATCTCAATTAATCCTATCTTTTCTCTATCACATTACTACATAATAGTGTTCGATAAACTTGCTTATCTAAGTGTTCTTCCATGTGTCATAACGAGCAAACAAGAATTAGAAGTGTTTGTGTTGTTTAACAACAACGATAATCCAGTACAAAACTTGCTAGTACTTAAAATTTGAAGAGGCTCCATAATATGCAATCTTACTCTTAATTAATAAAAAAGTTGTTTCTAAAGAAGTTGATAGTTAAAAAGGAACTTTCAAGTTCAATCATCTATAGATTAATGCTTAAATTAATCCCTAAAAGGAATAGGCAATTATATCATATTCATGACAAAAAATGATCTCAACCGCTGCCTTGCTTGTGCTCATTACTCAGTTGCAATAATATTTAATGGCAGAAAATACTCTTTTGAAATAATAACAGAAATACTAGCATTCTTAAAGGAGCTTTTGGTACCAACCCAAAATATGCATGGTAGAAAAAGTCTTACCTCTATTTAGTTAAGCACCATGAAGGTGTTATATGTATCCTGGAAGAAGCTTTGATTTTCTGAAGCTAAGCTTTTAGTTTGATTATATACCTGCACATGTGAATCGCACTTTAGTACAACATCCTGATGAGAAGGTAATTACTAAATGAAATTCACTTGACGTAAACTTTTCTAATTCACAATATTATTATTGACGGACATTTTCCCTTACATGATCAATTGTCACATTATTTTAGGTAAACATTTAATTATATAAAAATTCTCTTCTCATTTGTTGACATTCAATCTATCCAGTGTTTCTAATACTAAGGATGTCTACCAACAATTTTCCCAAGTATTAAGATGACAAACTCGATCAAACCCCGAAAGCATGGCGATATACGTACGTAGATTACTGCAATTCCGAGCTTCGAAGATGCATGGAGACACCTAGTTTTAGTAGATTCTCTTCACTTTTTATTTAAATTCTGTTTTCTACATGTACAACTAGGTAGTACCATTTCCAAAGAACGTCTACGATCAAATAAATGCCTTTTGGTTTTTAGCAGTCATTCTGACTATCCGGAAGAGGAAGTTTGTCAAAACAGGTTAGTACGTACCCTCTAATTTCTCATTACAACACGGGAAGAGAGAAAACATATGGTGGTCATCCACTCCATATAGAAGTTGAAGTAGACTAGTATAGCTGCAATTCCTTCTGAAGATTAAGAAGTTATCGATTCAAATTCTAGTCCGAGTAGGTTTTCGGAAAGAGAATGGTTACCCTATCAATGAACCAAAAAGCCATACATAGAGGCAACAACCATTACGTACTCTCTGCATCTCCAAACTTATCTGTGCATAATCTTTTTTCTGAGTAATGGACGACCTTGTGCCAACTAAATTATGGAAAGGACAATCAAACTATACATGCTTGATACCATCACTGATCGGTGAATGAAGTCCAAGCTAGCAATGCACACAATGGTTGATAATTTGGAGAAAGTTAAGTAGCCAACTGCGGATGGAAGTGAGGGTAACATATAGGAGTGTGGCTACGAATTGGTGAAATGCAATGTGCTATTTTGGTCTTCAGGCGTAAGTTCCAAGAACCATCTAGCTAGAGTGCGACAATTTGTGGCAGACAAAAAGTTCGTACTGAGGAGGCTTTCTATTTTTCCGTTTGACTTCCTAGTTGTAAATTTGAGTTATTGCATCCAAGAGTTTTCCACCCATTTGTTTGAACTAAAATGATTATTGATAAATAAGCAATTAATTAAGAAATAAAGATAATTTTATAGAGTAATTCAAAAATGAAATCCTTGATAAATGTACCATAAAAACATAAATGAAAGATTATAAAGTAAACCTTAGGCAATTAATTAGTAGGGTTGAGAAAATCAAATACAAGAAAGAAAATTATATAAATATTTTTATTCCTTTAAAATGAAAAACAGGATCGTGTCATGTGACACCTCAGGGCCTCCAAGTTTGTGAGCTTGGAGTTCCTTTTGTCCTACTAGGCTAATTTCTAGAACCTCAAACTCAATCTGGTCCAGCCCTTATAGGGATTTGTGCAATTAATTATGTGGGTGAAGAAGTCCTAAGAATATGCTTATGAGACTTGACTAAGACTCCCGGCAACCCATGTCTTTTGACATATATTTTTAACCTATAGTTTCGAAAATAATTTCACATGGAGAACGCAACTGATCATATATTAGAGAATCTGTAGGTGTTTTAGTCTGAATTCCACCAAAATCATTGCAGATTAACTTCAGGCAAGCTCTTGTGGTTTCGTCTAGCAAAAAAGTCTGCAGCAAAACATATTAAAAGCACTTTATGGTTTAAGCTACGTAGTTGAGAGATCAGAAATGTGTAGTAGGTGACAAGATGATAATGAGAAGTGGGTAGGTGGATGATATGGCCAAATGAATTTTTAAGTAGTTGGTAAGGATTCTATTTCTTCGGATCCTGTCAACTCTAAGTTCGAGTTGTTGGTACCACCCTCCATTGCATAAATACCTATTAAAACTTTCCCGCTTGTAGCTAGTACATGTGCTGGTAAGATATAATTAATTTTTAAACCTAATCTAGTAAGAGTTCTCGTGCATTAATGCAGTTTTAGTTAACTGGAACAAGCTTTAATTTATTTAAAACCGAAAGCTTACCACAATTGTCTGAAAGGGAAGATGCAATTAATTAGGTAAAGATCACGCCATAAATTGACTCATGGGTGAAACTCATGCAACGTTGGTCCACGCCTAACCACACCTCATCCCACACTTACATATACCACACATGTTTGCATCCAATTATATGGGAAAACCCATTCTAGAGCTAACTCACAACGCCTCTCACCAGTAAGTACTATCACCCTACTATCTACCTACCCATTTTACACTTTTCTTTTTACTCACATATATAATTGCTGCAACAGTTAGTACTGTACTTAGTGCAGCAACTTCTGTGTCATCTGTTAACTTAAACAGTCATACATTCTATGGTCATAGTATTGAATTATGTCTTTTTCAACATAAAAAAGTTCAAAGCATTTGTTAAGTTTTTAAATATCATCTATCACTGAACTATCCAATCGGTTGTTAGCTGTTCGGAGTTGCTCCGAAGTTGAACTATATAGCAAGTTTTGTACTCGCGAGTCAGTTGGAAGACAGAACAATTCGGTGATATAGATTCTACCATGTGTTCATGCTGCTCAATGATTGAAAATTCATCGGAGTAAACTTAATTGAAAGATTTAGCAGTCTAACTATAACCGTAGCCATGGATTGATCACCCTTTGAAAGTTAAAACTTTATAAGAAATACCTGAATATCCATTTCCGAAAACTCAGCAGAGAACAGATACATAAGAACAATAAATGAGTACTACTAGGTGCTTATGCAAGTCCAGGCAAACTGACCTGAGAGCACTGAAACAACGGATGAAGATGTAGCAGGCAACACGGCGATCGGCTGTGGAGCCATAGTGGTGCAAACCTGTAGGAGATCAAGTGTGCCCTGAAAACTAGGAGGAAAGAATCTTATTTAAGACTGTAAAGCCGAAAGACGGTACTTGGAGTTGGTCGGCGTTGGATTTTTGTCAGACTTATGCTTATTAACCAAACTTTCTAACTGAGGTTATGATTTCTTAGATTGACCTACCCTTCCTTTTCAGCGTGGTTATCTGTGTCGCATCTGCCCGCAAGGTTCATCACAAAGCGAGTATCGAGGTAGTACTAAAGACTTGCTAGCTAGCTCCCAGTTAAAATGGTCAACTTGATTTATGCGAACTAGAGCTAGCTATTCTTGTGTGCAACTAATTGGTCGGTTATGTTTCTTCAGTCTAGCTAGGCTAGCGACAACTGCTACACATAAGAAAGCCAACAAGAACATCAGACCATGCATGGCCTCAGGTGTTGTTGGAACTTAGTAGTATCCAGCTCCAAAGTTTACTTTTATGTCTTTGACTTCACAACTGCCAAACGGTTATGTTCACGTACGGTCTGACTTCTCAACTTCGGAAAGACTTAAAAATGATTCTGGGCCCGGAGTTATTTTACCTCAATTTTTGGAAGATGGAAGCAGGGAACATATTAGTTGCGAACTAGATTGCACCCCACTAATTTTTATTATTAACTTTTATCCATTCTTCTGTACATTCTTCTACGGTATCTTGTCGGTGAAAACAACTAACGGAAATAAATATTCACTTATACAGTTATACCTTATGTAAAATGAGCTCAGAGTTATTTTATTATGTCCAATAAATCTTAGCTATTTATTTATGTAGGTTTCGTATAGGCCCGCGTGAATTCTGCAAAATAAATGACTGAAATTCTATAAGACAGAATAAGACAGAGTAATATTGGAGAGAGAATCTGGACCAAGTAAAATATACAATACAGACATGCTCAGCTCTCTGCCCGCGTGGATTCTGCAAAATAAATGACTGAAATTCTATAAGACAGAATAAGACAGAGTAATATTGGAGAGAGAATCTGGACCAAG
>JAOSBL010000002.1:9511664-9525494 GCA_027568915.1 Erythroxylum roraimae
GATCTTCCTATCTTCCTATGGGGATATGCTTTAGAAGTCGCTGCATATTTATTAAACAAAGTTCCCACTAAAGCAGTTACTAAAACTCCATATGAGATGTGGAAAGGACGTAAGCCTAACCTAAAACATTTGAAAGTTTGAGATTGTCCAGTTTATGTCAAGAGATTGCAGTCAGATAAGCTTGACGCGAGGTCTAACAAGTGTAGATTTGTTGGCTATCCCAAGGAAACTATGGGATATTTTTTCTATCACTCTTCTAAACACAAGGTTTCTGTGGCCAGAAATGCAACCTTTTTAGAAAGGAAGTTCCTTAATGAAGGAAGGAATGGTGTAGAAATAGATCTTAATGAAATTCAAGATTCTGACAAATCATCACAAGCTCAAGAGCATCAGATGCATGTTGAGTAGCCTTTACTTAATGTCTTGAAATTAACACATACGGTACCAGCCTCAACTGTTGAGGAGAATGGACCGGTTAATGAACCTGTCCAAGAACTAGTGCAACAACAAGATCAAGTAGAGGAAGAACCTATTGAACATTAGCCTCTTAGAAGGTCTACTAGGGATCACCGTGCACCAGATAGATTAAACTTAATAGTGTAAGGTGACGAAGATAATCATATTGATGATGACGCTAAGACTTATAAAGAGGTTATGGCAAGTCCAGATTGTGAGAAGTGTTTTAAGGCTATGGAATCTGAGTTAGAATCCATGAGAATCAACAAAGTATGGACTTTGGTTGATCCCTCAAAGGATATAAAACCCATAGGATGTAAATGGGTATTTAAGAAAAAAATTGTAGCAGATGAAAATGTTGAAACCTATAAAGCCCGTCTTGTTGCCAAGGGATATAATAAAAAAGAAAGTATTGATTATGATGAAAATTTTTCCCCTGTGGCAATGCTCAAATCTATTCGGATCCTATTTGCTATAGCTGTATATTATGATTACGAGATATGGCAAATGGATGTGAAAACATCTTTTCTTAACGGAGAGCTCAAGGAAGATGTCTATATGACTTAACCTGAAGGTTTAACATTGCCATTTGCTCCTAATAAAATATGTAAGCCACAAAGGTCCATTTATGGATTGAAGCAAGCTTCATGAAGTTGGAATATTCGCTTCAATATAACAATCGCAAAGTTCGATTTTGTTAGATGCAAAGAAGAGCCATGTGTGTATAAGAAGGTTAGTGGGAGCATAGTTATTTTCCTAGTGTTGTATGTAAATGACATATTGTTAATAGGAAATGATGTACCGGCCATGCAAAAGACAAAGATTTAGTTATCTGAACAGTTCTCCATGAAGGATTTTGGAGAAGCAGCTTACATTCTTGGAATCAAAATCTATTGAGATAGATCAAGGAAGTTACTAGGACTTTCCAAATCCATGTATATTGATACTATCTTAAAAAGGTATCACATAGAAAATTCTAGAAAAGGTTATCTATCGATAGGCACTGGAATTTCTCTTAGTAGGGAGGATTGTCCTAAAACCCTAGAAGAAAGAAAGCGCATGAGTAGGGTCCCATATGCCAGCGCAGTGGGAACTATCATGTATAACATGTACAGGACCTGATGTAGCTTACGCGTAAGGAATAGCAAGCAGGTATCAAGGTAACCTAGGTGAGGAACATTGGAAAGTGGTTAAAACTATCTTTAAGTACTTGAGAAGAACTAAGGACCAATTCCTCATATATGAAGATTATGAATTAAAGCCAATAGGCTACATTAATGCTAGCTTTGCATCAGATAAGGATGATAGCAAATCTACCTCTGGTTATATTTTCACCTTGAAAGGAGGAGCAGTGAGTTGGAAAAGTTCCAAGCAAGATACTGTAGCTGATTTAGTTACTGAAGCAGAATACATAGCTGCATGTGAAGCAGCTAAGGAAGCTGTTTGGATGAAAAAGTTCTTAACTGAACTTGGTGTGGTTCCTTCAATAAAGGAAGTTATTCCTTTATTGTGTCACAATACCAGTGCTATTGCATAAGCTTAGGAACGAAGGCCACACCAAAGATCCAAACATGTTCTGCGAAAATTTCATCTGATTAAAGAAATTGTTAAGCGTGAGGACGTTCAAATTCAAAAGGTTAAAGGAAAGGAGAATGTTGTAGATCCCTTCATTAAGGCGCTTGAATCAAAGGAGTTTGATAAGCACAAGTGGAAGATAGGATTGAAGTTCATGTTTGATTGGGTCTAGGTTAAGTCGGAGATTGTTAGAATTATGCTTATGACCCAATCGTTATGTAACAGATTGAATACTTTAGTTTTTTTATTATTAATTTTGATTAATAACATGAAAAATGATTTTATTGTCATATCACGTTTATTGTTTTTATTCTAATATAGTAAGTCCTTGATTAAATTTATACACTTGCCATCATAATGGAGATTATGATAATGAGAGTCAAGTCTTTAGGATTTAATCTAAAAGTGTTCATGATCATAGGGTCATCAAATAAGGACTTTAATGATCCGGCTAGATTAATATGTATGTAATGGTATCTATTGGATGGATATTAGTATATCTCATTTACTAAGTTACATATATAGATGATGCATATGGAGATATGATCATTGAACTGACCAAACTGAGAATTCTCAATGGTTAATATTACCTATGAACTGTCAAGTGGGATATTCTCATAAGTATTTAAATGTATATTTTTCCATTGACCTGAGATCATCATAGTAATCAATAGGTGACTTATTATATTTTAATGTTGGACACCTAGTATGTAAAAATACTAGTTGAATGATCATTGGATATAATTAAATACCTATTTGATTAGTGGTGAGTCAAGATGGGATTCATCGACTCTAGGTAATGAGTTTGAGCTCTATGTTGTTATTGATCTTAATGTTTGTTTCAAGACCTTAACCAGGGCGATTGAATGAGTGAGGAAAATGAGTTTTCTAAGTCATTCACCAATCTTTAATGATCGACATGAAACATAGTTGGTTATCTAATAGGGTTTGACAGTTAAACCATACCTTAGGATAATCCAGAGTTGTAATGATGGAAGGTAATAATACATTATCCTTAACTAGGTTCCGTCTTTGTAAGGTTGTTACTTCACACTATCTGGTTGTTGAGGGGCGTTGTTAGACGCCAACCTTGATTAGTAATTAATTGGATTAATTACTACCGACTTAGTGATGAACCTAGCTATGTGGTCACACACTTACGAGTGTAATATTTCCTGTTTATGATTATTTAATTTATTATGAGATAATTTATTAAATAATCTATATGGCATAATATTATATTTTTTGCTAGCACAGAAAATATAATTAATATTGAAAATTCTTTTGTACAAAATAAATGAATAAACTATATTTCATTTTATAAATAATAATTATTATTTAAAAAATCAAAATGGCAAAGAAAGGCGTCAGATGACCTTGCATATGGTGGTTATGTTTTGGTTATACATTTAACCAAAACGAAATGACGTGATTGTAAGGTGTTTTTCAAGTTTTGAAAAACAATGAACGTTAATAACTTACAAAAGAAGTTCCCTTAAAAAAAATAACTTGCAAAAGAAGATAGCGTGAATATATATACGTTTTTATCTTCATTTTCATCTATTCAACACGTGCATGAAAAACGAAGAGAAACAGTGATACTCATTTCAATTGTTTTCGTTTTTAGTACGTGAAAGATAGTAACGAAGAGAAGAGTGATATATAGACATACTCTTAGCATTTTTCATTTTTTTTGTACATAAAAATAAACAAGAGAAAAAAAGAGAAAATTATTTTCTCCTTTTTTTATAAAATGTTCTTTAAATTTAATCATAGTCATATCAAGTGTTGAAAGTAGGATGTATTTCTCGGTGTAGAGTACATAGAGACTTCGTATTTTTTAAGTTTAGTATCAATTATTCCTCAAAAATTTCAGATATTTATTTTTATCTGTTCTTACTATTAGTATGGGTGTTAAATCGCAATACATGAATATAGGATCGGATTGCATTTTTTATTTCCGCTGTGTATGCAATTCTTCAATTGGTATCAGAGCCAATTTTGCGTTCACATTATACTTGAAAAACAACCATTGATTTGCGTATTTTGTTGTGTTTTTTATTTTAACACATGAAAGTTGTTCATTTAATATGTACGAGAATCTTGGCTTTATCTTGAAATTGGTTTCACCAAAACCGAAACAATTCAATTCATGTTCTTTAAGCACATAAACATTACGAAAATGAGAGAATCAATTCATGCTCTTTAAGCACATAAACATTACGAAAATGAGAGAACGCAAAACTCTCTTTGTAAGTAAGACCAATGGTTAAAAGCTCTACTGTGAAATTGGCTTCACAGAAAAAAGACACTCATTTAATGCAAAAGTTGTTTAAAAGCTTTTAATGAAATGCAATTGTCAGATGTGGTATGTTAATGCAAAAGTTGTTTAAAAGCTTTTGGTTAAAAGCCTTGAAAGATGTTGTGATTTTATGGAAAAACCATTAAAGACAAATTCAAGATGTTGTACGCATAGAAGCTTTTGACAGAGAATGCATGGTTTGAAAACCGAAAATGTTTTTAAAAGCATTTGGATAGATGTGCACGGTAAATTTATTAAAAGTACTTGGGATAAGCATTTGACAGATGCTTTACAATATGTTTTTTTATGGATTTTACCCACATAGTCCAACTATTTAGCTGTTTATGAAATTAGATCGTTAAATGTTCATTACATTCAAAGTTTCTTGTACGAATGTTGTCTGAAAATGTGATATGATCACTAGTGTTATTAAAATTGTTTTAACAACATGGAATCTTGACCTTTTAAAATTATTGAGTTTATTTTGATATAATATATGATATTTTATCAAAAGGAATTTTCCACCCAAGAAGATAATAATATTTATTTTTTGTTTACAAAGAATGACCTAATAACCAGGTGACTTGTAGTTCAGGGATAAATAGTATTTTCTATTGCATATGATGCATGTATGACGAAAAATTACTTAATTTTATACTTTTGGCATAGACTACCGAAGGAGTATAATATTAATTAATTCTCCGTTACTCGGGTAGATAAAGTAAACTATACTAATAGGAACGACCTGACAACCAGGGGACTATATAGTATTGAGCTTACTATAAATTTTATATGATAAAATAGGAAATTTATCACTCTTTAATTATGCATCAGTAATGACTTGACAACCAAGGGGCTCATTCATGTTTTAAAGATTTTATATCATTTAGATAAAAGCCCATGTCTTAATAATATATGATTGTGTTCTTATTTTGGTGTTTTCTTTGTATTAGATTTCTTAAAATGTCTACTATATCACTGCAAAGCGTTCTTAATGTTAACAAGCTAGCGGGTAACAATTTTGATGATTGGTACCGCAATCTGAGAATTGTTCTCATGCATGAAAAACTTATTGATGTGATCGACAAACCCATGAAGGAAGCGCCTCTTAAGAGAATTGATGATGCTAATACATTGAATGCATATTTGAAGTACAATGAACAAAGTAATAATGCCAAGTGTATTATTTTGACATCAATGAGTTCTGAACTCCAAAGACGGCATGAAGGTATGAATCCTCCACAGATCATTGAGCATCTTAAGAAGATGTATAGGTCACATATGAATCCTCCACAGATCATTGAGTATCTTAAGAAGATGTATGCGTCACAAAGTAAGACTACTAGATACCAGTTATTTAACTCCCTATTCAAGTCTGAATTGAAGCCCAAATCTACTGTGGGACCTCATGTTCTTAAGACGATCGGTCTTATAGAACAACTTGAGAAGTTAGGGTGTTCACTAGGGAAAGAGTTGTCACAAGATTTGATCTTACAGTCTCTTACTGATATTTTTTCACCGTTCATTATTAACCTTAACATAAACAAGATGGATTGTGATCTTCATGAAATGCTCAACTTGTTGATCGATTATGAAAATCAAGTAGCGTCATCTGAGAAGGTGAAAGTGTCAGGGTCTGTGAACCTGGTTGGTAACTCTTCTAAGCGTAAGTGGAAGGGCAAGAAGAAGCCCAAGAAAAATCATCTTGCGCCCAAGGGTGTTTAGAACAAATCCAAGGGTAAGGGGAAGAAAGTTGACCAAAAGGATGCTGAATGTTTCTTCTGTACAAAGAAGGGATACTGGAAGAGGAACTGCCCAGATTATTTGGCTTCTTTTAAAGGCAAGAAACAAGGTGGGACATTTATGAAAATGTTTTCATGATTTCTTTAACTATAATTGATTCTACTAAATGGGTATTAGATACTGGTAGTAGCTTTAACATCTTCAATATGTTGCAGGGTCTAAGGATCAGTAGGAGGTCAAAGAAGGGAGAAGTAAAGCTACAAGTTGGAAATGGAGCAAGTGTTGCTGCCCTAGCTGTAGGAACTATTTATCTTGTTATGCCTATGGGAAAGACTTTATTATTGGAAGATTGTTATTATGTTCCTAAATTTGTTTCGAATATTGTTTCCATTTTGTCATTAGACAAGCATGGATTTCATATAAACTTTAAGAATAACCATTGTAATATATTTCATGGTGATAAAGTATATGAAAGTGGTTATTTACAATATGGTCTTTATGTCTTACCTGAAATTGTTGTTTATCCAATTATAAATGTTTCTGGTCAAAAAAGGAAGAGAGATAATCAAGCAAATCAAACCTACCTTTAGCATTGTAGACTTGGTCATATTAGTGAAAAAAGAATAAACAAGTTGCATAAGGAAGGATGCATTGTTTAATATGATTATGAATCATATGAAACTTGTGAGTCTTGTCTCAAAGGCAAAATGACCAAATCTCCTTTTACTGGAACTGGAGAGAGAGCTAGTGAACTTTTAGGACTCATACATAATGATGTATATGGGCCTATGAAAGTTCAAGCTCAAGGTGGGTATTCTTATTTTATCACCTTCACTGATGATATGTCAAGATATGGATTTGTGTATCTAATGAAACATAAGTCTGAATCATTTGAAATATTCAAAAGATTTCGTAGTGAAGTTGAAAAATAAACTGGTAAGAGTATAAAGGCACTAAGATCTGACCGTGGCTGTGAGTATCTTAGTGATGATTTTGTTGATTATCTAAGGCATGATAGAATCTTGTCTTAGTGGACTTCTTCGGAACACCACAACACAATGGTATTTCAAAAAGGAGAAGTCGAACTTTATTGGATATGGTGAGATCTATGATGGGGTTCACTGATCTTCCTATCTTCCTATGGGAATATGCTTTAGAAGCCGCTGCCTATTTATTAAACAAAAGTTCCCACTAAAGCAGTCACTAAAACTCCATATGAGATGTGGAAAGAACGTAAGCCTAACCTAAAATATTTGAAAGTTTGGGGTTGTCTAGCTTATGTTAAGAGATTGTTGCCAAATAAGCTTGAAGCGAGGTCTGACAAGTGTAGATTTATTGGTTATCCTAAGGAAACTATGGGATAGTATTTCTATCACCCTTCTGAACACAAAGAGTTTATGGAAAAAAATGCAACCTTTTTAGAAAGGGAGTTCCTTAATGGAGGAAGTCATAGTGTAGAAATAGATGTTGATAAAATTCAAGATTCTGATGAATCAACACAAGCTCAAGAGCATCATATGCATGTTGAACAGCCTTTACTTGATGTCTTTAAATTAACACATAGGGTACCAGCCTCAACTGTTGAGGAGAATGGATCGGTTAATGAAACTGTCCAAGAACCAGTGCAATAACAATATCAAGTAGAGGAAGAACCTATTGAACATAAGCCTCTCATAAGGTCTACTAGGGATCGTTATGCACCAGATAGATTAAACTTAATGGTGCAAGGTGACGAGGATAATCATATTGATGATATCCCACATATTGATGATGACCTTAAGACTTATGAAGAGGCTATGACAAGTCCAGATTGTGAGAAGTGGCTTAAGGCCATGGAATCCAAGTTAGAATCCATGAGAATCAACAGAGTATGGACTTTGGTTGATCCCTCAAAGGATATAAAACCCATAGGATGTAAATGGGTATTTAAGAAAAAAATTGGAGCAGACGGGAAGGTTGAAACCTATAAAGCCCGTCTTGTTGCCAAGGGATATAATCAAAAAGAAGGTATTGATTATGATAAAACTTTTTCCCTTGTGGCAATGCTCAAATCTATTCGGATTCTACTTGCTATAGCTACATATTATGATTAAGAGATATAGCAAGTGGATGTGAAAATAACATTTCTTAATGGAGAGCTCAAGGAAGATGCCTATATAACTCAACCTGAAGGTTTCACATTGCCATCTGCTCCTAATAACATATGTAAGCTACAAAATCCATTTATGGATTTAAGCAAGCTTCATGAAGTTGGAATATTCACTTCAATATAACAATCGCAAAGTTCAATTTTGTTAGATGCGAAGAAGAGCCATGTGTGTATAAGAAGGTTAGTGGGAGTATAGTTATTTTCCTAGTGCTATATGTAGATGATATATTGCTAATAGGAAATGATGTACTAGCCATGCAAAAGACAAAGATTTGGCTATTTGAACAGTTCTCCATGAAGGATTTGGGAGAAGCAGCTTACATTCTTGGAATCAAGATCTATAGAGATAGATCAACGAAGCTGCTAGGACTTTCCCAATCCATTTACATTGATACTATCTTAAAAAGGTATCACTTGGAAAATTCCAGAAAAGGTTATTTACCAATAGGCATTGGAATTTCTCTTAGTAGGGAGGATTGTCTTAAAATCCTAGAAGAAAGAGAGGACATGAGTAGAGTCCCATATGCTAGCGCAGTGGGAGGATTGTCTTAAAATCCTACTATGTATTCTTTTCTTTTGAATCGAGGAGCAGTGAGTTGGAAAAGTTCCAAGCAAGCTACTGTAGCTGATTTAGTTACTGAAGCAGAATACATAGCTGTATGCGATGCAGTTAAGGAAGCTGTTTGGATGAAAAAGTTCTTAACTGAACTTGGTGTGGTTCCTTCGATAAAAGAAGTTGTTCCTTTATTGTGTGATAATACCGGTGCTATTGCACAAGCTAAGGAACCAAGGTCATACCAAAGATCCAAACATGTTATGTGGAAGTTTCATCTGATTAGAAAAATTGTTGAGCATGAGGACGTTCAAATTCAAAAGGTTGAGGGAAAGGAGAATGTTATAGATCCCTTTACTAAGGCACTTGGATCAAAGGAGTTTGATAAGCACAAGTGGAAAATAGGATTGAAGTTCATGATTGATTGGGTCTAGGTCAAGTTGGAGATTGTTGGAATTATGCCCTTGACCCAATCATTATGTAATAGATTGAACATTCTTTGTTTTGTAATTATTAACTTTGTTTAATAACATGGCAAATGATTATATTATCATATTATGTTTATTGTTTCTATTCTAATATGATAAGTCCTTGATTACAGTTATACACTTGCCATCATAATGGAGATTATGATAATGAGAGTCAAGTCTTTAGGATTTAATCTAAAAGTGTTCTTGATCATAGGATCATCAAATAAGGACTTTAATGATCCGACTAGATCAGTATGTATCTAATGGTATCTATTGGATGGATATTAGTAGATCTCATTTACTAAATTACATATATAGATAATGCATACGGAGATATGGTCATTGAATTGACCAAACTGAGAATTCCCAATGGTTAATATTACCCATGAACTGTCAAGTGAGATATTCTCATAAGGATTTAAATGTATATTTTTTCTTTGACCTAAGATCATCATAGTAATCAATAGGTCAATTATTATGTTTTGATGTTGGACACCTAGTATGTAAAAATGCTAGTTGAATGATCATTAGATATAATTAAGTACCTATCTGATTAGTGGTGAGTCAAGATGGGATCCATTGACTCTAGGTAATGAATTTGAGCTCTATGTTGTCATTGATCTTAATGGTTGTTTCAAGACCTTGGCCAGGGCGATTGAATGAGTGAGAAAAAAGAGTTTTCTAAGTCATTCACCAATCATTAATGATCAACATGTAAATATCTTAGGATAATCCGGAGTTGTAATGATAGAAGGTAATAATACATTATCCTTAATTAGGTTCCGTCTTTGTAAAGTTGTTACTTCACACTATTCGATCTTTGAGGAGTGTTGTTAGACGACAACCTTGATTAGTAATTAATTATATTAATTACTATCAGCTTAGTGATGAACTTATGTGATCACACACTTACGAGTGTAATATTTCTTGTTTATGATTATTTAATTTATTATGAGATAATTTATTAAATAATTATATGACATATTATTATATTTTTTGTTAACACAGAAAATATAATTAATATTGAATTTTTTTTTGTACAAAATAAATGAATAAAATAATTTTATTTTATTTTATTTCATTTTATAAATAATAATAATTATTTAAAAAATCAAAATGGCAAAGAAAGGCGTCAGATGACCTTGCATTTGGTAGTTATGTTTTGGTTATATATTTAACCAAAACGAAATGACGTGATTGTAAGGTGTTTTTCAAGTTTTGAAAAACAATAAACGTTAATAACTTACAAAAGAAGACAGCATGAATATATATACATTTTTATCTTCACTTTCGTTCTATTTAGCACGTGCATGAAAAACGAAGAGAAATAGTGATACTCTTTCAATTGTTTTCGTTTTTAGTTCGTGAAAGATAACAACGAAGAGAAGAGTGATATATAGACATACTCTTAGCATTTTTCGTTTTTCTGTACATCAAAATAAACAAGAGAAAAAGAGAAATTTGTTTTCTCCATTCTTGAAGAGAAGGTTCTTCGGATTTAACCATAGTCATATCAAATATTGAAAGCAGGATGTATTTTCAGTGTGGAGTGCATAAAGACTTCGTATTTTCGAAGTTCAGTTTCGATTATTTCACACAAATTTCAGGTATTTATTTTTGTCTGTTCTTACTATTAGTATGTTTGTTAAACGTAATAGATGAATATAGGATTGCATTTTTTTAATTTCCGCTGCGTATGCGATCCTTCATGGTCAACTCTTGGTAAAACCCTCCAAACGAACTCGTTTGGAGCTCTAATTTGATCATTAGGCTATCTTTGAACAATATTATCTAATGCCAAATAAAATAAAATGTAGTTTGGGTCTCGAGTGTCACTATTCACCTCAGGATATACTATTCATGACCCAAAAAGTAATATTCATGAAGTCGAGATTTTGTGGCGTTACACATTTAATTGAGTAATTTGAAGAAATCAGCTTGTATGACCACGAATCAAGATTATAACGAATTCCTCTATTGTCAAAAATGAAAATTTCAAAAAATTTCAAGTAAACCCTTCATTACAACCGGAAAAAACAACAAACTGCATCCTCTAATCGACCTCATTACCTTGAAGAACTACTAATTGAGCTCGTTCTCAAGTATTCCTAGTTGATGTCTTCGAAAATGTAGTACAAATTGTAGAAGGAAAAAGAGCTTTTGGGGAAGAAGAACGGTGAAATGAGAGAAAAGGACTTTAGCAAAAAATAGAGAACAGTAAGCAATGTAAACCTTTCAAACACCAAAAATTGCCAATTTCACAACCAATGTTTGAGACAAAGTCAGGATGGTGAGATGTAAACCCTGAAGTAAACATATGGTTTTACTGTGAAGTTAAAAGGAAACAAAGGAGTAAAAATACACAGGAGCAAGAGTTATTACCAACTTGGGGCTTCAATGAGAATACAAGTATATCACTACCTTCCAATACCTTTTCAAAATCTAATCACGAACTGAATTGGTACTCACTATCCACATAAGTAACACCAATACGCTATCTAAACTAATAAACAAGAAGATAATTTGGGGAGGGGACAAGAGGCAAAAAGGGCACATGTATTGTATGTAAATGGACAATGTGAAATGGTATTTACCTTGACCGTATGAAATCAATTCTCTACTCCTTATTCATCTCTATTAAGAATTCAAACTCAGTTATGTTTTAGTATCAAGTCTTCTTCAATATAGAGTAAATCATTGAACACAAACTACAGGAAGTTCCCTATCAAAACCTCAGTAGAAAACTATGCACTCAAATCTTATTGTTCAAATCTCCAAAAAACCACAAATTAAAATTACTTACCATTTTTACACCCAAATATCTTCATCATTGACAATGGGGTTCTAAAGCACCCATTCACCACTTCTAAGAAGAAAGCTCACGCTATTAGAAGGTAGATTGGCGAGAGGGATTGGAGTGATCGGTAGTGATGGTGCGTGAAGGATGTAAGACGCCGGATTGGAAAAGATCTGGGTAAATTTCCAACAGAGAGAGGGTGAATATTTGAGGATTAGAAATAAATTTAGAGTTCTGAAATTATTTTTTTTCTTTTCTGAAAATTCATGTAAGTCATGTGTGTTCAACTGGCCGCTCCATAACGGAGCGTGTATGACACTTCCAAATTTTCTTCCAAAATAGCTTAACATTAAGAAGATTCGATAACGTTTAGACCTTAATTGAGCATATTAAAATGTTTGACCTTAAACTAATCAAACTTTAAAAAGTTTGGCCCCAATTTAGATAATTAGCCCTAATGGAACAAACTTCCATGACTACAACCTAATCACAAATAGCCATCTGAAACAATTATGATTTTAGCTTTTCTCCGTTGCTGGCCTACTTCGCCAATTTTTTTGCTGGCCTGCTTCGTCAATTTTTGCCAAGTTGGTCACTAGTAGTTACTAATCACCTGCTTCGCCAATTTTTTTGCTGGCCTGTCTTCGCCAATTTTTGCCAAGTTGGTCACTAGTAGTTACTAATCACACCATGAACATGTAAATATGGAAGCTTCCGTCATTACGAGATTTTCTCTTTTCCTAACTTTGAAAAATGCAATGTAAAGTATACAAACAATAGCAAAGTTTTAATTATAAAAATTTAATGCATGGTATAAAAGTAAAAGAAAAAAAATTAAACTTCTTCAATAATGTACAGCAAACTTGATCAGCAGTAACACTTTGATTGAAGTGCTACCCACAAAGAGAAGTATATATATGTATTGGTTACACATACAAGTACTTTCCAAGCTGTATATCTATTATTCCCCTTTTGGCACACTCAAGGGGCGAATAATAAGATTGGAATAAGCATGTATCATGCACATAAAAAAATTATGGATAACGCATCCAATTAGAGAGATGTTATGATTAGTGTTGAAATGGTATTTAGGAAGTGAGGATGAATTTCTTCAACTATTTAGCGAAGTACTGCATATATTCAAACACCCATGAAGGCAATAAATTTCATCGACTAGAAAACAAGCTCAGGTTAGTTCATATTAATTTATTCTTGGTTGTAGTGATCGCCAAGCCTTAGTGCTGTCCGTAGATTCCTGCCGTCCCCGTGTTCGGCTGAAATTGTCAGCCGTCCTTGGCCGTTAAATTCACCGATTATGAGATTAACACTCAGACTATTAACCCCACAAACTCTATAAATATGTGTTAGAAAACCATGATTGTAGTAAGCAGTAGGAGTGCCTTTGTGTTCTAAACAGAATACAATCACAAGAGCTGATTTCTTCATTCACAGATTCATGGCTTCTCCAAGTGTATACGTTGTGGTACTTGCACTTATTGCTGCCATTGCTGGGGTAACCACTGAAGCTGAAGAGTTTGTAGTTGGGGATGAAACTGGTTGGACCATCAACTTTGATTACAAAACTTGGGCAATGGGCAAGGACTTCCGGGTTGGAGACAAACTCAGTAAGTAAATAACTTCCTTTTTAATGCATTAACAATATAAGTATTGGTTAAAAATCACCAAACAAGATTCTTTCTTTCTTTCCATACCAAGCTGTTTTAATTATTTCCACTACATGTAAATGATGGTGGCAGTTTTCAAGTATCCAGTTGGCAAGCACAC
>JAOSBL010000002.1:9602537-9617348 GCA_027568915.1 Erythroxylum roraimae
AGATTGAGATTTTGATTTATTAATTTTTGAAAGGTTTTGGTTCATATGGCTTAAGATTGGTATGGGTTTGTGTTTCCCTTCCATTGTTAAGCCCCCCACTTTAAAGCTTAAACCCTTACCTTCTCATTTGAGATATACCTTTTTAGGTAAAAACCATACCCTACCCATCATTATCTCAAACCAAATAGATATTGAGTAAGAAGAGAAAGTGGTGGAGATCATTAGGAAAATGATGAGAGCTATGGGGTGGCAAATTTCTGATATAAGGGAAATTAGCTCCAATGTGGTGATGCATAGGATTAACCTAGAAGAAGGGTGTAAAACTGTGAGAGAGCGACAAAGATGGTTAAATCCAAACATGCAAGAGGTTGTGAAGAAGGAGGTAATAAAGTTGTTAGATGCAAGGATTATTTATCCTATTTCAGATAGTGAGTGCGTGAGTCCGGTACAATGTGTGCCTAAGAAGGGAGGCATAACAGTGTTGAAAAATGAAAAAGGTGAAAAGATTTCTACTAAGACCATCACAGGTTAGGGAGTATGTATTGATTACTAGAAGCTCAATTTGGCCACTAAGAAAGATCACTTCCCTTTACCTTTTGTGGACCAAATGATTGAGAGGGTGGCTGGCCATGCATTTTACTATTTTCTTGATGGATACTCAGGGTACAATCAGGTGGTTATATACCTACAGGATCAGGACAAGACCGGTTTCACTTGCCCTTATGGGAATTTAGCTTATTGGAGGATGTCATTCGATTTATGTTATGCACCTACCATATTCCAAAGGTGCATGATGGTCATATTCACGGACATGAATGAGAACTTCATGGAGATATTTATGGATAATTTCTCTGTCTTTGGAAATTCTTTTGATCAATGCTTGTTGAATTTAGACAGAGTGCTTCAAAGATGTGAGGAATCTCATCTAGTTTTGAACTGGGAGAAGTGTCACTTCATGGTCCAAAAGGGAATTATATTGAGCCATAAGATCTCATGCAAGGGGATTAAAGTAGATCGAGCTAAGATCGAAGTAATTGAAAATCTACCACCTTCCACTAATATAAAGGGCATCCGAGCCTTCCTTGGTTATGCAGGGTTCTATAGACGGTTCATCAAGGATTTTTCTCTTATCGATAGACCCTTAACTCAATTATTAGTTAAAGATGTGCCTTCTGTTTTTTATGATGCTTATTTGGAGACTTTTAACAGGTTGAAGAAGCCACTTATATCAGCACCCATTCTGACATCGCTGGATTGGTTTCTTCGTTTCGAAAGTATGTGCTATGCAAGTGATCATACCATTGATTGTGTCATTAGTTAGCGAAAGGAAAAGAGGTTACACGCCATCTATTACGAAAGCAAGATCTTGGCGGGAGCACAACTGAATTACACAACTACGGAAAAGGAGTTGCTTGCTGTGGTACTTGCATGTGAGAAATTTCGTTCTTATCTTTTAGGCTTGCATGTCATTGTTTTTACATATCATGCAACATTGTGATATCTTTTTGCAAAGAATGATACCATGCTAGGCTTATCCGGTGGGTTCTGCTCTAAGAATTTGATATTGAGATTAAAGACAAGAAGGGAGCAGAAAATGTTGTAGCGGACCACCTCTCGACACTCAAAGGAGGTCACTATAAAGAAGAAGAGGAAATCGAGGAGAGCTTTCCTAATGAGGCTCTAATGATGGTAGATAATCTGTAGATATTGCAAACTACCTCTTAGGTAGTATTTTTCCTCCCGATCTTTCTTATCAACAGAGGAAACGGTTTGTATTTCAATGTTCTCATTATATTTGGGATGAACCTGTACTTTATAAGATATGTGCTAACAGTGTGATTCGCAGGTGTATTCTCGAGGATGAAATGCTTGAAATTTTGATTCAATGTCATAGTTCACTTTATGTGGGGCATTATGGAGCTAACAAGACCGCAACTAGGATCTTAGAGTGTGGATCCTATTAGCCAACCTTGTTTAAGGGTGCTCGAGATTTTGTGCTAAAGTGTGATAGGTGTCAAAAAGTGGGTAACATATCGAAGAATGATGAGATACCACTTTCAAAGATCATGGAGGTGGAGATATTCGATGTATGGGGATTGGACTTTATGCGACCATTCTCATCCTCTTCAAATAACACTTATATATTATTTGGAGTTGACTATGTTTCCAAGTGGTGGAACTTACTTCCTAGAGCCAAAAGAGATAATGAGAGCATAGAGATAGGGGGAGATTAAAGATTTCATTCCCGATTGGGCAAAAAGCACCCCATCATCCAGATTTTCTAGATTGGGCAAACAAGAGGAGGACTGCCCCTTCCAGTCTTATTTCAATTTCTTTCTCTTCTAGCATGTTTATCATAGATTATTGGATTGTTGGGGATGTTATGGATATTATGATTGGCTAAAATAATTTTTAGGGTTTGTTGTTGAACTATTTGTGAACCTTTGGTTATTGATTTAATGATATACATGTTCTAGTTATTTATTGTGCTTAAACCTTGCAATAAATCGAGAGAGTGAGCTTGGTAATCTGTGTTAATTTTATAACGAGAGTTGTCAATTAATAGGCCTATAAGTAACAAGTTATTGATTTATTAGAAGAGATTTCAATAGATCAATACACTGTCGATAGAATAGCTTCATATCTAGTTAAATGTTTCTGAAAGGCTTTGCATATCGAAAGATCCCAAAGTTAATTCTAATTTATTTAACTAGCGACATTTACTTACACCTTGAGAGAGGGTGGCTAGAATTTTAGGAAATCTTGGGTCAAGCATAAATTAAATCAATTAATCAGAGGGAAGCAAGTAGGTATAATGACAAATCTTAATGTTTAATCTTGATTTTCTCCAAGTTTTAGTTTACGATTTTGGTTTGGATTGTATTGTTTCCTGTTACTTTTAGTTTGTCTTTATTTTACTTATCTTTTTTAATTCGATTGAAACGATTTCTTAAACAAAAAAAAACCTAAATTAAGTGGTGCCTAAGCACAATCTTCGTGGGATCGATATCCGCTTTCAACTACAAATACGACCCGTATACTTGCAATTTTTAGCGTAAGATTAGTTATGTGTTTTGCATTCAACATACATATATAGTACAACTCATGATCTTCATGTTAAGAATTAGTTTGATTTATGTCGCATGTTTAGCAAGGTTATTTAGTTGTCCAAGTCTTTAGGAAGTCAGTAAATTGTTGCTAAGTTGTTGAGTCATGGTAGTAGTAGTGGGTAGTTTTTATTAATGCTTTTGTGACCCATGTTGTCCACTATACGTAAGCCTTATATAAGGCCTTGTTCTGATAATTTAATTGAAGTGTGTGAGTTAATATCATTTCCTTTTATCTCATTGTTCTTATCTTCTCTGCTTACTCTTCTTTTTATCGTTTATGTTCAAAAATTCCAACATGGTATCAGAGCCATAGATTCTTGAAAAAAAAGTCTTCCAATGGTTGCTAGCAATTCAGCTACTCTCCTACCCCCAAATTTCAATGGTGAAAACTATCAAGTATGGGTTGTGAAGATGAAAGCTCATTTAAGAGGTCTCGGCTTATGGCAATGGGTGGAAGAAGAAAGGGAATTACTAGCCTTAGGAAATAATCCAACACTAAATCAAATAAGAGCTCATGAAGAAGAAGCAGCAAAAGGCCCAAGAGTGTTATCTATTATTTTCTCTGCAGTTTCAGAATCAGTTTTTACAAGAATTATGACTTGTGAAACAGCTAAAAACGCTTGGGACATGCTGAAAGAATTATATCAAGGCAATGAAAGAATGAAGAAGATGCAAGTTTTAAACCTCAAAAGATATTTTGTAGCTTTAAGCATGAAAGAACATGAGAGCATACAAGAATATTCTGATTGATTGATGACTTTGGTGAACAAAATACGGCTATTAGGAGAGGATCTATCCGAGAGCAAAATTGTAGAAAAGATTTTCATAAGTTTGCTCGAAAAATTTGAGGCAAAAATTTCATCTCTTGAAGATTCAAGAGATATTAATGATTTAACTTTATCCGAATTGATTAATGCTTTGTAGGCACAAGAGCAAAGAAGGGCCATGCGGAAAGTTGAAACTGAGCAAATCGATGAAAGAGCTCTTCTAGCCAAATCATCAAAAGGAAAAGGTACATTTCCTCAATATGATCATTGCAAGAAACCGGGGCATGAAGAGAAAGATTGTTGGCATAAGGGAAAACCTCAATGTTTCAACTGTAAAAAATTTGGACACCTACAGAAAAATTGCAGACTAAAAAAGAAGCAAGCAAATATGGTGGAGTTAGTTGGTGAAGAAACTCTTTTTTGAGAGTTGGTGAGATGTGCACCAAGATGTTTTTAGAGAGACGTACTCTAATGATTGTAGGTTGGTGAGAAGGGCATCAACAAGAAGATGAGATATGCATCAATAGGTGAAGAGAAGTGCTTTACAGAATATTCTGAAGATGGGGAGAAGTGCTCCAGAAAATTTGAATTACCGTGTAAAAGAAGTTGTGCTAGTGTTGTCTTAGCCAAAGTTGTCAATTTGTTTCCTAAACTGAACTCTCCAGAATTCAGTTTAAGGGAAGTTGTTAAGAATTAGTTTGATTTATGTCGCATGTTTAGCAAGGTTATTTAGTTGTCCAAGTCTTTAGGAAGTCAGTAAATTGTTGCTAAGTTGTTGAGTCATGGTAGTAGTAGTGGGTAGTTTTTATTAATGCTTTTGTGACCCATGTTGTCCACTATATATGTTCAAAAATTACAACACTTCATAATAGTAATTTACAGCTCGTAATGTATCGTGACAATAATAATCATGATACACCTCTATAATTAGAAGATACATGTCCATAATTAGAAGATTACGACAATCCAAGTGTATCTACAATGATCTTGCTTATCAGTTATATGTTAATAAAATTCATAAAAGTTCTACATTTTGTTTCGTTCAATTTGATGGCACTTATAGTAGTTGGTCCAAGTAAATGGAAATGCACCAAAGTGGAAGCCATAATGTTAATAGTTTTATGGTTCTTATAATTAATATTACCTAAATAATTCGTATAAATTAATAAATAGTTTATGATATATAAATATAAATTAAATAATATTAATTGTAAAATTATTAAGATAATAACTCCTTAAATGTTTTTCGTGCAAAAGATTTAAAAAATTTTCCTCTGTAAATATTCAAATCATTTTCAAGCTTTTGGACTTCTCCATGTGTTTTCTACAAAAGGACAAGGTTTATAATGTTCACAAAAGAAACACTGTTTCTTGGTCTAAATCATTACTGATTCCGTCAATCCTTCCTTCTTGACTACATTTCCTCTGTAGAATTACGGTCTCATTTAACTACAACCATTACACAAATCAAATAAAAGAGAATCCTTAGTTCCTTACTGAAAACACTATTTGGAAACGAAAGTGAATAGGATCGTAACCTGTAAACCACTTATTTTATGTGACGGAACTAAAGCAAACCCACTTCCAAGGGGAAGGGATGATTCTTTTACAAGAGGTAACTTGAAAGAAACCTCCGACATTGCCACCTTCTCATGTACTAACACTGCGCAAAAGGATATAAAGCTATCAACATTGGCTGGATTTTCTAGTCTGTTGATTTATTGAAATGGACGCAGTAAACTTGAAGCCCTCGTATGAAGATTTCGAACCCTTTTGCAAGTGGCAAAGAGAGAAAGACCATGACACTCTTGAAGTCCATCTCCAAGGTAATTTCAATTTCCCTATCCAATTCGCATTTCCTAACCATACTCACATTTAAAAAGGCGTATCTTTTCTTATACATATATAGGATTCAAAAAGGAAAATTTGAAAGTTCAAATAAACGATTCGATGATCATAACCATAACTGGGGCAAGTCTTCAAGGAGGCACTCCCTGGCGTCGATTCCGGAAGGACGTCAAGCTCACCAAACATTACCAAACATTACAAACAAAACGAAGTTTGGGCAAAATTTAAGGGTGAAATTTTGTATGTAGTCCTTCCTAAGAAAGATTCTCCTCGCTCCGGAATATCACCCGTCTTTGAGAAGAGTGAAAGCTTGCCATCGACTTATTTGTGTGATATAGAGACCTCTTCATGTTCCAGACTAAAAATGATTAGCTTGAACTGGGCCATGCTAACAGGAGCACTTGCTGTGGTGGTCGCTTTCGGGGTATATGCTTACAATTTCATGGGCTCATCTCAGAGGTCAATGCATGTTTTCAAGTTATGCCTTTTATTCTAAAAAGAATTATAACTCTTCAAGACTGGAACAAATTCTGTAATTAAAAATGAAATTTATGTGAACCCACTGTCAGCAAATCTCGCGTGATAATACACATGCAAATCCATACACAATAAACCTAGTTCAACAATTCCAAAGATAATAAAAGAGAAAGAGAAGTCAAGGAAAAGTAACTTATATTTTCATTATCAAAGGCAATCGAACACGGTTACACCAACTTTCACGTCTCCTTCTAACCTCACTCTAAAAAGCTTTCAGATGAAAACCTCGAGAGACATCCTTCGACCTGAAAATCCCAAAAACCCTAAGAAATCCCTCCCACGAGATAAACCGCCAGATGATGAGGTCCAAAGAGGATAGGGAAGGGCGACCCCTAATGTACCACCATGGCCATCCATGCATGTTCCATCGTACCAGGAAAAGCTTTTGGGCAAGTTTGAGAAGATGAAAGATAAACCAAAGATGGATCCCATCGATCTCTTGGCTTCTAAAGTCATGATGATGCGGTTTCGAAATGAGGATGTCCTCTATCCAGAGTTCTCTATTGACCCCCAGTTTAAGCAACATCTTATGTCTGATTGGCGCAACAAGCCATCATTGTTAAAGTTCTTGGGAGAAATGTTGGCTATAAGGTTTTGTATACAAAAGTGCACCAGATGTGGAAACCAAAGGGCGAGCTTGATGTCTTGGATTTAGGCTCTGACTACTTTCTCATTAACTTTAACATTGATGATGATTTGAACAATGTGATCAATAATGGTCCTTAGATGATACAGGGCTGCTATCTCACAGTGAGGCAATAGACACTGGAATTCAGACCCTCCACATCATATATGAATAAGATCCTGGCTTGGGTATGGTTCCCAGAACTACCAGTTATGTACTATGATGAAAATGTTCTGCGAGTCTAGGCTTCTGGGGTAGGGATTCCTTATCATGTTGACTTAAACACCTCATACGCTACTCGTGGTCAATTTGCTAAAGTGTGCGTCGAGATTGGCCTTGCCAAGCCTTTGGTGGGGAAGATTTGGTTTGATGATGGGGCTAGAAAAAATTTGCTTTACTTGTGGTGTGTATGGGCACGTTCAATCCTCGTGTCCTTTATTGACGCCAGCAACCCACATGCTGGCTTCTGCTGCGGTGAGCAGTGAAGGTGTGGCTGAGGAGCACCCCCTATTGGTGATATCGGTGCAGCAGGTAAAGCCGACGACAAGACTGAGAAGACTCAATGTTTTGGGGAATGGATGATTGTGGACAGACGTAAATGTCATCCTTCCTGCCCCAAAAATCCAGACACGATCCAAGGAGAGGATACACGGGATAATCGAAATAGATACCAAGCATTAAATGAGGAGATCACAGAGCAACAGTTAGAAACAACTGAGTTCCATATTGGAAGTGTCGATGTAGCAGTGACTTCTTCCAGGCTAGTGTTGAGGCAGTATAAGACAAAAGCGGTTGGTAATAAAAATAAGCCTAATGTCAAGTCCAAGCTTAGTGTGGAATAAAGCAAAGCTAGGGCCCAGGCTCTACAAGTCTCGAATGATGCGAATAATGCTAAGGGATGCCAGGTTATTCTTGCTCAGAAGGACCCAGGTTTTGCTACAGGTGGGGAGGTGAACATGGGGTTGGTAAAATAGTTAGCTGGCACTTTCCAGCAGATTTTTTCTTCAGATAACAGCCAGAACATCATGCCTGGTGAGCAATACAAGTCACAAAGGGATGCTACTATCTTAGGTAATCCTCCTGACCCAGGCACTATTGCACAGGACAAAGACATCACAGTGTCGTTGTCCTCTTCAGATAACCAGGAAGGCATCGTGGGAATGGAGGTGGATTCCGCTTAGGATCCTGAACATGTTCCTGAGACTGCCATGGTTATGGAGGTAGAAGATTCCCATCTGGAAGGTGATTCAGGACATTAGGCCATGCTTGTTTGGGTTTGTGTCACAATTCTGTTCTCTTGTTATTTATTGATTAATGCTAATATAATTTGTTAGAATTGTCGTGGGGTTGGTAAGAAAAATTGTTCCTGTTGTTAAAGATATCAAGCGAACTCATAATCCTGCTATCTTGTTCTTGCTGGAAACTCATATTTCAGGCTCTCACGCTTCGGGTCCTTAGGTTTAATATGGTTGAGAGAGTCGAGACTGTTGGCTATGCTGGCGGTACTTGGGCCCTTTAGAATTCTTATTCTACTAACATTTCCATTCTCTAATCCCATAAACAATGTCTATCTCTGGTTGTCCATGGTCCGAATGGTAGAGACTGGGTGTGTTCTGTTGTCTATGCTAGCCCGATTAACTCCATTAAGGAACCCTTATGGGAGTATTTGACAGATGTGAGTACAGATATTAACCTCCCCTGGCTAGTTATTGGGGACTTCAATGATTATCTCCATCCTAGTGAGAAAAGAGGTGGCAACTTTGATTGGAGATGTGCATGCATCTTTCACTCACGGATAGGTGTTTGTGGACTGCATGACATGGGTTTTAAGGGCTTTCCTTATACATATGCATGCAAGAGCCATGGAATCTTCACTACTCATGTTAGACTAGATCGAGCTTTATGCAATGCGAATTGGCAGTCTCTCTTCTCAGAAGCCTTAGATTATCATCTACCGCAAACAGTTTCTGATCTTAATCCTCTATTACTCAAGATGAATAATTTTATTCCTACTCCTTCTACAAGGCCGTTTCATTTTCAGGCTGCGTGGCTTCTATATGATGAGTTTCCTGGAGTTGTTAGCAAGGCGTGGACTCCTCATAAACATTGTGTCCAGGAGGCTATCCAGACGGTGACTCATGCAGCAAAGATTTTCAATACAACTGAATTTGGCAATATATTTCAGCGTAAGAGGCTTATTCTGGCGAGAATACAGGGTATTCAAACCTTTTTGGATAATTGACACTCATCTGTCTTGGTGGATTTAGAGGAAAATTTGAATGAGGAATACCGTAATGTTTTATGATAAGATGAATTACTATGGTTCCAAAAATCCAGAATACAATGGCTACAGGCTGGTGACAAAGCAACTAAATTTTTCTATGCTACTACCTTCTCTCGCAGGAAGAAAAATTGTATCGAAAAAGTACGACTACGATCGGGCTTATGGACCTCTAAACCTGACGCTATAGAGCACGAGGTCCTCTCTTTTTACAAGGACCTTTTCTGCACAACAGAGAGTATGACCAGGACAAGGCAACTGGGTGCCAATGGTATTCTCTCTGTGGAGGCTTGTGAATCGCTGGTTAAACCAGTTGATACTACGGAGGTACTTATGGCAGTTAAATCTATGAAACCTATAAAAGCCCAGGTCCGGATGGTCTTCAACCTATCTTTTACCAAACCCTTTTGGCAGGATGTGGGTGGATTTGTTGTTAGTATGGTTAAGCAATTTTTGAGAGTGGAGTTGTGCCTCATGATATTTCTAATACGCTTCTTGTCCTTATCCCCAAGGAAGAGAATTCGGTGACTATTAGCCAACGTCCGATTAGACTTTGTAATGTGATCTATAAAATCTTGACGAAAGTTATAGTGAATCAGGTTAGACCTTTTCTAGCAGACTTGGTCAATCTAGTTCAGGTTGCTTTTATCCCTGGAAGAAAGGCTTCTGATAACATAATCATTGCTCAGGAGGTCATCCACGTGATTAAGAGTTTGAGAAAGAGGAGTATGGCTGTGAAGATAAACTTGGCAAAAGCTTGTGATAAAGTTGATTGGGACTTTCTACGGTGGGTGTTAATGGAATTTGGCTTCCCCATGATCTATGTCAATCTGATTTTGAGCTATGTCTTAAGCTCTGTGTTGTCCATTGTATGGAATGGCTAGCGACTTGAATCTTTTAAACCAAAAAGAGGCCTTTGCCAGGTTTATCCTCTATCTCCCTATCCGTTTGTACTATGCATGGAGAAGCCCTCGGGGTTGATCATGAAGAAGGTTAATGAAGGCCAATGGAAACCAATTGGTACCTCAGCCAATGGTCCTCAAATCTCTCATCTCCTCTTTGCCAATGATGTCCTACTCTTTGTGCATGCCTCTAAGAGTCAAGCTAGAGTATTGCGTCTTACTATGGACGAGTTTTGCCAAGTATCAGGGATGCAAGTGAATAATGTCAAATCTAAAGCTTTTATCCCCAACAAAGTTTGTAGAAGGAAACGGGAAAGGATTAAATCTGCCTTGGATATCAATACCTCCCAACGTTTAGGGGCATACCTTAGTGTGCCTCTATGTACTTAGAGAATGACTAAGACTGATTATGCTGGGATCCTAGACAAGATTAACTCTAGACTAGCTGGTTGGAGGAGTAAGCTCTTGAACAAAGCGGGAAGGGCTACCTTAATCCAGGATACAATCACGTCTATTCCAATTTATGTTATGCAGTCCACTTGGCTTCCTCGAGCAGTGTGTGACGAGATTGATAAATCAGCGCGTGGATTTCTTTGGGGTAATAAAGGCATTCAGAAAGGGGTCCATCTCATTGCTTGGAATACTGTTACAACTCCAAAATCGTACAGTGGGTTACGTGTGCAGCAAGCCAAGGATTCTAATACGGCTTTGCCAGGTAAGATATGTTGGGACATATGTATGGATAGAAACAGTTTATAGGTGAAGGTCCTCAAGTCTCAATATTTGGTTGGCCAAGACTTCATGACATATAACCCTCCTTCGACAACTTCAACGGTCTGGAAAGGAATTATGAAAGCTATGGTTATCCTCAAAGATGTTTTTGGCTGGAGGTTAGGAGATGGGACATACATCAATTTTTGGCATGACAAATGGCTCTTTGCAGGCAATCTCGCTTCAGTTGTTAGGCAAGTCCTTGCGCATCTCACTGATCTTCATGTTGGTGATCTCCTCTCTCCATCCACAGGGTGGGATTTGACTCTTATTGCGAGCATTGTTCTCTTAGAGGACTGTGATCGAATCCTGGCGATACCTCCTCTTATTACCCATCAGGGTAAAGACCGCATTATCTGGTATGATAGCTGACTTTATCATGAATGTTCCATCTTTGGATGGACCGACTAGTTGGCGGTGGATTTGGAAACTTCTGGCAGCTCAAAAGCATAAGGTGTTCTTGTGGCTAGCGGCATGGAATAAACTCCTCACTAATGAAGTTCGATATGAGAGAGGACTATGCTTATCTCCTCTATGTGGGCGGTGTGGTACCAATACCAAAAGTGTTCTCCACTTACTGCGTGACTGCACTCATGCAAAACTTGTTTGGGAAGCAACTATGGTACAAAGAACTGACCACTTTTACTGAGAGCAACATATCTTTCTTTGGCTTAAAAGAAACTGTGTGCAGAATGGTAATGATGTTCATCGTACTTGGCGATTTATTAACACCTATTGGGTCATTTGGAGAATAAGGAACAAGTGCTTGATCGAAGGAGAACAAATCAATTGTCATGGGCAACTCTGTTAGGTTAATGGGCTACTTAGGGATTATATGAATGCTTTTGGTGTCTAATATAGTGGGATGCCTCAACAACATGTCTCTCTCCTTGTCCCCTCCTGATAATTGGCTGAAGCTTAATATGGATGGGAGCATCAATGGTAGTTCTGGACAGACGGGTATTGGCGGAGTGATTCGAGATAGTCATGGTAACTAGATAGCGAGTATTTCTTGCGGTGTTGGGATCACCACCATCATGGTTGCAGAACTCTTGGCTCTCAGATACGGTCTTACTTTTGCTAGAGGATTTCATTGTGATGACCTTATGATTGAATCTGATTCCATGGAGGCGTTGCGTTGCTTAGAATTTCCTACTGATGCCTTATTATTCCATATCCTTGCCAGTTTGATATATGATATCTGCTCCTATCTTGGCGGTGCTATACGGTATACAATCTCTCATGTTTTTCGCAAAAGGAATCAATGCGTTGATTTCTTAGCTCGTTTGGGATCGGGAAGTGTGCATGGGGAGTGTGTTTGGCACACACCTCCTCCTGGTCTGCGTAATCTTTTGCGCGTAGGTGCTCAAGGGATTACTTTTAGTTGTTCTTAGCGCTCATTTTTAGCGCATCTAATGTACCCCAAAAAAATTCTCCATATGACCCATAAAAGTCACAGTTATGAATAGAGTTCAATGTTTTGGAGCTTTTGTAAGACAAAGCAGAAGTCATAAACCAACTGTAGAAGACAAGTTAACATCAAATAACAGTGCAAAACCTAATGACAGACGTCGTAGGTAGGTTCATTCAACATCAAATGAGAATGGCGAATTCCTTTTTGGAGCCATATATTCAAAAGGTTATCACTCGTCAGCCATTTTATAATATTCAAACTACATTCGAAGAAAATTTTGCAATTTTAGTGTGTAATAAATGAATAATTTAATTAATTGACACGCAAAAATTTGTTCTTCCGTTTATTTTCTTTATGTGATCTTCAACTTTTTCATTAAGAAATTTAAAAGAATGAATATCTATTAAGGTTTTAAAAAAGAGAGAAATATAAAGTTTAAGAGGAATTTCAAAAGAATTTTTAAATTTAAGAAAGATTTACAAAATGATAATTCTTACTATCTTTTTTTCTCTGTTTTTTTATTTTTTGTTCTTCTTTTTGAATTAGTGGTAAAAGTTAAATTTTGGGTGTTTCTAATATTATTGTTAATGGACTATGCCTCCTTCTGACAATATAATTTAGATTTAATTATAAAAAATCTCAAATTTTACTTAATTTTATAATTATAGATTAAACTTTAAAAAACAACAATTAAACATCTAAATTTTTAATTCTTACAAAGTTAGCTTGACATTCGTATTTCCGTTAATAGAATTGACATAACAAGCCATGTCAGATGTTTTTTTAGATACGTAAAATAATAGGTAGAATAGATTGTACATGTTATAATTTTGTTTAATTAATTAATTAATATTAAATAAAATGAAAAAAAAATTAAAACCATAAACCCTAACCCATTTGAATTCGTCTCTTTAGTTGCAGGTTGCACCTTCCCCACTCCACGGGCCCACTATCTCGGGCTAGATTTGAGCCCAGTGAAAATTATTAAACTGGGCTTCGCCTGAGGCAAGATCAACCGATAGTAAGCCATTGCTACCCCTGGTCTGTAAATTAGGTGTCATCATATTTAGTACAATGCACCACCGCATCAGTCATCATAAAAGGAATATGCAGTACTTTCGCTTCATGCTTCGATAAAACTGACAAATACCATTAGTACGTAATTACTTATTTTATGAATATTCATTCAATTAATTTTTTATAGATTTTATTTAATAAATCAATAAATGTTATAAATAAATGTTCATGAAATATAACAGACACGAAATAACAGAACAAAGTGATCAAAACTCATTGAAACTAGTTACTCTACAAGGCACAAATTAAATACAACTTCATTGAAACTAGTTACTCTACAAGGCACAAATTAAATACAACTTCATTGCCTCGGGAATGGAGAAACCATCGGATGTGTAGAGACTAGAGAGAGGAACATATTCTTAGGTGCAAAAAGTTTCACTTCTCAATGGCGCTGTAAATTTATTATGGACGACCGTCTTGGGGAGGTCTAACGAGACTAGAAGCCATGCTTGTTTAAGATGCTTCTTGCTGTTTAAAAGAAACAAGTAAAAATAGAATAAAGAAAACATCACCCTCACACATATAAATTAGAGGATGACGTCATATCAAATTTAATTGAGAGACTCAAACTTAGAACTTGTTAAAAATAGATAGATACATACACGTCTGTAACTCCATGTGGCTGCCGCTACCTAAGGATCTGATTCCAAATTCTTGATCAAAACGCGTTGAAGACCAATTAAAGGGAAGGTGGCTGTACGAAAACCAAGTCCACCCATAACTATAGCCGAGTCCATATGGCATATAGGACTATTGTTTGGGGGTTTGGCCAATGCAACGCAAGGCAAGGCAACTAATGAACAAACTCCTAATTTGCTTCTGGCAACAACCAACAAGAAAGAAACATGACTGACCAATTCTGTAACTTGCAAATGACAAGCAGAGATTCACTTAAGCCAGTGCAACGCACGGCAAGGCATCTAATGAACAAACTCCTAATTTGTTTCTGGCAACAACCAACAAGAAAGAAACATGACCAATTCTGTAACATGCAAATGACATGCAGAGATTTATATTTGTGGTCGCTCTCACTGCCTCAGCAAATGATGGTACCGTTTAGGATGGGACCACGCAACATCTCACTCTCAACTACAATATCAATATCAATATCAATATAGGATTTATTACACTTTTAGAAAACTGCTATTATTAATTAATCAAACTTATTTTATAAAAATAATAAATTTATTATTTATAATCACCATACCAAACTTTTTCCTTAGTTATATTTTGATTTATAAACGTATAAAAATGACAAATTAAAATGTATAAAAAAGCTATCATATGATTAAAAAAATAAGTACTTACACACACACATACATATAATAATAATAAATTTACTTTCATTTGGGCCTTTTTTTAGTTCAATTTTTAGAGTCGTTTTGGTGAATTATTAATTAAAATTTTACATCAATTTCATTAAAGGCATTTTATAATAAAAGTCACAAAGATTAAGATTACAATTTTTGACACATA
>JAOSBL010000002.1:9702012-9716585 GCA_027568915.1 Erythroxylum roraimae
ACGAAAGGGACAACACACAGAAACTTCAATCTTCGAGTTTTCATTGTATTCAGTTGTGAGAGTGAGAAAATCAGAGAAAAATAGTCAGAAAGCGCTAGAATACTGACCTTGGGTACTGAAGAGTTTTGAGACTCTTTTGCAAGTGTTTATAGAAATACTCAATTTTTGTATATTTTTCTTCTTCTTCGGCGTTAGTGAAATCTCTCCACTATTGTCAAGTGGGAACTTTGGATGTAGATAGCGTTTCACTATCGAACCAAGTAAATTGTGTCTTCTTTGTTTTTCCTGCATTTGTGATTTCTGCAAAAAGTAACCAAGCTTATCATATTCTATATTAAAGATAACAGAAAAGCAGTAAGAAACCCAACACAAACATTATCATTTAATTCGATATTGTGATGTGTATAGACAAAAGCACTTTAAATAGGGTATCCAAATTCAGTATCACTTTCAATTTGATGGAGAAAATCCATCCAGTTAAGTACCGCCCTATGTTTCCTTGCAAGAATTAATAAATCGATGATGTTCAAGAAAGATCTTTTTCTCTGAAGAATATCGTTTGTATACCGATAATAAGACTTGCACGATTTGGAATCTGATAGAGAAGATGTTTGCTATGAACGTATTGTAAGCTCTGAAAAGCGCAGTGTAATGGGTCCTGCACATACATCAAAGTCTTATTCAAACTTTAGCAGAAAATGCGCACATACGAACGTTTTCTCCACCAATCCATTGTCGATTAAGCTTAAACCTCGTCAATATTGGACAGGAAATGCTTTTAGTTACTTCTCAATTAGCATTCATTTGTAAGCTGAAAATTAGGTTTACAAACGGTTAACCAGTAACACTCTACAAACAGGAACAACGTTTCTGTTAGAGAATCGCCATAGATGTTCAATCATGTACAAACTTCAACCACAAAAATGCAGCGGTCATTTCCCATTCGTCTTGGGTTCCTATTCTATCTCCACAGAAACTCTACCAGAAAGTCAGTACTTTGGAGCAGCTGGTGTTCATGTATTTCCTCCTGCCTTCTCCAAATCAGGAAGGTCTGCATTTAAAGATGAACACAGACGGAAATTATAACATTAATGTAACAGCAAGCGTAAACAATTCCTTCAAAGTAAAAGTTGCACTGGGCTCAAGCAGAAACAGGCTGTGCTTGGCTGAGGACTGAAATCCAGATTGGCCATATTACTAAGAAGGGCCCAACATTAACAAAAATCATAATCCAAGGCAAGCAGAACATGTATGACCGGTTAGTTACACCTCATCAAAACAATCACTAGAGAAATGAATATGAACTTTTGTATTGTTGTTGATTGCGCACAACTAGTGCAGCTTACTATGCGTTTAAGGACGTTCTACATAAGGAAAACTTACAAAGCATTCCTTCACCATCGCTGCTCTCATCATCTTCAGGATACTGCAAAAAGGGAACATATTTGGTGAGTCAGCACAAACATCTTGCAACACTAAATCAATTCTCCACGTCAAGATAGTATTGCATGAAATTGGGATTACCACAGGGTTGTCATCATCGCTAGCCAAATCAGCTGCAAAGACAAATAAACATTCACATGAAAAGTCAGTTAAGCACTAGCTCCAAGGCTAAACTAGTATAAACATTGAAAACATATCATGAGAAATTTAGTAACTAACACACAGCTGCTATAGCATGAGTAATGGACAAGTTGGGGCAACTTTGCCGAAGTATATTGTTGAGTGGTTTTACAAATTACCAGATTCAATCTATGTTGAGAAAAGAAACTGCCTTACTATAAGGGACAAACAAGGGTGGCAGGGATCAACCATATAACATTCTTTTGTTTATTAGAGTAGTGCTCTAAAGGCAATTACCTTTAGCACTTTATATAAACTTTATTTTGATTAATGAAGTGAAAGACAATTTTCATTAATTTGATGCTCATTTATTTATGAATTGATGTCTATCTTAAATCGAATTAATAAAATTCATGATACAAAACATAGCGTGAAGTAAATCATGATGAGATCATGATAATGAGATATTATGTGTAACTATGTTAGTGTCTAAATTATCCTTAGTCATAAGATTAATGAGACAAGACATGGTTAATCCAAATAGACTAGCACATGTTATACTTCTTGATTTGATCAAGCAGTGGATCTCATAAACTGTAAGTATGAGATATTTAGAATTAACATGTGGATGCTTACTAAGAATAGTAAGTACATCGAATGACCCGCTATAATATTATCATATGGATGATCTATCAAATGTCAATGATTAATCTCATCATAGCAATGGTGCAAATATCTTTAGACTTGAGGTACTCAAGAATATCTTAAATACGGATCCTGTACTTTGACACCATTCCTTGTTGCCTCAAGATGAGGTCGCTCATAGGGTGGTGATTAGATACAACGATTGGTATTCGAAGGTAATTGGGTAGGCAATAAAGAATTCACCACTCCTAATAGAAGGAGATGATACCCATGGCCTATTGTCAGGGTCATTACTCGGGAGTCTCTGGCCAGAGCAATTATGTGTCATGAAGAGAGTTTTCAATGACATATAGAGTAATGCGATCCCTAGGACAAGAATTAACAACGCTTGGACTAGATGTGACGTAGTGAGTCTAGTGAGAGTTGACACATAGCTCATACTCTGAACCAAGTAGGGTATAACATAGTGAAGGAACAAATTACACGGTAATTGACTATGAAAAGGTTCGTAAGTCGAATAATTAACTATCGAAGAGTTCGAGTGTTAATTCACTTACATTCCGGTAAATTGGCATCATGAAACCCTTCATGATTTGCTCGGTTTAAAAGTTAATTCAAGTAACCAAAATAACTGAAACCTAAGGGTCACACGCATAAAAGATTAGATGAAAAACAAAATGTGCATGACTGTCAATTAAGCAAGCCGGCCATAATCGTCACCGACTTAATGATAGATAGTATATAAGTGAGTTCTTTACTTATGTACACGTGAATTTTTAGCCATAAAACACAATCAATAGAGAGACTAAGGGTCCAGAAGAGTTCTGAAAGTTGAGAGGAGGGATCTTGAAATTTATTCATGCAATCTTAAGCAATTATTGTATGAGATTAATTGTATGAAACTTGGTCTTGATTTAACTCTCACTAGAGCATCTACTTGAATTCATCTTGTCTAGTGCTTTAACCACCTTTGCGTGCTCTCTAGAGGCCAAGGAAGGTGTTTGGTGTTTGCTACAACCCAAACAAGGAGAAGATTGAAGAAAGGAGGAATATTTGCAAGGTATATATGCTGTAATTTCATATTCTTATAATCTGTTTATACATGCACATAAATTATGTATTTTCTAGGGATGTCATGGGGTTGAAATTTTGATTCCGACACTTCCGCGACTTTGCAATGTATATAATGCATGAATCCATGACTCCCTAACATTGTCAACATAACTAAAGGGGCCAAAACAACATCAAAGGTTTAAACCAACATACGCATTCAAAATTAAACCATTACTACAATTGTACTTACAACTTGACTCTTCATCATCCTCGTCACACCATTTATTCCAGTCAACCTTAATGTAAGGTGCAGGCTTTTCTTCTGATTTAAGTAGTCTTTTCCACCAACCTTTCTCTTCTTTCTGGATTGAGCACCTAATGTTCCTTAACCCAACATTTGTCTTACAACCCTGCACCGCAAAACATTGAATCTTTCAAAAGCTTGAACCTATGAAGCATGTGAATGAGGACGACAGAGATTGCACCAAGCTTATTGGAATTGAAAGAAATGGTATGGAAACTAAGAAAGATTCAGGCAACAGCCAGCTGGATTTCATAACAACAAGTTAACGTCGTGTTACAGGGCTAAGTAGAAATTTGATCACATATATAATTGAGAAGCAATATTCGATCAACATAATATATCAAAAAGATTTATATTTATCAACAAGTCAGTTATTGCTTGATGTAACGTTTAAATCAATTATGCTAATCCATAATCAACAATGACGTACTTCTAGAAGTGACCTAATAAAGTAGTCACGTTTATCAAATAATGCATCATTGCTTGACCTAACCAGAATGAGATGCATGGTTTATATTCTTTAATCAAAATTAATTCTATGATTCACATAGTGAAGATGATTGTTAGAAGTCATAAACAAACTCTTAGTTTGTAAAATCATTACACACATGCAGAACCTCTAATGGATCATAGAAGAAAGTTGATTCAAGTTTGTTCACGAAATTTCCTACTGCTTCCAAAGGCCTGACCCGTCTTAGGGTAGGAAGGGTGCTCCTAAATCATTATTAGCTGACCAAATAAAAGTTCTCTCAATGGAGAAGAAACAAAATCAAGAGCATTCTCTCTACGTGTTATCAACAAATTTCCATTTTTCTTTTGATCGAAGTAAAGAGTAAATCTCTTTTATTGATTATAGTAACAAAACAGTTTATTTTGCCAATTAACTAAAGCTACAAGCATTCATTCTAAGATCATAGGTTAATTATTTCAGAACCTTTTTTCTTAACTCAGAAAAGTCCGCAACACCTATCTGCAAAACACGCAGAAATATACACACTCCAGTGAATGATTATTTCTCTTAAAGCACCTGAAAACAATACCACATTTTAACAGCCAACGTCTCAAAACAAAATGACACAACTTTCACCACACGCTCAATCAAATAATAACAGCAGATAAAACGTTGAAGAAAGACCCATTTTCAAGAAGTGAAAAAGGCACCAACTTTGTCACCCGAACTGCGAAAGCCAAAACAGAAGCTTGCAATGAAGCATGAGAGCTGAAGATAACCTGAGGTACAATGGGTCCCAAAAGCTGCAAAGTGAAATCAAAAGATTCACCTTGGACCCCAACAGCCGAGAAGCCAAAGAAACCCTCCGGTTCACACTTCACCGTTATGTCCTTGGCATCCGGTAAAGCCACCGTCAGGTAAACCTTATCCGATCGCTGAGCCCATAAAACCTCAGGATTCCGACTACAAGCAAAAAATGAAAAAGAAAAAGGAGTGGAGTAAATATCACTTTAAAAATACATAGAAAACAAAGTTTTTGTTACATAAACAAGCAGACAGAAAGAACCTCATCTCTTAGAAACGAGAGACAGCTTAACCAGAAAAACCTTGGAGGTTTCGAGGAACAGACGGATAGGGGGGTTTATAGAATCGGGTCGCTGTCGAGTCGGGTCACACTCACAGAGTCAATTCGGGTCAAAAGAGAAAAGACTGTATCTGTATGCTTATTTTATTTGTCGCTTGCTCGTGCTAAATTTGTTTTAATTATTTAATTAAATCGGTATCTTTTTATAAAAGGAAAAGAAAAAGAAAAAACGAATGCCCTCGTGTGTTGTCTTGGCTAGTTTCTCACTTTCTCTAGTTTCTCACTTTCTCTAGTAAATAGCCGTGTGAAAAATAGGGCATCGTCTCTAAAACCCTAATCCTTAAACCCTCCCTGAACGGAGGCATGGACCAACCAACCCAATCTCCCCAAAAATCCGAAACCCTACAAACCTTAACCTCCGGTCCACTCTCCTCTTCCCTATCCAGCTTGGCCTCCTCTTCCCAAGCTATCCCTTCCGAAAAAGATTTCCACTTCTACAACAATTTTAACGAATTCAAGCTCCCAATCCGCGGAATCGCTTCCAAGTCCCAATCTTTGCTCGAGTCGATTGGCCTCGCCGGTGGTCTTTTCAAGGAGAAAATGCAGTACCCTGGCGATATTGATGTGGAAGACGCCTACGATTGGCTCGTCAACATCAACGACGAGATCCTCGAGGGTTTTCAAGCGTCGGTCGATGACTTCGAGAGGGTTCGGAAGGAGGAGGAGGAGTTGGATGGGGTTTCAGGTGTGGATAGTCAAAATGGGTTTCAGTTGGTTTCTGGAAGGAAGAAGAAAGCAACAAAGGGGTTGATCAATTCAGAGACTGGAATGGCGGGTAGTGGTTCGGCGAGTGTGGTGAGTGAATCGCGAGTGAAGGTGGCTGATAATAAGAAGGGAATTGCAGGGGTTAAAGCGAAGGTGCCATTTCATATACCGACGATAAGGAGGCCTCAGGATGAGTATAATTTAGTGGCCAATAACTCGAACCAGCCTTTTCAACATGTTTGGTTGGACAGAACTATTGATGGATCGCGGTTTGTTCATCCTCTGGTTAGTAATCTGTTAGTCTTTTATTTTAAGGAATGGGTTGTTTTCACAAGCTGAGCATTATATATATTTGTTGCTTCAGTTAGTCAATAATCGGATACTGTTTCTTTTGAACGTTCTGAGTAATTTCTTGTCTATCTTGTTAATATTAGAATAGTTCCTCCGCTTCTTTCCTATAGCTTGCTCACTGTTAGAGCAAACACATTCGATTAATGTTATTTGGGGCTCGCAAAAACTGAGCTCATTATCGCTATCTTCTTAAGTCTGCCACCATTTTTTAAAAAAAAAATTGGTTGCATGCTCTAGCCCAGCGGGATTTAGTGATTTGTGATCAATGAGATTTATTAATTGGTAATTGAAATTTTGAGTTCTGGCCATCATGTTTATAGGTGTTAGCCCTTTTTTCCCTACTGAAAGAAAAGGTTACTGAATTGCTTTTGTTATTGTTTTTTAATGCACATAGGAAATGCTATCTGTTTTAGATTTTGTTGACAAAAATGTTGGGAGTGTTCAACCTGTTCCACCACTCCCAATGGAAAGTACTCCATTCAAGCTTGTACAAGAAGTCAAAGATTTGAAGGAAGTGGCTGCCAAGCTGCGATGTGTAAATGAATTTGCGGTATGCCTACTTATGCAAATTTATGTATCTTTCCAATTGTTAGCCATTGAATTGTGAAATAGATCTTTTCTGAATGGTATTAATGCTTGTTTTGGGGTCTTGAAATGTAAAAGCTAGCTATTTGGTTTCGTTATTTTAATAACTATTCACAGTGTTCAGTTTTGTACTTTAAGCATTTTGTTCCATTTTTCATGTTTGCATCATCTTGAAAATGAATTATATCTACTCATCCAATTTTCTTTTAATGTTCCTGACAAATTGATGTGCGTATGTAATTGGAAAGTGTTGAGTGTTGTCTTTAAATACAAGGCTGTCGTACTTTTGAGCACACATTTCTGAGCATTCATCCAGTTTGTTTGTTTACTTAATCTTGGAATATACTGGCATAGGTCCAGTGTGTACGTCCTAATATTCATCAAGTTGTGCTTTTCTTGGTGACCTTTAGTATTTTTATCTTCATACGGAGGACCTGTATTTTGCTTTTTTAAAAAAAGAATTCATTCGAAGTAGTCTTTCTAGTTCTTGTGTTCTTTCTGGAAGGACATTGCAATATTATGTAGTTGACTTAAATTCTTGGTTTATGATATTAGGTTGATCTGGAACACAATCAGTATCGTTCTTTTCAAGGTTTGACGTGCTTGATGCAAATTTCTACCAGAACTGAGGATTTTATTGTGGATACACTGAAGCTTCGAGTACATATTGGCCCCTATCTTAGGGAACTTTTCAAAGATCCCTCCAAGAAAAAGGTTTGTCTATTGATGCTCTAGTTGCCTTTTTAGCAGATTGTTCTTATTTATGATGGAGTTAATTTAACTAGGTCATGCATGGAGCAGATCGAGATATCGTATGGCTTCAACGTGACTTTGGCATATATGTCTGCAATCTGTTTGACACTGGACAGGTTTTCTATTCCAAATTTGCTCTGTTGTTTAATATGCAATATTCCTTTGCTTTATTATTCCTATTGTCGGTTTGTGGTTTAGTGAAAATGACTTGATTATTTTATTAGTTTGTTTAATAATTTTTGTAATGGGAAATATATTATTCCTCTTGTTTAGTACTTTGATTGCATGAATCTGACATTAAGAAACTGAAGCAATATGTCAACTGGAATTTGTTTGTACAATGTTGTCAATGAAAAAATCGGACTGAGTAATGGCCTGAACCATGCAAGTGAAAAATGTTGATATTTGAAATGCCAACTATGTTATGACACTGCCCCATTCAATCACAAAATTTTTGACCGTGGTACCCAATATTCTATGACGTGTTCTAGAGATAAATGTGTTGGACCTCCTAAACGATATGAATGTGCTTAATTTATTGGGTTCATCAAGATGGATTTATGTTAGTGGTTTAAGCCTGGGATTCTTCTTGCTCCACCTACCACCTGGATTCTCTCTCTCTCTCTTTCTCTTGTACTGTTAATATTACATTCTATTGTCAATTTTGTCTTAATTCTTAGGCATCAAGAGTGCTGAAGTTGCAGAGGAATAGTTTGGAGTATCTTTTGCATCACTTTTGTGGAATTATCGCCAATAAAGAGTAAGTCCTCGTGTAATAAACTTCAACTGCTTCCTGTAGTCTGATTTTCATAAGGATTTTGCATGCTTTTTTGCATACCTTGCGTTTACCTTTTGGCGTTGAGGTTCAGTGCTTATCTATTTCAAGTCCTATAACTGCATGCCCATCTATCATCAGTTTTTTTTTCTTCCCATTCATTGGATATAAATCTCATCTGCCCTTCCTTGTAGATATCAGAATGCAGATTGGAGATTACGTCCTCTCCCAGAAGAGATGCTTAGGTAATTTCTAGTTTTAGTTAAGGTGCTAGGTTTTATTTTGTACTGTATTATATGAACATGGTACACCTACAATTATGTATGGATGAGATTTTAAAGCCATATCTAATAGATTGAGGAAGTAACTGGAAATTTGGGTTTTTTCTTCTCCTCAATTTATCATGTATTTCTTAACTTTTCTTAGTAACTTGAGAAATTAGAACATGGATTTGTATTTAGGTAGGGTCAAGATTATGATTTTAGTTTAGTTATTGGCATATCTACTTAGACAGACACTCATCTCTGTAGTAATGTTCTGTAAGAATGTACTGCTAACATAATTAACGGCTGTACTGATAACCTGCATTGTAACTTAACTAAAATTTGTTCACACTTCTTTTACAGTTTATGTTCTCTTTTGATGCAGATATGCCAGAGAAGATACCCACTATCTGTTGCATATATATGATGTAATGAAAACCATGTTACATTCAATGCCTAGTGACTCAGAAAATCCCGATTCTCCTTTGGTTCAGGTACATTCTTGCGAAGTTATAACATTTCTGTACATCTATAGTCAAAGGTGTCATGTCTTGTTCCTTAGTGATCTCATGTTGATTAGAGACCAAAAATAGTATGTAGTTAAAAGTGGCTTCTGCTATTTGTAACTTTTGTGTTTCGTCTTACCGTCTAATTCTGTAGATTGAATTTTGTTTATTTTAACTAGTTTTTGAATAAGCTTTCTCCTATATGTTTTGGTTTGAAACAGTCAGGTGTTACCAAAATGATACCAATACCATTTTCTCGGTGTCAATTCTTAAAATTAGTATAGTATTACCAGTTATCTTTACAGCTCCTTTGAGTGTTGTGGTGTTGGGAGGCTGATTTATAGGGAATGCTTTTTGGGTTGCAGAGGCACTACTCTCTAATCACCAGCTTGAGCAATTTGTAACTTGTTGATTACAGGTCTACAAACGCAGTCATGATGTATGCATGCAGCTTTACGAGAAGGAGCTCTTGACAGAGACTTCATATCTCTATATATATGGGTACCATTGCTGGCCATTTCACATGAGATTGCCATTTACTGTTTCATGAATTGCATATTAATTTTTCATTGCCTCCCTCCCCCTCCCTCTCTCTCGTGTTTTCAACAGTTTGCTTTGTGTTAGTCCATCTTAGCACATATGAACCATAATGCTTTTTCTGCCTTTTATTATGATATAGGTTGCAGGATGCTGGATTCAACGCCCAGCAGCTTGCTGTAGTCTCAGTAAGTTGTGAGCTGTTCCATTGTAATCTATTTCTTCTTAATAGATGCAAGCATTTGGATTGTAAGAATCAAAGATTAGTGATCTGCGTGGCAAAGTTTCCATATTGATTGTTTGGATGAAAGTGCAAAGTTTGACTATATCCTGCATCTTTTGTTGAAAACTGGATACTGTTATCTGCTTCTCTTCTTTACGAAATTCACCTTCCTGGGTTTTAGGGACTTTTTGAATGGAGAGATGTTGTTGCTCGTGCAGAAGACGAAAGTACTGGTTATATTTTGCCAAACAAAACTCTTCTTGAAATTGGTAGGAATCTCCTCAACCTTTCAACTATATTTTCTTTTAATGTTAGAATATTGACTTCCAAATCTTCATTTATTTGCAATGGTTAAAAGCCAAGCAGATGCCTGTTACAACTAGCAAGTTACGAAAATTACTGAGGTCAAAGCACCCATTCCTGGAGCGAAATCTTGGTTCTATTGTTAGTATTATTAGGCACTCCATGCAGAATGCTTCTGCATTCGAGGCTGCTGCTCAACTTTTGAAAGAGGGCCAAAAAGTAAGATTCACACAGTTTTGATGGTCTTGGTCACAAGTTGGTCTTAAACTTGAATATTGTTCATGAACATTAGACTTATGTGAATGTCCTTGGGTCAGCCCCCACAAAAGGCAATAGGATTGGCTGAAAATCAAATCACGATATGTAATTAGACAAGAAAAATCTTTTAACAAATATATATATTTTTGTATGCATCCTGATGTTTTGTTGTGTCCATTAGAATTGTAATTAAGCTTGCAAATCCTTTGATTGAAGCCCTTTGGATTCTGTGCTATTAGAATGAATAAGTCTATCAGTTTGTTTGTATGGTTTTATCTAGTATTCAGGAGGCTTCATGTGTATCTTGTTAGTCAGTGATGCATTAGTCTTGGCAACTTTTTCAGTGATAGGGCTACGGAAGTGTTGACTATCCTTCTCTTTCAAATGATGCTAATGAATTTCTTTCCTATTTTATATGATTGGAACTTTATCTGTGAAGACATCGGAAGCAAAAATAGAAGTTGATGAAGTACACAATGTTGTTGCTTCTGATGTTCTTACAAACATGGCAACTGCTACTGCTGGCTCCAAAGACCCTCAAGTTGAGAGTGGTAAATTGAAGATTGAGCCAAGTGCCTCTGTGCCAGAGATTTCAAGAGAAAGCAACTCCAGTTCACTTCACAGTAGGGATACAACTAGCTCTGCAGACATTTTACCTTCAGCAAAGGTCTTACTGTTTTTGGTGGGCTTTTGAAGTTTTTTTCATACATAAAGAGTTGCTGACATGTTTTTTCTTTCTTCTGCAGGTTATTGGGTCAACTGTTCAGATTCTGAAGAAACCAACCAGTGGTTTTGGGGCGATGCTCGGTGGTGCAGCAGCAAGGAGAAAGTTTGATACAGAGAAAAATGTAAATATTCTATGCTCTTGCAACTTTACCTCATGCTTTGGAATCCTGATAAGCTCTACGAGGTGCATCAGTCGTTATTGTTGTTTGAAGTGCTTTGAGACATGATTGCTACAAGGGTACAAAGTGGAGAGAATAATAATTATTTTCTTGATGATAATTATAAAAAAGCGATTCTTGCTTTTTAAAGCTTGACTTGTTCCATTTCTAACTGTCTTGACCTAGTATCTTTGACAACCTTTGATTGTGATTTTAATTTGCTTTATGAATCGAGGCTTTCAATTGTTGACATGCGATTGAGCTATGTGATGCTATTTGTTGGGGCCACTAATTTCATTTGTCTTGTTAATGATTAGGAGGGGGAAAAGATCAAGTTGGAGAAGATTAGATCTTCAGTGAACCTTCCATTTCATTCATTTTTGGGTGGAAGTGAACTGCAAAAACCAGCTGTGGAAGAGCCAATAGGATCATTATCAAATGCCCAAGATCATGTTGCTTCTCAAGCTGCTTGTTCCAATCTTGAAGAGGAAGATGTAGAAACTACAAGAGCCTGTAGGAATGAGGAAGCTCTGAGCACTTGCAATCCAGTAGACGTTATACCGTTGGAAAATGATTCTATGATGGGAAAAATAGAGGACACTGATGTAGAAACAACAAATCTTTCCAGCAGTGATGAAGGACATGTGAGCACTGCTTTGCAAACAGATGAAAGTGAAGAGCCCCTTTCCCTGTCTGAATTGTCCTCAAGTTTCGAAAAATGCTTCCAGCCTAATAAGCAAACAAGAGAAACTGCAAAAGTTAACAAACCCCAAGAACCAACTGGTCTTTTGCAACTAAAGCCATTTGATTATTCTACAGCAAGAAAAGAGGCCATATTTGGGGAAGGACCAGTGAAAGATGGCGAAGAAGGCGGAATCGAGAGTCCGAACTTCAAGCTTGATCCTAAGGGCGGGAGAAAAAGCTCGGCAATAAGTGGTGTTGAGGGGTCAACGGAATTTAGGCAAGGTAAAAGACGGCAAGCTTTTCCAGCTTCTGGGAATAGGAGTGCAACTTTTAGATGAGGACGGCGAGGGATTTTGATTGATAGTTTATACGAGTCCCTATAATACTTCTAATAGTAAGTGCAATTTTAATTTTTTTAAATTATAAAATTTTATTTTTATTAATAGTTAATATTAAAAAGTTAAATATTTTACTTATTTAATAATAAAAATATGTTATAAAGAACTAACAACCTCGTATATTATAGATTAAAATATGCAAAAACAAAGTTTAAACAACGAACATAAGTTCAAACTTTAATTTCATTAAAACTAAAAAAATTATTTCTTAATATGTATTAAAATTATTATAACTAATTCTCTTAATTTGTGAAGTTTACTTTTTTTGAGTATTTTGTTATTAAAGCCACGCCCATATACACTCACACGCACAACTTTTGCCACCATGTAAATATGAACTCTATGTGCTTGTTTGGTGGGTACGAGGAGAAAGGAATGCGTATGCAATGAAAAATAAAGATTATTAAGAGGTTATGGTAGGATGATTTATATTTTTATTCCTAATTTTTAGACTAATTAATTAAAATATAATTAATTTTTATTTCTTAATATTTTTTATAAATTAACCACTATCAATGATAATGGTAATCATTCTTTTTCTTTTTACCGATTATCATAATTATAAAAATAATATCTATTTTTATTTTTCACTATATTCATTTACGTTTCTATTATCATTCTCCTATACGAACCAACCACCTCCTAATACATTATACTTGATCCTTAATATATTAATAATATTCATATATTTGTCACTTTTGTATTTGAACTCATGTCCATATGTTAGCTAATTAAAATATTGCTAATATTTTTAAAAAATTAAAAGGTAATTTATTAAGAAACTGTTTACAACATTACAATGATGTCTATCTCCTTACTATGGCAAAATCACAAACTGGAAAATTATATAAGCAACCAGCTAACTTATAAATCTCATCTTGCTTTCATGCTATCTAACAAGTAGTGTATATACTAACTATCAACTTTATGAAGGAACTTCTGTTCTCTCTTGATCTGAACGCCCTCACTCCGTCGATCTGAATGCCCAACTCCGGCGATGGCGCAAGACAATCCAGGCTTTGTGTTTGCGGCTTCGGGCTCGTCAAATCCCAAGTGCCCAATGCCGACCGAACCCCTTGATAAGGGAGGTGGGGTGGAGGATTCCTTTCCGACTTTGACGCCTCACCCACAAACTGCTAGCGCTTCTCCGTCCACGGGTGGAGTGGACTCTGTGCTGAACTCGCCGCTGCTCCACTTTCAGGGAGCTATTGATTTGGTGGAAATCCAGATGATGGGTTCGGGCTTCTGCGATGCCAACCAACGCCTGCCCAGATGGTCCGTGGACAAGGCTTTGAGGACCACTCTAGAGGAACCGTTGGAGAACTTCGTGCTCGTCAAACTCCTGGGTCACAAAGTAGGGTTTTATTTCTTAAAACCCAAGCTCTCGCAGATGTGGAATACTACTAGAGCTTTTGAGTTGGCTGATTTGAGCAATGACTATTTCTTGGTAAAGTTCATGGAACCCTTAGACAAGGAATTTGTGCTTGCTAATGGCCCGTGGATGCTCCAAGATCACTATCTTGTGGTGCGGGATTGGCATTCTAATTTCAAACCCTCTAAAACCTCTATTTGTCATGCCCTTGTATGGATTCGTTTGTCCAAATTGGCGTTGGAATATTACAATGTGGATGTTTTGTACACACTAGCAAAGGCTTTTGGGACCCCAAAGCGTTTGGATGCAAATACATTGCAAGGAAACAGAGGTCGCTTTGCGCGATTCTGTGTTGAGGTGGACTTGACTAAACCGCTTATCCCAAAAATTTAAATGGATGGCATAGATTACTTGGTCGAATATGAAGGCCTTCATAAGATCTGTTATCAGTGTGGGTTTTATGGTCATACCAAAGATTCTTGCCCCGATGTTGGGGCCTCTGTTACTGAATCTCCACCGGAAGCAGGTGGGGCTCAACCTGCCTCCCAGGCTTCTTGTCATGTTCAGCTGTATGGTGACTGGATGGTTGTCCGTAAAAGGAAGTACCCTGTAGCTCAGGGACGGGACACTAACAATTTGGCGAGGCTTGCTTCCTCGCACAACCGCTTTCACGGCCTTGACAATGTCGATGTCCAGGGGCATGCCCCAGTGGCGCCTCATGAACCCTCCAAGGAAGCTGAATCCATTCATAGTAGTGACAAAGCTAGAAAAAAGTGGTTCCTAAGAAACATTCACGTAAGCTTGTGCAGGGAGGAG
>JAOSBL010000002.1:9716685-9732453 GCA_027568915.1 Erythroxylum roraimae
TGGATACCGTTAGAGACGGTCTCCTTTGGTCGTTATGGTTTGACTATTTATACTTACACATGGATCCTGGCTTTCGGAAACTTCCCGGAACAAAAAAGTTTTGTTTTCCGCACTGTGTCCATGTGATGGACACCCCGGGATTTTCCTACATCCTCTCGGCTTGGGATAGGGGGCATAGGTACACAGGCATATCGTCCTTTGTTCCGATTCTCAAGAAGCGATTCGTTTGGTTCGAGATGGTCATTTTCTGGTTCATCCTCATTCTAACTTATTGGGTGATATTTCAGCAATGTTACACTGGGATTGGAATGTTTATATTATTCATTGCCTGCGCGAAGGCAATCAAGTCGCTGATAGGCTTGCAAAAATGGGTAGTCTTTCCTCTACCTCCTTTCAGTTTTTGAAAGCTCCTCCTCCTGAGGTTGGCATTGGTTTGTTAGCTGATAAGTTTGGTGTTCTCTTTGAACGTCAGTAGCCCCCCTTTTTTCGGGGTCGTTTTGTTTTTCTTACTTTCACTTGCATCAAAAAACAAGTAATGTGTTGCGTCCTTGGCCATATCAAGGGCTCATATCTCATTGAAAATGAATTCAACAAGCTGATATGGACCGATTCGCTCATTGCGATATATCCTTCTATTCCTCTCACGCCATATGTTGTAGATTGTGAGTGAAAAAGCTGTGTTGAAAAGCAGACTCAATCGTATGAATTGAAAGAAGATAGAAGCTTATGGCGTAGTTGACTCCAACGTATATGCAGTTGAAGAATAAATGGTTTCTGTCTTCTATTAATATTACTAATATGGCAAATGATGGCTAATTGTTTGACATAATCATTGTAATATAGTTGTCAAATGCACAATTATTATATTTCATATACATTTGATATTTAACATTACAATCAAAATAGTTGAAAATAACAAGTACCATAAACACAATAAATCTTATTGTAATATTCATCAACATAAATTTTAACTATTTTTTTCTTTTTTGCAAACAAATTTATGTCTTATTTTATGAATTTTGTTTTCCCCTTAAACTCTTTGGTAGTGCTTGTTTTAGCAGTACTTGTTTATACTATCTTCTTCAATATTCAATATTGATTTATTTTGATAAATTTGTCATCATACTATTTTAAAAAATTGTATCTCCTAACTTAAAATTTTTCTTTTATTATTCAGAAATTAAACACAATAGTTTTTAAATTAATAACAAATATATACTCATTGAATAATTGGGACATCTATAAAATTTTCAGTCAGGATCACTTTACGAACTTTTTAGCAATACAATTAACCCACAATAAGTCAACAACAAACCACATTTTGAGTATTTGTAGTAAGTAACAGGAGTCCTAGTTACGTATCTCGAATCGAAGTGAAAGGGAAAAAACGCAGAAATGTGAAAAATACCTAATTTCAGTTCTATGACTTCAAACGAACTCTCTGAAGTCGAAACGAGTGTGAATCCACCAATATCTTTACAAGAGTTGCTCACCGCAGCACGTTAAAGTCTTTTTGTAATTTTCTTAATACGTGATCCTCTAAATTTATTCTATAACAATTTGTATACGATACATGAAATCGAGATAGTTACCTTTCATAAAAGTTTAACGATAGTATACTGCCTACGTTTGTTTTTATTCTTCTAAAGGTGGGAGAAAAGAGAAAACTAAAAATCTAAATTCAAGTTTGAAACTCACGTAATTAGCTTTGCTTAAGTAGCTACAAAAGACCTTGGCCTTATATATATAGCATTCATATCGAACCCTCAATCACAAACCCAATATGAGTCTGGTTCAAACTGATTGAGGTCCTTAAATAAATAACTGAAAACGCCGCTAAACTAAAAACAACAATAATAAAGGAGACACTTAAAGTAGGGAAATTGAGACTTATTTTTAGGTTAGAGATTGTATAGATAAAATTAAATATTTGATCAATTTAAAGTTTAGATAATAGTTAATTGTATTTTATTAGTGTAATTAATTTTATTTAAAGTTAATAAATTAATTTTAGATCATTTTTTAAAAGATATATAAATCTTATTAAAGTTTCAGATTGTATAAGTGTAAAATGTTAGAAAATATATTTCTATTACGTTTTTTAATAATTTGATATTTGCAATTTTTATTTAAATATTCTTAAAATATTAAATGGCTTGCTTACAATCTTAAGGTGTAATTTGACATGCCAACTAATTTTTTTTTCAAAAATAAACTTTTTAGATAAAGAGCAGGATATACTCTAATGTTATAAATATCTTCGAGATTTTCTATTTGTTATAAATTTATATCATTCTTTTTTAAGCCCGCTATCGTAGGCTTGATAATTGGATTCAAATCTGGCTTCACTTAAAGTTAACAAACCAAGTTTTTAGGTTTGATTGAGCCTCAAGTTTAGCTCGGGTCTTAGTTGCTTAGGCCAGGCCCAGTATGAGGCTCAACGAAAAATATAAAATGACATTATGTTGAAAATTATTTTTAAAAAATAATAAATCTAGCAGGATTGATTAGGCTTGCCTTAGGCTCAATCAAACTTAGGCTGAGCTGCCTTAAGCCCAATTTAGCCTGAACTCGGGCTTGAGATAGCAGAGGTCCTAGGCCCTATGCTACTGGTTCTGAAACCGAGCCTGCATTGAGAGTCCAACCGCTGTAAAATTAGACAACAGTTTCAAAGGAAATTGGATCGCCACGTGTCTAACTTTGTGACGTGGCACATGCTGATTGGATAAATGAGTTGTTAGCGTTGCCTCCCATCGTAACAACAAAAGAATCAAAGCCAAGAAGCCACGTACGATTCATTTGCAGTTCTACCGAAAATCCAAATATTGAAAAATACTGTTTTCAGGTAAGAATAAGAAGAAGAAGGCTCAAATTGAGAATGGCAGCCATGGCATTTGAAGGCGGAGGAGGAGGAACGTTATCGGAGATATACCAAAGCGCAAAGAAGCTTTTACTAAGAGCTCGTGACGGCATCGAGAGATTGGAGCGGCTTGAGAGCTCCACTTCCAATGGCGGCTTCGACTCTCCGGAGCTCTCCTTCGCTGTTAAGAAGGATATTTCCCAGATCCAGTCCCTTTGCGTCGACATGGATCGCTTCTGGCGCTCCGTTCCCTCCAAACCCCAACGCGATCTCTGGAAAAGGTACAACCACTCGTTTCTTTGGTCGCGCTACAGAGAGATACCAAATTTTCGATAACTTTTCTCTTTGATTTCATGTTTGTGCGACTTGAATGTCTGGTTGATTGAAATTTGAGGCATGAATTTGACGGTACTCACCATGTTACTTCTTTATTCTTTTTTTTTTTGGGTATAGTTAGTTGCATGTATCTAAATCTACATGATGTGCTTATGTTAATTATTTGATACTTCTATTGAATTGTCAAGATCTTTACTTTAGTCGATTTAAGAATTAGAGATTAGGTGTTCTTTAATTTTGTTGGATATGGGTGAGACAGAGTGCTTGATCTTGCGTTTTCTTTAAAGCTCCAAGTCTCTGATTCACATTTCGAGTTGCTTCAAATTACTTAACGTATGTGTTTGTGCACGAGCAGCAAGTTCTTGTATCTCATTCTCTAGGAGATCAAGTTTTGTAATGCGTGTCTTCAGAAGTGATTACGCTTGAAGTTCAAGTGCGTGATTTTTGTCTGAGCGCCCTTTTTTTTATATTTTATTTTCCGAACTCTAGGTTATTATTCACAAGGAGAGTTGCCAGCAAATAGTTTCGTGTCCTTGTGCGTTTTTCATTTTAAAGCTGTTTTTAGGGAACTGAGATACTATTTTCCAGTAATCCAGAATCTAAGGGCCTCTTATTAATATTTCTTTTTTCTATTACTAGTGAATTCCAGTTCAAAGAATTATCTTGGAATTTTTACTGTCAGCTTATGCTCAGTAGGAGGCTATGGCCTGAATAAATTAAGGGTTGTATGAAATGAGGAATGTAATGTAATGGAGACTACATGAAGGAAGCTACGTAATGGGAATTACATGGATGAAGGGCATAGTTTTAGACATGATGTAGACGGATTTGATTACATTACGACTTTTATGCACAATTGAATAAATGATTACGGTACACCTTCCATTATATTGTACCAAACACCATCTAAGTGTATTCTATACCCAATAAAATTTCTTCAAAGTCATTAACTGGTTTTGCACTTGCTGGTAGTTTTAAATGGATAACTTGCAGCTGGTTTGACATGTTTGTAATAAACTCAACTTTTGTGGGTTACTTGGAACAAACTTCTTGAATTTTTTTATTTTCTTTCAAGAACATTAAAATTTTAAAGTTCATTTTGGAGCAGTGGTGCATAATCAAGTCTGTGTGCCCGTATGTGTTATACCACAACTTTATATAAATTTTCTATTCCTCATTTCTGCTGTACAGAAAAAAAAAGTACTAGAAAGGTTCAACAAGAAAATGTTTTATTTGCATCCATCTCTTTCAACGAACCTCTTCTCTTCCCTCTGTTCTTTGTGTGCATTTTTCATAAATGATGCAATTGACAGATTATGTCCTTAATCAGATGACTCAACTTTTGTTGCACAGAAAGGTGGAACAAGTAGCAGAAGAGGCCGAGTCATTGAAACAAAGTCTGGATAAGTATGTCTCAAGGAGTCAAAGGAGAATGAAGGAAGCTCAGGAGACAGCAGAATTGCTTGGAAAAGCTGTATATAGTTTTAAATTGTTCCCTTCTTCATCATAGCACTGTTGTTTACTTTTTATCTAAATGATTTATGTACATTCTAGAATGGTGAGTCGGCTCATGTTTTGAGAATATTTGACGAGGAAGCGCAAGCAATGACATCAGTCCAGAATTCCAAAAGGATGTTGGAAGAATCTTTATCAACTGGAGCTGCCATTCTTATGAAATACTCGGAACAAAGAGACCGCTTAAAGGTATCTATGATTAAATCTTAATTATTGCTCTCTAGATGCTGATTCTGGGCTATATTCTTCCTGAGTATTGCAAATCAAAGTGTAATCCGTTCTCTGATGACAGAAGATTATTAAATTATTTGGACTGGTTAAGGACTATTTCTTGACATTTATGACAATAATTTATTAGTAAGACTGATGCTATGCAGAGATGCTGCTTTGAGGGAATTGATGTTTGAAAGAAATGAATAACTAAATAAATGCTTTAAATTGTTGTTAATATGACATGTTTCTTGCAAAAAATACAATGGCATCTTGAATTTAAAATGGAATTTAAATTAGGCTGATGCTAGGCTGTTTATTTGACTCATTGATTTTAAATTATTGATATTGATTCCTTAATGATTAGCTGGTAAATGCCATGTTGAATTATGGATAAAAAAGGGCAATACTTTTACCTTCAACTTAAAAAGTGATTGTACGTTTTAACATGGTTTGTGATTTCTCAAGTTCTTCACCTGAGAGAATACACGTCGAGTAAGAATCTTGATTTTACATATAGTCTTGAGAGAAGTTTTTCTCATTGAATTTTATGTTGCTGCAGAGGGCACAGCGCAAAGCTTTGGATGTTCTGAACACTGTGGGTCTCTCCAACTCTGTATTGAGGCTCATTGACAGGCGAAATCGTGTTGATAGATGGATCAAATATGTGGGAATGATTTTAACAGGTGTTATCGTGTATTTCTTTGTGAGATGGAGTAGCTGAAGAGATGGATTGTCAGGTGTAGACTTGTACACACGCAATACTATCAAGAGTGGCCGAAGTGTTCTTCATGTTAATTTTGCACCGTGGCCTTCAAGTATCTTTTCCGAAGAAACCGAACTTGTAGATTGGCGTACTGAAGAAACAAATTCGTACAGCATTAGTTACAAAGAAAGAAAGGCAATTACGTCTTTTCATATTCTGGTTGGAAACGGTCCGTCGATCATAGTTTCTGATGTTCATGTGCGGTCAACAGAGTGGACGAAACAGACTCAAAAGAGTTCTTTCATGTGAGGATTGAGGATGTTTGAGATATTACCTTGTATGCAGTTGGATAAACTTCAATGTCCATATTTCAGCACCGAGTAACTTGCTTTTCAAAGTGATTGAATGATCCAATGTAGTCTTAAATTGCAAGGCCTCTAAAGTAGGCAATCTTTAAGTTATAGCTGGCTCAATTTATAAATGATTTCTCACCAGCTGTTAATGTAAGTCTTTCGACAACAGAATGGCATACGATTCGAGGGATAAATGAAGGGAACGGTGAGTTACAATACGATGCCTTCAAACTGTTTTGAGAAGGATCCCAGAACCAGATTGATGTCGAGACTCGCACAATGGTCCACCTCATTCGCCATGCAAACGCAAGAATGAGCTAAATCTATCTCTTCATTCATATGCTAACTTATCATGGATTTGTCTGCCCCCAAATTATCCATGTTTGCCGAAATGTATGATACGCAGATTTGTCCTCGGTACTTTGAAAATGGAGCCACTTTACAAGCAATTTATCTAGATTCGTGTGGCATAAGAGACCAAAGAGGCAAATGCAGGCAAAGAAATTATTTTAGCCGACGATATCTCACTTTTGTGATCTGAGTTCTGACCACGTAATTGTGTATAGAATATCTTTGTTTTCATAGTAAATTATTTTTCTCAAAAGCCTCAGAATTCCATTAACTTTCAGAAAACAAATGGAGATTTAATGCAGAAGAATGACTGAATTTGTTCTATGAAGCATTCACCTCTTTATTCCCTGATTTTTTTTAATAAACCGATTCACATGAAATGACTGACAATTAGTTTGACACTTTTGGCGTCGTGCTAAAACCAAATTGTTCTTTTAAGTTGAGAAGTTTTCCAGTCAAGACCTAGTAGTAGTATTGGTTTACAGGATGATGTAAAGAGTTTAAATATTACGGTTGGACTTTAGTTAACGGGTTTGTGAGGAGGTTATAGTACTCTTTTTTTTTAAAAAATTTAATACTAATCAATTAATTAATTAAGCTTAGTCTTTAGTCTTTGCAAATTCACTGTGGGCTGGCGATACCAAAAGACAGCTTTGGAAGGAAGTCAAGGAACCGTTCGAAGCGTGCACAGCTCGCATCTTTTCACGTAATATCTATGGAATCAACTGTATAAAACAAAAGGGTCAAAAACAAACAATGATCAATTACTTATTCAACGATTTAAGCTGCTAATTACGTATCCAATATCGTATATCAATCACCGGTCAGCTAGACTAGAACCTTTCAAATTCTTCATGACTTGTAAACATGACAATTAAATCGGATGTAAAAACATTTCACGAAACATTCAGAGTTTAAATTATTTATGGTAATGAGTGGTACAGGTACTCAAAGTCAAACCTAGAAGATGACACCTGTACATGATGTGAGTTTTGAGGTCCAATAAATTTGCGTTCCCATTGCATGTATGTACCTAACCAAAACAGCGTATGGTAAGAAATTGTGACCTCCAGTGCGTGGTTTCAGTAATGCCCTTTTCTTTTCTTCTCTTCTAAGTTTTTAAAAAAGTTTAAGTCCATCTTTTGAATTAAACTGTGTTATTGATTTTGATTAATGTGATAAATCTCTAAAAACTTGAAGAGCCACTTCACCAAGCGATGATTGAAAATTAACAAATTGCATAAATAGTTTGTGTTAAGTAAATTAATTTATTGATTTGATTTATTTATCATATGTACTTATTATTGCTTGTATTTAAAATATATTAAATATTATTTTATTTTATAATATCCTAATTTTTATTCTTATTTATTATATAAATAAGAGTACCAACACCCTACTTTTATTTATATTTTATATCTTTGCAAATAATTAATAAAATTATAAACTTTTTATTATTTTATCTATTTACCATATTTATCTCTCATTACTTATATATCAAAAAGGACCAAATGTTCAATATGTAATATTAATAATTATATTACTTTATTTATATAATTCAATAAAATAATAAAACTTTTATAATTTATTTACTAAAATTAAGTAAAGTAAAACATCGATCCATCTTATTTTTTAGTATTACTATATGATAAATCAAATTTTAATATATATTATTAATAATTAATTAATTCGTGATAAAATAAATTAATATATAAATTTAGTAAATCATTAGATTAATGTTTATACTTGACATTGGCAGATGTTTTGTGAATTTTCAATCATTTGTTTTCTGGTTTTGGTCGGATGAAATCATAATAGAGATTGATGAAAGATGGCATTTCGGTTACTTAAAGCAGTGGGCGGAGAAAACAGCCAACCAAAACCAAACCAAGAGAAGGGTTAAAAGACACTTGTTTTCTTCTTTTTCATGTACTTTCTTGGCAACCAAACTTCCTGGCGAATGGCCCCTAGTTTTGCTACTTCTGGTAATCTCCATATACCATGTTCTTTGTATCTTTGCTCCTGTTTTCAACTGCGTCCCCTCCCCGCTCTTCCCCACAGATCACATTCTTACAACCTTATATCTTCTTGACTTCTTATATATAAAACTACATCACTCGCTTTCAGTTTGAGTTGAAGCAGAAGTCATCAACTTTCCAAATTTTTCCTTCTCTTTTTCTTATTCACTAACCTCAAATCTGGATCAATCTGTTTGGCAAACCTGCATTTTCTTTTTGTAGAGCGGTTGCTTCTGCTTTTGCAGTGTCCAGCTTGTTTTGGAGTTGGTGTACTCGTTGAGATGAATGCTTGCACACCATAGAAGCTAATACCGGCCGAGTTGGTTATTTCCTATTAGTGTTCAGAGAAGGCTTAAGCTTTGTTAATACTTGCACCTAGAAATACAGGTTCTGATATTTAGAGAGAGGATAACTGACACCATGGTTGAAAGAAGAATAGCTAATCCCGTTCCGAATAGGAGAAGAGTTGGATATGCGAATAGGCCTCCGCCTCTGAGGAGGAAGAGATGCAAACGGGAGACTAAAAAGGTACTGCAGGAGCTCTATGCATCCAGCAGTGACATGTTTAAAGGCCCTGGTACTGTTCCTTCGCTTAATGATGTGAAGAGATTGTGTAAAATACTTGGTAAGTGAGTTAACTCCGTCCTTTCTGTCTGGTTAATTTGTGATTAACTGCAAGCTGCAACCTAGTTTAACTGGCGTGATTTTTTTGTGCTTGGAATGTGATAATAACCAGATCAACTTACTCTGATGATATTTTCCTTTTTGAGAAGCAAAACAATTGATTTGTCTTTACGACTTATGTGTGATAGGATTTTGTTGTGATAACTGTATGTTATACCATAAATGATCGAGTTCACAGCACTCAGTATTACATTTCTGTTGCCCATATAAGCTTTCAGAGCCCATCGATTTAGTGCTTTACTGGTGTAGTTGTGATATATACCACTTCTTCTATACGTTGCAGGCAACATGAAGCCTGAAGATGTTGGGCTAAAAAGCAAGTCACCGTTCTTTAACCCTAAAACTGCAGTCAAAGGGACCCCAAGGGTCAGCTGCACAACCATTTACAAGAGTGACAACTTTTCGGTAAGTATAGCTTGCTTCTCAGTCGATTATAATTGTTACGATATTCTTTATTTTTCTCTTGAAATTGATCTTTAAATGTTTAATCAATTTTTCTTGCATGATCATATCTTATCATAGGCCTGTCCATGACCATACGCAAGAGTATAGATTAGCCTATCATTCTCACCTGCACAACTTTACATTATATACAGCTCTTACTAGAATTCCTTGCATCAAATTTCATGTGCATGCATGTCTTGTGGCCTATAAATGGCAGAACTGAAATTCTTGAACAATGTAAATGTTTCTGAAATTTGATGTACTTGTTATTTATCTTCAAAATCGATTTTCATCGAGTTTTTGATTAACTGTTCCACGTTAACTTGCGCAGTTGTGCTTGTTCTTTCTTCCTCCGAATGGTGTCATCCCCCTTCATAATCATCCAGGTATGACAGTTTTTAGCAAGCTTCTACTGGGGACAATGCACATCAAATCCTATGATTGGGTCGATCCTCTCACTGGAAATGAGCCCATAGAACCTTCAAAATGTAAGTGTATCTCTTTTATTTCCTCAATATATAAACTGAACCTCGTCATCAGACGTGGTGCTGACTGAAACGTGCTGGTATGTAGTGAGATTGGCGAAGTTGATAACTAACAAGGAATTTACCGCTCCTTGCTCTCCTTCTGTGTTATATCCAACAACGGGTGGCAACATTCATCAATGCACAGCCATTACACCTTGTGCATTTCTTGATGTTCTTGGACCTCCCTATTCTAAAGAAGACGGTCGTGACTGCTCGTATTACAAAGATTTCCCATATCATGCCTATACAAGTAAGTAAACTCGATCAACGACTCACCTCTTTTTAAAAAATTTTCAATCATAAATAAAGGAATAACTTGACTTAACTTGCATAAACCATATTTATGTGCTCGGTCCCTAGTTAACATATATAGTTGTAACATGAGAAGATGGGCCACATTTGCATACTGGGCTGTTGATTGTTACGGTCAACATTGTTGATTTGCGTCGGTAGCCTTGAGCTAATATCTTAACACATATTCCTTGTTTTGACCTTCCAATCTATGGATGCAGATGGGGGTTTAAGATTGGCAGAACAGGAGGCTAGTTCTTACGGTTGGCTGGAAGAGATTGACATGCCAGACAATTCAGATATGGATGATATTGAGTACTTAGGCCCACAGATCGTCGAAACTAGTTGCTGAACTGTTATGATGGATCCCTTCTCCCTTCAAACAATCTCCACCCTTCTTTTATCGCCTTAGTGTTCAAATCTTTGTAACATAAATGTTTGACAGTATAAGCTTTCTTTGTAGAAAATGGAAGCCCTTGTGTGATTTCTCATGACACTGTTCCATAGTGTGACATGTTTTATTTAGTGAAAACTTGTACGAATCTTTGCAATTAATTAGCATACATAGTGTTTACATTTCGTAGTGAAATTTTTATTCAGACCTCATCCTTTTAAAAGGAAATGCAAGTATCTAAATAGGTGATTAAATAAAGATGTATAACCAGCAGTGGTATAGTATCTCAAGTTGTCTTAACTTCAATCTGTTGGACAATTCTATCAATTCTATAAAGTTAGACAATTATTAGTTATATTTTTCAGTTTTTAATAAAATAATTTGATCCAAATAAAAATAATAAAATGGCCTAATAAATAATCTAAATCAATGGATCGAAGATTATGTAGAAAATGGATCCTAATTAGTGTAGATCGGACCCATATCGGCTTTGTGACGGAAAAGTTCGATATAGAAGTTATATATAAAGGTTAAGGTCTCCTGCAATTGTTTATATAATTAGTCATAAGCATAAGGATTCTTTGACCTGTTAAGAGAGCTTACGTTTTGAGAAAACTATAGAAAAATCTTACCCGCGTCCCGGAGAGGAGTTCTAGTAAAGAAAGCTGTGGATTCGCGCTCGTTTTGACTTCGGAAAGCTCATTCGAAGTTACGAAGATCGAAATCAGGTATTTTTGTATTTCTTACCCTTTCACGTTCGATCCAAAATACATAACTAAGGTACTGTTACGTATTACACAACCAACTCCACAAAAGTTTAGGCAATGAATTTCTAACGACTTCAAACAGTTTAGCTTTGGTAGAGGATCGAAACATGTTTATCACTAACCATATTAGAAGTCCAGTTTGTTCAGAATAAACAAACCACACCCACTAAATGTTGTTGTCGTCTTGTTATTGTTGTTGTAATTGTAGTAATAATCCTGAAAATATGGTATTTGATCCTTGGTCCAACTAATCTTCTATTCTAAAAAAGGTGTTGCAATGAATGAATTGAGAAATAAAAATAATCATAAGTTCACGTCCTCTTCGAAAGGTTTCTGGTAAACACCTCTGCTTGAAAGTGAAAGGTAAAGAAACCCCACCCTATTTTATAATTCAATGATAAAGCACTCAATTTCATAATACTTTAACACAAGTGGTTTTAAACCCAAAACTTTCCAATTTACCAATCTGACACAAAATGAAATTGCCATCTTTGACGGGACCAAAAGCTAAAAAGAATTGCTTCTCCTGTTGTAGTCAGTGGTCTTGCGAGGTCTGTCACTTTCTCCTATTTGCACCGACAGCTTAAGAATACAGAGTACAGTTCTAACAGTGACCTTTTTTCTTTTTTATAAACTCAGATTTTGCATCAGATAACATGTGCTTACAAGTTATTCCCAAAAAGAAAATGCCCGGTAAATTTTCAACTTGGAGCAATTTCAATTATTGAGAGAGGTACAATTATTAGTGGAAACTGGAAAGCTGGATGTCATTTTGATCTCTATTAATTGTATTGTTCTTTTGTGGGTTTCAATTTCATTTGTTGCTTTTTGTTCTTGCAAAAAAACAAAAAAGAGTAAATGCTCCTAGTCTTGACTGGTGTTGTGGCGGTGGATTTCTTTATGTATTGTTTCTATCAACTTGGCTTTCCAGGGAATTTTGCTTCTGTCTTGGTATAGCTTTCCTTGTAATTTTCAGTCACAAGCAAGTAAACCTGTTGATCACCTATTTCTAAACATACAAAACAAGTTGATTATAGACATAATTTTATTATAAAATGTAGCAAGTACTCTTGGTTACAGTGAAAGAAAGGATTAAAAGGAAGCAAAGGCAAAGGATTATACTGATATAGCCATGGAGTGGGTGCCTTACGGTGAGAGGAGCACTGAAAGCAAAAGCTCATCAGACTCAGAAAGCGAAAGCTTACGTTGCATCTGCCATACCTACCTATCATAAATGCGTACGCATGTGCCCACAAACATATGTTAATGGAATATGTGAATGACAACATTAAACATCACGACTAAGATTAGCTGCCAGCATGCCAGGAGTGCCTGTGTCTCTGAGGGAATAAAGGTTTCTCTTCTGCAACAAGAATCTTTTCTCTTTTCCTTTCGCCTAAAGTTCTTATCTTTAGACCTTTCAAAAGAAACGCTAGGAATTGTTGGTGATAAGTTGGATGGAATGAACATTACTACCGGTAAGATAAAACCAATAGAAATTTGAAGGAAATGTCTACTTTTGGAGTGTGAACGTTTTATGCTCTTGTAGGTTTTCGAGAATCAAACCGATTCGCGAAAATTATTTTGTTTCATAGACAGAAACAAGCATGTGTTAATATGATTTTGAGGTCCCTAGTTGACGAGTATGTGAATGAGATGTTGTTAAAGTTCCTGGTTGTTAGTCTCCTGAAGCTTTCTGGGCCACCCACTTCAAAATCATACTAGTTGAGTTCTGAATATCGGCAAATGGTAAGGCCTTTCATTTCAATTCCAGATTTCAGAATTTCAGTAGAAGCAGAACCCTGCTGGGAATGTTTCTTTGAGAGTCAGTTTGTGGCTTATTAAACGACGATACTTACGGTGGTTATAACTTCAGTTGCAAGTGACTATCATCTCTTACCAAGTTCTGCTGACCTTTAGTTACAGTGAGCAGAAACTTGAGGTTTGGAGAATCTTATCCATATAGCTCTTTTAATTTCAGAGGAAAAAAGAAAATAGAAGTTAGTAGGTAGTGACTCGTTTCTTTTCAAGGTGCTCGAAATTTGAACCACTTTCCATCCACTCCACAAGAGGTAAGCTTTTGCATTGAATTTTTGTGTTTTTTCATGAGATCAGGAGTTGGAGGAAAATAAGATTTCGTCAATATTAAGCAAACATCTTCAGCATATTTGCGATTGTTTTCTACCAAAGTAGTATTTCGTAAGAATTTATTAATGTTGGATGTCAAGTTGCTTGAAAGAGAATCATTTCTACTTGTGCTGTTCTGGATTTCTGAAAATGATGCAAATGGTTGATCTGTACCATTTCAACTTGCTTTATATGAATGCATTATGGCGGTTGCTTCCTTGTGCTACCATCAGTTGTTATTGGTTAAAGTTTCAAGTTTCAAAGCACTCATAACACCGAGAAACGATAACATACTTGTTACTAACATTGATTTCTGTAATGACAATCTTGCAGAGTGTTCTTTAAATAAATCCTCAAATCTCTGCAAGATATAATTCTGTCCATCAATGGGAAAGGTGTTTCAGTATTCGGTTCTGCTAGCTTCCACAATTATATTTCTTTCACTGAATCATTCTGAGCAGCTACAATCGTCCCGGGGTCAGAGTCTTTTAAGAATGAAGCGACTTCTGAACAACCCATCTGCTTTGAGTAGCTGGAACAGCTCCTCAGACTTTTGCAATACCGATCCAAGTTCATCCGTGACTATTGTTTGCTATGAGGAAAGCATAACTCAGCTGCATATTATTGGAAACAAGGGAACTCCTGCTCTGCCAAGGAACTTTTCAATTGATTCGTTTGTAACAACACTGGCTAGTCTACCAGACTTGAAGGTCCTAACATTGGCTTCTCTTGGCCTATGGGGTCCTTTGCCTGGTAAAATTGCACGTTTGTCATCCCTGGAAATACTGAATGTTAGTTCTAATTTTCTGTATGATGCCATACCTGAAGAACTCACATCATTGACTAGTCTCCAAACACTTGTTCTTGATGACAATATGTTCTCTGGGAAGCTACCGGTTGGGCTTGGCACGCTACCAGGTTTGGCTGTTTTAAGTTTGCGGAAGAACATGTTTAATGGATCGTTGCCAAATTCATTTAGTAATTTGGAGAATCTCAGAGTTCTTACACTTTCACATAACTACTTCCAGGGAGAAGTGCCTGATTTTAGCAGTTTGACAAACCTTGAAGTGCTTGACTTGGAAGATAATTCCTTTGGACCCCAGTTTCCTAAGCTTGGAGACAAGCTGGTCACTCTAGTACTGAGCAAGAACAAGTTCAGGGCTGGCCTCCCTTCTGAAATTAGATCCTTTTATCAGCTCCAGAGGCTTGATCTCTCAAAAAACAATTTTGTGGGACCATTTCCACCGTCATTGATGTCGTTGCCATGTATAGCTTATTTGGATGTTGCTGACAACAAGCTCACAGGAATGCTTTTTGAAAATCAATCTTGCGGTTCCAGCCTGAGTTATGTGGATTTATCCTCAAATCTATTGACTGGGCATTTACCCAGTTGTGTTCTATCACAAACTAAGAAAAAGGTTTTGTATGCTGGAAATTGTCTGGAAAATGAAGACCAAGATCAACATCCTCTTCTTGCTTGTCGGAATGAAGCATTGGCTGTGGGGATTTTGCCTCAAGAAAGGGAAAAGAAGAAAGCATCTAAAGCAATTGTTGCATTCGGTGTCATTGGAGGGATTGCTGGAGCAATTGCATTATCTGTTTTAATTATTTTAGTTATCAGGAAAATCAGTGTCAGGAAGAGAATCAGAAAACCTTCATCAATACGATATATTTCAGAAGATGCATCAACTGCGTACCCGTCAAAACTTCTGTCAGATGCAAGTAAGGTTTCATTATATGTTATTACTCTGCTGATACCTGCGCCAGTGTTGTAGATCATGTGCATTCATGTATGTAGCCATGCAAGTGCAAGGACGCAGAAAGCTTTAGTGTCCTTTTTTAGCAAGCCAACCGGTGAAATTAAATGAAAAAATGCACGTCTTAGCTTGATTCAAGATAGCATTTCAGTGAAGAAAAAAAGAATATACAAGCTAACGCGTCATAACACAAGAAATTGAAGATAGGTTTTTAGTTCTTAAAAGAATATGATCTATGCATGAAGTTCTATTGGCAAGCAACTTATGAAAGGCTTGGTTGGCAGAAGCTTAAACACAGGTGTCTTTTCTTCTCAAAGTATGACAATTATCCGATTTGTTATGTGTTTTTTGCTGCACTTGAAGGGTATATATCTCAAACAATGAAGCTAGGAGCACTCGGGGTACCAGCTTATCGTACCTTCTCACTG
>JAOSBL010000002.1:9747229-9757423 GCA_027568915.1 Erythroxylum roraimae
AAACTTTTGGATTTTGGATTTAGTTGTGATGGGTTCTTTTGAGATGGAAGTAGAAAAAAATAGTTTATGCAGCATATCTATTGGTTGTGATGTGTGAGAATGAACCCAAAAATAAGAAGAAGAAGAAAGAAACAAGAAGACGAGAGGTGTAGCTCGGTGAAGAAGATGAAGGCTGGTGTTCTTGAGAGAGAAAAGGTGATGGGTTATTTGTGTGGGTTAAAAACTAGAGTTTTTCATTTAACAACCTTCAGTTTTTTTGCCTATAACTTCTGCATCCGAACTCCAAAAAACTTGAAACTTGGACCTATGGATTCCTAAGACATTTTTCTTTCTCTTCATAAAAATTTAGAGATATCTGAATTGATCTGAGAGTGATTGATAGGATGAAAGTGTGGAAGTCTGCTGGAATGTTATGAATTGGAAAATTTTCATGATCATGCTTCAGTTTTCAAATTATAACTTGAGCTGTGGATTTCTGAATGAGTTGATTTTTTATTCATATTAAACTAGAGATAAAAGTTGTAAACTCTTGTGAAGAAGTCAAATTTTAATTCTGTCTCTATAATTTTCAAAATTGGCATGAAAGTGAGTCGTAGCTTAAGCTGAAGCACTATCAGGGACAGAAATCATGCCCTGTAGTTATTGAATAAACTGTATTGATGTGGGCTAAATTTAGCTGAGTTGTCTTCACCAAAGTTGGAGCTTATTCTCTTAGCTTTAAATTGGTATAAAGTTTGTAATTTTTGGATATCTAAGCTGAAATATATGAGTTGTGCAATTAGAGGGTATGACCATGAACTAGCCAAAAGTTCAAATGTGTATAGTCTGTGGTATTTTGTGAATAACTCATAAACTACTGAATAAAATTGGATGATCTTGGAGTCATTAGAAATTTAAGACATTGGAGACCAACTTTTCATAAGGGAGTTTTGCCTAATTTTGTCATTTACCCTATCAGATTAATTATACAAAGATGACTCGAAATTATATGGGTAGAAAATCTGAAGTGGCCAATTAAGTTATGCAATGGATTTCACATTTACTTTATTATGGTCCAATTTTTAAATACAAATGAAGTTAATGAGGGCTTTGATATCTGATCGATTCGATGATGAGAATTTTAATAAGATACCCGAAATTGTCATTGAACATGTATTGTACATACTTTCTATACATTGATGTGCATAAAAGAACACTTGTACATTGGTACAAAAATGTGTTATTTGTGAATGTGTTGTATATATTTTAGAGGAGCACATCGGATGCCAGTCGGACATTGCCAGACCATCCAGGCAATAGCTTCTTGGAGCGTACTGTGAGTCAACCTAGATGATTTCCTAGGATTGATTTGATTTAAATTTAAGTTGATTTATTACACTTCCATTATTATTGATCTGTTTGTGAGTTGTTTCTGGATTCCGAACCTGAGGTCTGAGGAGTTTAATAGTTGGGCATGTATTGGGAGTGATATAAATTGTTATGAATTTGACATTTGATTCTCAATGAAAGTTAAATGCCGGACTTAGGTCCGATGACTGTGAAATCTTGTATGAGCACTTGTAAAAGATTTTGATATATGAGATATGCAAAAATTGTTGCAATACATAAAATGCATGTTCAAATAAAAACGTTGTGACTTGAGTTGCCAGTATCAAGCGCTTCCACGTAGAGCTTTGCTCCGTGATTTCTGATTTTGCACGTAGAGCTATGCTCCGTGATTCTGTTTGACTGAGCCCTATGGGCTGGTATTTGTATAAGTTGTGATAAGCACTCGGTCATAACAATAAGAAAGAATGTAAGTCTCAGGCATATAACATTATAAGACTGAAATTTATTGAATGATTTGCAATGCTGAGAGTGATAAATTGATGTGATTTATTTGCTATGCTTAGTTATGTAGACTGTGTGATCTTATGATATACCATATTGTGTGAACATCTGGAATGTGGTTATGCTCTGAATGAGTGTCTGGAATATATGTATTATGTGTATGTGATCTGGTGAAATCATCAATGATGGTTCACTCATTGAGTTCGCAAAACTCATAAAAAATTACAATGTGATTTTTCAGGTACTAAACAGAAGACCTAGTTCTTTAGACAGGACTAAAGGACCCTTTGGATTTTGTAATGGCACAGAGGTCTGTCAGCTGGCTCCAGGAGTGTTGTGTCTTGTATTTTGTTGTTTTTGTTAGAACCCTTATGAGGCTGTAAATATTTGTCTTAAGGAAACAGTTTAAATTTTATGGATAAATGCAATGAATGATTTAAAAATTTGCTGACTTTCAAATGATGTTAATTGATGCCATGTGTAAGTTGGAATTGTTTTGCTCTAACATGCCATTATTATAGGATATGTACTTGAATATTTCTAAATGTTTGGGTATGTAACCTATGGTAGTGGGATGTTGCAATAAAAGTTTAACTCAAAATCTGAACAGATAAAACAAAAATCTATGTTCTTTACTAGTGACTCCATTGATACCCCGATCTTCCAGAGATGGTCGTCATCGGGAAACAATTGCAGGACACAAATGCCAGTTTCATCGATTAAACTTTATGCAAACCTAGATGCTAAAGTTTCCCAAATCCAATCTCCCATTCAAAAACTTCCCTACTCTCCTGGAGAACTATGCCAAATATTAGAAATTGAAATACATGCCTCCTGTCCTATGGCCGATTGATACTCATTTTAAATCCATTTTCTAGTTAAAACACATCAGCAGAATCTTTTGGACAAACATTCAGTGAACCATCTTTGGCATGAAGATTTTAAATAAAAAAAAGAAGTCCACAAATTTGGCATTCCATGATGTGTGGATTATGGCATAAAAAACTAAGAAAAATGATGGGAGATAAATTTGTTGATTTTTATGGTATTAATATATATTACTCATAAATTAATGATTATGTATTTATTCTCAAATATTAAATCAACCAAAAGATGGTTCGTGCAATTGGTTATCCCAACTCTCTGAGACCACTCTACCCTAAATTATAAAACACAAGTAACCCTCGTTCCAGATCTTGAAGTGGTTATTAGTTGAAGTCTTAGATTTTCGATTTAGAGAGTAATGTTTCATTAGTTACAACTTAATACCACTGGTAAGGTAGCACTATAATTGAAAACAATATTGGGAGGCAAAAATTTGATTGTCTTTGTAACTATCATAGTTAATATATTTTCATTAATTACAATTTGATATCCTTCGCCAAATAGTATTATAATAGAAAAAAATTAAGAAGCTATCAATTTAATTATTTTCATGATGATTACAAGCTTATAAACTAAAATAACTTTATATATTATACAATTTATTTGGAAAATAATAATTTAATCTATATTAACCATGATATCTTTATATAACATCGTCATATAATTGTTCCATAACTTACATCACCTGGAACACTATAGAAGGACTTGTAATTGTACCATAACTAATATGAAGCTTATTTTATCCAAATTTGTGTCTTTCATTAGGTGGAAAATTCAAACTTGAAGATGAAGTTAAAAGTTAGATTAGATGATAACCTACTAAATCTTTTTGTCACATTTGGACTGGAGGTAAACGTTAAATAAGTATTACGTTCCCTAACCTAATAGGAGCATTAGGATCTTAAACAGCTTGAAGCGAGTAGAGACAAACAACCTATAGTTAAACAAAAGAGAAAGGGTTATTGTTGATATCCTAAAAAAAAATAAGCTCATTTGGCTCAAAAGTAAAAATAACCAAATGCTAAAAGTCTTGGAAGTCATTTGGCTAAAGAACTCATGGAGATGAGAATCAGTTATGAAATCAATAATTCAAAAAAGTATACACAGTTGATAAATAATTGACATGTGTTTCAAAAACAATAGTATATGAAGGCAGTAGTCAAGATATGACTAAAGTGGGAAATGAGTTGGAAGTTGAGTAGTTACAAAAAAATTGCTTGAGGTTATTGAAGTTGGGAAAATAATGTGTGGTAGGCAGAACGTGATCATAATGGGAAATGGATTGGAAGTTGAGTAGTTACAGGAAAATTGTTTAAGGTAGTTAAAGTTGAAATGATTATATAAATTCGTTAGCATCACAGCATAAAGGAAAATATAAACATACACATAGACAATTGGACTACTTCAACAAAAAAGTCTTGTTGTTATTTCAAATTTCCTTTACACTGTATACTCATCCATATCCTTATCTCAAATTTTCTTTATAATTTATGCTTTTCCTTTACCTAAATCAAATAATCTTTTTAGTTCAAATATTATTTCACCACATTTTAGTATCTTTGTAGCTTTGAATTTTATTTTCTAAGTTTTTTAATCTTACCTATATCAACTATAAGAAGTTAGGTACAAATTTTGAAATCATTCTTCCGTGGTTGATTGTAAAAAAGTGACTAATAAATTGGAATGTCATGATGGAACTAATGTCGTGTTTAAGGAATTTAAAAAAAAAACATATTTCTAGCCTTAAAGGCAGAAATAGATACTATAGCTATCTTGGTAACTTTGAATTTCATTTTTTAAGTTTTTAGAAATCCACCTATATCATCAATAAGAATTCAAGTACAAATTATGGGATAATTCCTCCATAGAACACTCAAATTCTAGATTAATCGTAAAAGTGACCAACAATTTAATATGTCTAGTAGGACCTAATGTCACGTATGGGGAATGAAGAAGAAATCATTATACAACTAGCTTTTGAGGAAAAAGCCCCTATTGCAATAGGGAATGAAGAAATTTTATCCTAAATGATTAAGAATCTTGAGAAGGCAACATCGCCTTCAACCAAATCCCTAGCTAATAAGAATTCAAAATTACTATAACCATCAATATAAAATGAGATTATTCCTACAATTGAGATTTTGGGATTGACATCTAACTTGGCCTCTATGAATGAGGCAATCAAGATACTGGCACAAAAGGTGGACAAACTTTCTATTGCCCTAGCACAGATTGCTCGAAAAAAATTCTCCTTCTCTAAAAAGACAGATCTTCAAAGAGCTCGAGGGGCATCTTGCATCAAATATGATGGAAGTCAGCGAGTGTAGTTAACCCCTGACTTCTTCTTCTTCTTTGGATGAAAGGTACATTCCACCTTACAAAAGAGAGGACGTTCCTGTTGCACCTATGCGAATTAATCCGAGAAATCACCAATGGGTAGTCAAGCCCAAGCTCTTAACGACAAAGATTTGGTTTAGCAGTTGAAACTAATGGACCAAATTACGATTTAGGAGGCAACCTTGTAACTATAAACTGTAATCCTATTATTGTTCCTCTAAAAATAAGACTGTAGATTGACATGGAAGCTATCAGAGAAGCCATTCAATAATAGTGTAATAACCTACAATACATATAGTACAATAATCAATCAGATATTTAACATTGAAGAAATTATCAATATATTATATATATGATTAATACAAAGCATAATAAGAAATCTAATTAAAACTTTTTTGTTAATTAAATCCACAATAACCAAGTAAATTCTAACCCAATAAGAATGTTAGAACAAAATATAATACACAAAAAATAAATATAGTTAAAGTAAATTATAAATTAATATAAAAATATCAAGATTTTTACATAAACCCCTCGATAAAACTACAAAACCTTCAAATCATTAAAAGAATTTTACTATACTAAAAAAGTTTTTCAAAAAAATTACAAAATAAATTCAAAATACTATATTAAAAAAGTTTTTCAAAAAAATTACAAAATAAAAGACAAAGCGTAAAGGCAACAATAATAAATAAGAAAGAAAAAGGAGATAAATCTTTCAAAGTCGAATCATTATTCAAAAGATGAAAATTGCAGTTAAAATCTTCTAAATAAAATCCATTATTCATATTATAGAGAAACATCTTACAAGCACCCATACCAATTTTGAACTCGATCCAATAGTGGATGATTCTAAATCAAATAAAAAATTAAAACTATTTTAAGAAAATTATACTACAATCTTCCTTATTTTTTTAGCTCTCTTATCTTCACCACTAGTCTAACTTTAAAATTAAAAGAGTGAGTCAAAAGATCATAATGAATTCTTAAAAATGATGGACCAAGTTTAATAAATTTGGACTTTTTAGTACATAAGAGGGAAAAGGTTTAACCTAATAATTTAATCCCTCTTGATTATATGGAGGAGACCATCATCTCAATGATTACGTAACATGTATCAAACTTCCCTCTTCAAAAATAATTGATCATCAAATCTGTATCATTAATATCTGTATGAACCTTCTACAGTTCAAGCAACTTAGAATCTAAAACATATATAATCTAATGGTATCTAAATTCATTATGGCTTGAGATGTCATGGAATGTGAAGTTCTTAGCAAGTTTTGCTATAACCGTCACAATATAACTTATATTTATGTTACACAAGTCAAACTCCTGCACAAATCTCTTCATTCATAATGTTCCTTTACAAGCTTCAATTGCAATAATACGTTCAACTTTTTTAGTTGACGAAATAATGCATTTTTGCAACTTGAATTATAAGACATAACTCTCACCACAAAGTAATCAAATAGTATGAAGTAAACTTCTTTATATCAGTATCTCTTACCATGTTGGAATCTTTGTATACAAAAAGAATAGGTTATCCTATTACAAAATACAAAATCAAACTAAAAGAGCTATAGATGTATCTCAAAATATATTTTGTTACATTCCAATCCTCTCTTCTTGGATTATAATGAAAATAGCTACCACTAAAAACATGATCAATATTATGCTTTGTACAAACTATTAAATGCAGCAAATTACTAATTGTTAAAATGTAATAATTTTTTTTTCACATGTTTCTTCTCTTCCTCACTAAAAGGATACTAAGTTTTGTTTAATTTAAAGTGCATAGTAAAAGATGTACTCACCACTTTAGCTTTGTCCACATTGTACTTTTGAAGCACCTTCTCGAAGTACTTTTGTTGTGATAACTACAACTTCTTAACCTTCCTATCATGGATGATCTTTATGTCAGGAATCTATTTTGTTGGTTCTAAGTTTTTCATAGAAAAATACTTACCCAAATTATACTTCAACTTTGTAATCCTATAAGCATTTTGATTAAAATAAGCTTTTCATTAGTATAAAGTAACAAAATAACAAAGTCACCATTAAAGAATTTTTGTACAAAAACACAATTGTCATATGAAGTCTTCTTAAAGTCTTGCTTTGTCATAACATAATCAAACTTATTGTACCACTATCTTGGTACTTATTTCAAACCATACAAGCTCTTCCTCAATCTACAAACATAATTCTTCCTTCATTTGACTTTGAAGCCTTTTGCTACTCTATATAAATCTCCTCATATGAATTACTATAGAGAAATGCAATCTTTACCTCTATCTACTTAACCTCTAAGTTAGGATGTGTTGCTAGACCTAATATAATTCAGATGCACAACATCTTTATAATCGAAGAAAAGATGACATCAAATTTATCTCCCTTTTTAAGGCTAAAGCCTTTTACTTTCAATATAGCTTTATACCTTTGAATTGAAGTATCATCATCATGCTTCACTTTGAAAATCAATTAGTTCTTCAAAGCTCTCTTATTTGGTAGCTTAACCAAAACAAAAGTGTGATTATCATATAAGGATTTCATCTTATCCTTCATGTTTTCAAACAATTACTCATTTTAATCACTATCTATGGCTTCTTTGAAGCTTTTAGCTTCTCTCTCATTAGTAACAAGTATATAATAACTAAGAGGATACTGTGAAGAGGACTTTCATTCTCTAATAGGCCTCTTTAGAGAATTATTTGGAGCCTTTATAATTTATTCTTTGCATTTGTTAATTGTTGATTGATCACAACTTCATGTAATAGAGAATCAAAAGTGTCTACACCCTACTGATCATTCTATATTTAGTCACCATTTTTATTATCATCTTGGATCTTAAGATCTTGAAGACCATGGTCAATTCTCTCTTATTTGGTAGCTTAACCAAATCAAAAGTGTGATTATCATATAAGGATTTCATCTTATCCTTCATGTTTTCAAACAATTACTCCTTTTAATCACTATCTATGGCTTCTTTAAAGCTTTTAGCTTCTCTCTCATTAGTAACAAGTATATACTCACTAAGAGGATGCTGTGAAGAGGACTTTCATTCTCTAATAGGTCTCCTTAGAGAACTATTTGGAGCCTTTATAATTTATTCTTTGCATTTGTTAATTGTTGATTGATCACAACATCATGTAATAGAGAATCAAAAGTGTCTACACCCTACTGATCACTCTCTATTTAGTCACCATTTTTATTATCATCTTGGATCTTAAGATCTTAAAGACCATATTCAATTGCGTTTTGTGTATCATTCAAAGAAAATGGCTCAGCATCAACCAAGCTCTCAATGCTTTGAAAATTATTGCTCTTAATCTTCTTAATATCTTTAGTAAGGTAGCCCTTATAGAGCACTATATTGCAATCTCTGATAAGTTTCTTCTCTATTGAATCATACAAGTGGTAACTAACTCATTTGGTATATAACCAATGAAAATACAATACTTGGTATTAACATCCAATTTTTACCTCTCATCTTTAAAGATATATATAAGAGATTTAAATTAAAAAAAATCTTAAGTGATCATAGAAAACATCATTGCAAAACCAAACCCTTTAATGGACATCATCATCTAAAGCATTAATAGGAGACAAATTGATAATATAATCAACTGTGCAAAATGCTTATGTTAAAAAGGAACTTGGCAACTTTGCTTATACAAGTAATTATATAGCTCTATAGACCAAAGTTCTATTTATCCTTACCACCATTATTACTAGATGCATTTTGGTTTCTTATATATTTGTTTTTTAACCAAGATTTGAAATTCCTTCAATTCTAATGAACATAATTTTTGGCCTTCAAATCATGAAGTTAAAATTTTCTAGAATGATCATCAATAAAGATGATAAAATAAAGTGCACCAACATGTGACCCCACTTTAAAAGAACTATAAACATCAGAATATACAAACTCTAATAAATTTGACTTTCTAGAAGAAGGATGACTCTAAAAAGAAATTCTTCTCTTTCTTTTTCCCAGCTAAGCAATGAACATACATATCCAACCTAGCTTCTTTAATCCTAAACAGTTTTTTTTTTTGGCCAAACAATCAATTCCCTTCTCACTCTTATGATTTAATTTTAATCCACACTATTTATAAAGTATCATTCTCATCATATTATCCAAGTCGTCAAAAATAGAACCTAACATCTTATAAAAGTTATAAAACTTGTTATCTTGAGCCATAACTAATGAACCTTTAGTAAGTTTCCATTATCCATCATTAAGGATATTACTATAACCATCATTATCAAGCTTTCCTGCAGAGATTAAATTCAAGTGGATGTGAGGTGCATGCATGACATGCTTATCCAACTTTAATTGTTAGTCTCATAACAAATTGTTCTTATGCTGATCACTTTAATCTTATCATCATTGCTCTTACTTGGCTTGTCATGACATGGGCCACTAGCATCTACAACCTAGATAGTCTCATGAAATACTAAAGTGATGATATTTTCATCACAAGAAACAAGAAGATCAATATCAAAAATAGTAGCAAAAAGGTTCTCATTATCATTGTACTTTTTTTTCATGTCTCTTCTTTTTTATTCAACTTTACGATTCTTCTTAATACGCCCTAATTTGCTATAATGATCACAAATAGAGTTCTTATATTAGGACTTGGACTAACTTATATTTTGAATTTTTAATTTACTTCTCTTATCTTTGATAACTAAAACATTTAATTGTGATAAGGATGAAGATGAGCCTTGAGACTTTCTACTTACTTCTTTATTCACAACACCATTTTTAACATATCTGATACTCATTACACAATTAGGAGTAGAATTGGTCAAAGAAACATAAAAATTTCCTAAGATATTGATATAATATTTAGTAAAAAAAGTTCTTATATCTCGTCTTCAAACTTTATATCCATTCCATATAATTGAACAAGAACACCCTAAAAGTCATTTAGGTAATCAGAAATAAGACCATCCTCCTTATATATCAAAATAACTAATTGCTTAAGTAAGAATAGTGGCAAGGTGTCGTTACCCTTGCAAATTAACCCTACACGAATAACAAGTAGTATATGAGAGCAGGGATCGTTCCCTCGAAGATCTAATAAAGGAAAGCTAAATATCGTCAAACTTGTTAATTTTTAGTCAAAGAAAATA
>JAOSBL010000002.1:9758653-9810400 GCA_027568915.1 Erythroxylum roraimae
GGCTGTAGAATCAAATGCGCGTAAAGAAAATCTGTAGCCTGCCGAATCCAATATTTATAGCAGTGATCAACTGAACGAAAGTACCAATCGACGCGGAACACGTGGTGAAATCCGAGCCGAGCTTGAACACGTAGCAAAATCTGAGTTGTGGTAAATTAGGGTCATTAAAGACCTGAAGCTGCGCAACAGTTGAAAGGACACTCATGACAGCTGCGCGGCAGTTAAAAAGGCGCATCGTTTCAAATTTTGAACGGCGCTCAAAAGATACGAATCGTCAAGTAATGATTAGGCCTCGCGTGGTGACCAGACATCGACACCCAATCAATCGCCCAGCCTTAGTACGACCCGATCGATCGCCAAGCCCTAGTACGACCCGATCGATCGCCAAGCCCTAGCAAGACCTGATCGATCGCCAAGCCCTAGCAAGACCCGAGCGATCGCCCAGCTCCAGCACGAGTTGACCGATCGACCTGTCATAGCACGAGCTGTTGCGCACTAGGTGTAGATGGCCGATCGGTTTTCTGTCTTGGCAGAAGCTATCGCGCATAGGGCATTGATTTCCGATCGACCTGCCTTCTCACGAGTCGTCACGCAGACGAGCCGCACAATCCTAAAGGAGTAGGGGGGCTTATGGTTGGGTCGGTCGTGTTGGGTCCAGGCCCAACAGGGAACGACCCGTGGGTCGATCGGCCCGTTCATGAATGATGACCTAATGGTGGGTAGGTCGACCATGCTAAGCCCAATCTCAGGCCCAAGCCTCGACGGCCTATTCACAGGTGGTAATCTCCCATGCAAACGTAAAAACCTAAACCTAACAGGGTTTTCTTATATAAGGTACTATTTCGCCATGATACAGGTACGACATTAGAACTTTAGTATTTTTCTTTGGATAGCTACCAAAAAGACTGACTTGAGCGTCAGAGGGGCTTGCCGGCAGTCAACCCCCGGCGTGCCTTTATTGTTTTGCAGATATCTCAGAGCCAAAGTCTACCAACGTTATGAATCCAAGCAGCAACGTCCAGCCTCAACAGAATCAGGCTGAACCAAGTTCTATAAATAAATGGACCAAATCTAACAAATTTGAATCTTTCTACACGTAGAAGAAGAGAAATCGTATATCCAACCAATCTTATACCAAAATCTTTTGACGCATGTCTAATGTTCTTCGAAGCTCTATACGTTAACAATATTAAACAGTACAAGGAAGGTGCCACCTCAACTGTATGGTCAATTTTTGGTAGTTATTAGTGAATAATCTTATCATAAATAATTAAAAAAAATTAATAAGGTTAGGCCATCAAAAATTGGTCCCAAAACTTTTTCCTGTACAACAATAATGCATGTGTTCGTGCAAGTGATCAAATTTCATGAGTAATACGTGTCAACTCTTTAAGAAGTTCTTCCAGAACTGATCATGGGCAGATCAGGATAGGATTGAGTTGGAGAAGAAGAGTAAAATAATTCACGCAAAGCAAGAGTTTAGAGAAAATGAATGAGTAGCTGCTAGTTTCATATAGCCATACTATCTATGAAGTAAAAACGTAAAATATATCTTTTGCCTCCTTGTCCCAAAGAGAAGGAAAATAATATGAAAAGAGTATGATATGATGGAAATGTGCAATCAGTCTTAGCAATGACAATCTAGCTAGCTAGCTAGCTAGCTAGCAATTATTTTGGATATCTTCATGTGTTATTTTCATCTGGTGAAAATGGCTGGAATCCGGCTCTCTTCCTCATCGTCTTCCTCATCATGAGATAGGCGAGAAAGGTGGAGAGGATCCAAACTATTAGAAGAAGGAGCTGTCTCGGTGACAAGGTCAAAGCTGGAGGTAAAACTGCTCATGTTGATGAGACTGGTGGAAGCGGAGGAGTTGTTTGAGTACGCTGGTTGAAGCATTGCAACATGTTGATGTTGTTCAGGCTGTGCGTTCTGAATCACATTGCCCACAGCAAACCTGCTGTTTATTAGTTGCGATTGGACCATTGTAAGCTCAGTTTGCAAAGATGCCACCTGCACAAACTTAATAGATACATTCAGGAACCACTTGATTATATGCCAGACCAATCAGGCATTTAAAGATAGAATCCATGACGATGTTCCAGATTCGTTTCTACATCTAATGGCAACTGAAAGACAGTTTTCTAACATATTTCTTGCGCACGCGCGCGCGCACACACACAAAAACCTTAGAATTGTGTCTTTTATTTTCTTAATAATTAAAAGAAATATAAACTAAAACAATCTTGGAATGTCAAAAGTCCTCAAAAATTTTGTGGATATCATTAAAATTTGTTTAACACTAGACCAAACTTCAAGGTAGAAATGTGAGAACATCTCGCCAAATAGTTAACTCTGTTATAGTACCGTCTGGAGTTTGGACGACATTGTTTAATGTTCAGGATTTTCTTGTTTCCTTAATCTATGAATTTTGCTTTTCAACAGAACCTATAATAGAAAATAATGAAATGGAACCGTTCTTTTGTTCTGTGTTCATAAAAGCCCTGACTGTGTAATCAAACTAAGATTCCTTTAAAGTCCAAACATAAGCTTATAAGATAGATCACAAAAATGGAAACAATTATATACACACTGAAAGAACATCTGAATTATCGGAAAATCTTGGGATATTAATTCCGTTTCCACATATATAAAGTGTTAAGAAACCATATCTGCATATATTTGTGTCAAGAAGGATCATTTGCTTAAAACATCTTTCCAAGTTTATACTATTGTTTATTTTTAGAAAAAAAGTTTACGTGCACATATATATAGGGGTGATGGTTTGTTTTTATATTATAGCAACAATTACTGCTGTTTTCGAAACTCATGAACCTGTTGCTGTAAAGCAAGTACGGTAGAGACACAGCCATAGACCGGGTCAGAAAGCCTAGCTTGAGCCTCATAGGATATGGTGACAACTGCTTCTTGCCTTCGGCTCACCGGGATGTGCAACAACAGCTTGGACACGTTACTGGCACCAAAGACCTTATGTACCGCTGCGAACCGGGCTGCACCCTGGTCCGAACTAAAGTGGGGTGCAAAGATGCACCCGCTAATACACTTCCTCCTCAAGAATTTGCACGCACCGCATGGAGCTGAAGGTGCTGGCGTGGGCTGTGCAAGTCCCCCGGCGGGGTCCGCTGTGGCACGCTTACCGATAACTTTCCTCCGACTTTGGGAGACAGCATCGGAGTCCATGGCAGGATTATTAGCGTTTGTGGGAGAGAGGCAGAAAGAAACGTAAAGAGAAGGCGTAGCGAAAGAGAAAGGGTGGTGGGGTTGGTGTTTATACGTAAATGAAGCAAAATGAAACAGCACGTTGGCCTCGTGAAGGGGTTGGCAAGGTGAATGTGTTAAGCTCTTCTTTTTTCTTTGTTTCTTTTCCCTTTTTTAGTTGATTAAGTAATGCATAAACATAGATATATAGATACGAGATTTTGTTACGTATTGACATCTTAATTAAGGGAGGAAGTAAAGAGATTTCGTGAGTACACAGTCTAAGCCAACTACTACGTATAATATATAATATTACAAGCTTGTTATGTACATGCTCAAGCGTGTGTGTTTAATGATGCAAGAATAGAGCGTTATGGTCGGAATGAGAGGAGCGGTGTGTTGGTGGATGTGAGGGGCGCGTGCAAAGAGCCCGTTAGATATGTATGGTATGAATATTGTAATCAAACACAAGATATAATATCTAATTAACCAATATATATGTAGTTATTAATTAAAAGAAGGGAAAAATTAAATTAATATTGATAATAAACTTGGGGGAAGTGTTTAGAGGAGGAAGGTTTACTGAAGAAGGGGTGGAGAAAGGCACAAGATTTGTGCTGCCCTTGACGTCTGGGATGTAAAGCCAAGAAGTAGACGTGCATGCATATCTCTATACATGTTTGTATGTATGTAAATAGCATGACATACGAGGAAACATACATAGCTCTCTCCTTTGTGTGCGATTCAATTCTAATCAAGAACGATTATTATTGTATTGTTAGTCCGTTTCAATTCTTTCATTAGTCTTTAAGTCAGGCTTCTGTGTGTTTGCATATCCATTGAGTACGGATCTCTGTCTATTTTTTCTGTCTCTACCTTATCTTATTGAATCTCAACTATTTATTTACGTGAGTCCCGCATAAATAAATAACTGAGATTTAATGTTCAAAATAGAGACAAAAAAAAAATGGAGAGAGATCCTGGCAGTATCTAATTTCGTGCCAAGTCTGAATTGAATGCACTAAGACTTCTGTTCTTTTCAGAAAAAGAAAGAAAATACAAGTATATGAATTTGGGCATCAATGTTTATTCCCAGTGAAGTACGTTTTTAGCTGAAAATTCCTTATATTATGAAAGGTCGATTTTATATAAATAATAGCTAATTTTGATGTAAAAGATATAAATAACTTGTTACAATTTAATTTAAAATAAGGTTTTTCCAAACTACAGTTTAAGAAACTGCTAGCATTGGCAGTTGATTAAACACGAACCATACAATGAAGGGGAATATTCAAGATTATCATAACTACCCCAATCAAAAGATTTCAGGAATGTATTAAGTATTTTCTGAAGGCAATGTTCCAAAACAGCAAGAGCTGCCACAAAAACATGGCAAGCACTTGGACCTGACCCTAGTTTCCCCGTAACTAAAAGTGAGCTCTTCACCTTCCTTTATGTCTTTAGAAGCGAAAAAACAGAGACGAGGAAGGATATCTCCTGAGTTTCTAACCAGTACGGTGAATAGATTACCACCATCACAAGAATGGTTAATAAATCTTGCAGCATTTCCAATTTTTGTGGCATCAATATTTATCCTGAAACAGGCCTTTCCTGATGGAAGATGCTCTCTGACAACCAACAGGGCAGAAGAAGACGAGGCACAACCACCAGATGCAAGCTCATCATAGATTTGTTGCCGTCTCCTTGCTTCTTTCGTTGTCAATAATTCACCTGCTCAACCCAAGTTCAATTCACAAAATAAAACAAATGAGATGCACTTATAGGCACAAGTAACACCAGGAAATCAATTCTGAAAACAGAATAAGAACAAGGACAAGAGGCACTAGCAGGTGAACTCGATATCAATCACAGAAACAGTACAAGATACACTCAGATTCATTCAAAAGGACCAACCTGTAAAAAGACACAAATCTTTTAACAAAATGTCAACAGGTTCTTGCACCAAAGCCACAATGAAACAACTACCTGCATACTCGCATATAAATTGGCCTCGATGAATCAACTGATCGGCGAACAAGCACCAACCTTTCCTACTATCCCTCGCAATCTTCAACTTCACAGAAATCCCTCTCTGAGTCAACCGATTCCCACACTCCAACCCACACCCACAGCAAGGTCCGCACTCACTCACTATTTCCAAACCCATCTCGGCAAGCCCTTGAGCCCAATCCTCGCCGCAACCGTCGCAACCACACCCACAAGGCACTGGCGAGCAGGTCTTTGGTCCTCCGCAGCAGGGGAAGGAGGGGGAGCCCCAAGGCTGGCGTGAAGAATGGAATACGGAAGGAAGGACTTGAGATGGGGTGTAGAGAAAATAGGCGTAGGGAGGGTGGCCGAAGAGTAAGTTGCCGAATGGGAGCGGGAAGTCTTCGAGGGATCGAGCGGCATCGAGAGAGCGGTGGCGAGTGATGGAGTTGGCGACTAGGGACAGGGCTTTGGAGGTGAGCGAGATGTTGGATAACTCTTGTGGATTCAGCCACGGGAGAATCAACTCTGCGCATTCGATTAATGGATGTAATTGAGTGGTTTCAGATTTCTTCTTCACTTGCCCCTTCATTCTGTTCGGGTCACTACGAGATCGAAACGATCAAGCAAGGAAACGAAATTTAAGTACTAATATATTACCAATAAAATGTTATTGTCCAAAACGCGGCGTTTCAGTGTGCGAACACCAACCGCAATCAGAGTTGAAAACAGCACAAACTTTTCAGAGCCCAAAGCGCGCGTCCTTCTCTCTCTCTTTCTTCGTTTTCTTCACGCGGAGAGCAAACGCTTAGATACGATTCACAGAGGAAAAGAGGGAAGAAGATACTGAGAGAGAGAGATAGAAAGAGAGGGACGGGCAATCATGAGCTCTTCTCTTCTTCTACTTCTCCTGTCTCTCAACATTTCCCTTGTTCTTCTCTCATATGCCGCTCACGAGACTGCTCCCAAAGTTACGTATCTTATGCTTGCAAATAAATATGTGTAGTCTCGATTTTTATTGTTTTCTCTTCTTTTCTGGTTATTTTTTTAGTTTTTCGGTTTGGTTTTGCATGCCATTCGGGAAGGGTTTGTAAAGTTACTGTTTTTGCCATTCTTTTCTCCTTTTTCATTAATGGGGTTTGTTTATGCATGTCCATGAATTTGTTTCGATTTGGTTCTTAACCAAAAAATTGAGGCAGCAGAAAAGAAACTGAATTGCATATGGTTGTGAGAGTTGGGTTTTTGCTTTTGAATTTTTTCTTCTCATTGTTTCTTCATTTGGGATTTAAAATAATGCTAAACCTGTATACGATGCTTTGCATATTGAGCTTTTGGCAGTGTAAAAAACAGATTATCTACGATGGCACAATAAAGGGTCAGTGCATACCATCTTCTTTATGCTAATTTGTCAGGTTTAGTTAGAAGAGCATAGTATAATTTTCTCGTTATTGTTTCCTTTTAGAAATGTGTTTAGGAGAAAGCTGTCAACTTACTAAGCTGCTTATGTTCTTTTAATTTAGACTGATGCCTGATTCTTGGATATTTGCAACAGACGCCTTGTAATAGTTGGTTCTCTAAAGTTGGGAGTTAAGCCTGTTTATTGTTCCCGTCCTGTTTAGGGAAATAATTTTAGGGAAGCCATAAATTTCTTGTTTTGGGGGAAATTAGTTGAAGTTTTGGTAAAAGAATATTTCCTCACCATATTCAGACGAAGAGATTGATTTTCTGAGGTTTGCTACAAAGTCTGCCAACGTCAGTTTCCTAAGAGTGTGTGCATATATGTTCTCCTACCAGTGATGAGACTATCATCCTGTACAACATAACTCCTTGCTAACCCAAATGTACTTTGTTTTAGTTAGTGTTCGTCTGATTTAAATCTTTAAGGCTACCCTCCTCTCCCAGAGACAGTTTAATGACCCAAGAGGAGAAGTTTCTCTAGGTCTAATGTTACTGTATACGGCAATGCTACATAATTATGTAGAGCTGGTTAGTTCTTATTGATGAGTTGCCCTGCAGATTAAATGATCTTTAGTGAATAGTCTTACAGTTGTAATGCAATGACATTTAGCAGTAGTTGTCTTGCATGTTCAAGTTGCATGTAGAACCTTTTTTGCAGCTTCTGTATTGCCAATGCAATTTGATATTGTATTGTACTTGGCTTATCCAGATAGTATCAATCACTGACCTTTCTCATCTAGTTGCAATATTTTGGGTGAAGACTTCTTTGCAGTATATCTTACCTTGCATGCTATACTACAGGTGTTGATCCTGAAAACCCAGTTCTGGATGTTACTCCATCACCTCTGTATGGGAAATTATCTGGTCTTGGTTCCAAAGACATTCTATACTGTGAACGAGTTAGAGTTTCTGGTCATTCAAGACTGAAGCTTCAGAGTTATGCTAATTCCTTTCGAGTTACTTTATCTCCATCTTTGGTAATCCCTGAGAGGCTGCACGGAAGAATTCAGATTTGCTTCCATAGGTATGATTCCATCTCTCTTTTGCAACTTGGTAAACTTGCTATTGGAGTCTTGTCTCACTTGATACTCATTTGCAGGAATGCATCGCGCAATTTATGCCATTGTGGGATGGATGAATGGAAAACTGTTCAGAAGGGGCTATGGAATTCTGTCTTGCCCCCCTTTGATGAAAGATATCTTGATGTAAAATTCATTGGCGAAATTAATGGTTCTGTCACTGTTGCCATGGCAGAAGGTATGATTTGATCTTTCCTTTTCTCACTGTCTCATCAGTTGAGTTCAGTTTTCTGATTATGTTTTTCTCCAGACTCATGTTGGTCCTTTAATGTCTGCAGATCAACAGTTATGGCGACTTTTGTGTCTGGCAGTGGGGTTTGTAATACTATTATTTGCACCGATTGTCAGCAGATGGGTTCCTTTTTATTACAGCACTTCAATGGCAATCGGAATTTTCCTTGTGATTTTAATCATTCTTTTTCAGGTACTGGACTTTAACTTTTTTCTTTTTTTTTAGACAAACAGACCCCCCTGCGCCCTTCCCTGTCCCATTCATTGAAACAAAAAGGAGCAAGGGAAATATTGGCTCTAATTTATGTTTGTTGCTGCTAGCATTTACAACTAAATTTGAGTTCCTTTCACTGAAAGCATGCCCCATTGGGAAAGCAAATTGTTTGAAGCATATATGTGTGACCAACTTTCATAATCAACTTTATTTTTTATGCAATAACTTTTTGTTAATCTGGATTAAAGCCAACATGTATGATCTTGGCAAGTTCATCATGCATGGAAAAACATTTCTCAAAAACTTTTTTTGGTTGCTTCTCGGTTCCTTGTTCTATTGATCCAAAAAAGGTGGGGAGTTCATACTTCCTGTGGAATTTTGGTGAATCTGATTCAAATGGTTATCTTGATACTTCAAAGTCAGAAATTGTTGTCATTATTGTGTTTATTTTGATAGATCATATATTGACGCGCTGGCGGTTGAAATGTTTTTCATCATCAGTATCTTATAGTTGTTATTTTCTTGTCAATTCGAGCTGCTTTTTCAGCTGATATACTCGTTCTGTTTTTTCTTGGTGAATGCTGTAGGGAATGAAATTATTGCCAACTGGAAGGAAAAATATATTCTATCTTTCCGTATATGGATCAATGGTGAGCATTGTTTTTTATTTCGCTTCAATTTTTTATTGTTCTGAAGTGCCTACAAATCTCATAATTTTTTAACTTTGCAGCTTGGAGCTGGTACATTTGTTTTGCATCACATCTCAGTGTTAGTAAATTCGATTCTTTTGAACTTTGGGCTGAGTGACGAAATGCACAATCCAGTAAGTCCTCAATCAACATTGTTAAAAGGGGGTTTTTGTGGGTACATCGGCAGCTATTGCTAGAGGAGTTTGAGCCATCAATGCTATCAATATTCGTAGAAGAGTTTGACTATCCCTTTTTTCTTCACAGGTCTATGTTTTTGTGTTAGTGGGGATTGTTCTTGCAGGAGCTGCATTGGGATATTGGATTGTGAGGAAATTTGTGATTGCAAAAGATGGAACTGTGGATGTTGGCATTGCAGAGTTTGTGAAATGGGCAATGCGCATAATTGCAACCACTTTCATTCTTCAGGTTTGTTATGGCATTCAAGTTCATATTGCTGCTTGATGTAAGTTTATGGAGGTTTGAATACTTGAATGACTCAAAAGGATTTAATATGTTATAAATGAGCGAAGGTGTCATACAGCTGCCACACTGCTGCATCACTCCTCCAACAGTTGCACCCATTGGATTGACTCCTTTTGTTATTAGACAGACGAATTTCAAATTCATGGATAATGAAGTTTGAAAATCTATAATGGATACCTTTTTGTCATAGCATGGTTACCTCCCCTTTTATGTCAGATTCTTATAGCTAGGTTTTCAATGATCTTTCTATGGCCATGAACACAATTATAATTGGCAAATTTAGCCCATTTACCTTAGTCTGAAACAACATGGGGATAAGGGCAAGGCAAGCTTTGATTTTAGGCATGCCCTCATTTTTTTCAAAGTTGGGGTTTACTAATAGGCAAACTTAAGTTCTACACTTAGTTTGACAGCGTTTTGATTAAGGGCAAGTAATATGTCTTTGTTAGCATTTAGCATTTCAGTTCCTCTAATATTGATGCGTAACATTTTATTTCTTGTTTTCTTATTCTTTACCAGAGCACTCTTGATACTCCTTTGGCAATTGTCGTCTGGGCGCTCACCTATTTAATCTGCTTTCATATTAACAAGTGGCTCTATTATGTGTAAGTTTTCCTCCGTTTACTACCATTTCTTCCATTTTTTTAAAAAATTAACTAATAAATTTATGAAAGATTTGTAGTTATTAGATAAATTGTTCCACTTGATATATAATGCTGAGGCTAGACTGCTATAATCCAGGGCCTTAAACTATAAGATCTTCAGTTATGATCACTGGATGATAGGAAAACATACAAGGATTTGTTGAGATTGTGATTGTACATGGATAAAGACAGACTGATCTTGCGAAGTTCATTCTGTTTTACGATCTAACCTTCTACACCTGTTCTTTTTCCTTTCTCCAATAAGTGATGACATGTCTTCTGCTGGTGGAAGTGCTTGGCTCCAACAAAGAGGACAATTATCAGCAAAGAAAAATAGAACTGAATTCCTGAGCAGGTCGGCAAAATCAAGTCCTGGAGGGAAGATGTGGAATAGTCCAGAGAGCCCATCTTCATGGTCCACCCCCGTCAAAGGTACCAGATTTGCTTATGTTCTTACTTTTATATTATTGATTCTGTGATGCTGCTAGCAATCAACTATCCTATTGTTCTATGCTTGTTTCTAGTTAGATTGGGATATTATTTTCATGCAAAGAGATTGATGCTGATAAACATATCCTCCTTATATTTGGTCTATATTGAGAGCTTGTACTCCTCTCTATGTGAAACTTCAATGGGTGAAAACTTTTGGATTGCCTTATTGGAAGGTTTTTAGCCACTAAATCTGGTTACCCTTATATGGATCCATATGCTGTCATATTGAAATGTCGTTCTGATTGGCTGTATACTTATGGAACGTCTACCAGGTTGCTGTTTGTTGTGATCTTGTGGCAGTTTTCTAGCAGCACATGATTCTGTATTGGCTTTGACAGGCTTGGTATCACCATCTGGTCGTTCGCAAGCAACAGAGCAGCGAGATTATTACTCTACCTTCCACAAGACTTCCAAGCGGAAGAAGTTCTCAAAGAAAGAGTGGGATGATTTCACACGGGAATCAACTCGGCAAGCAGTAGCAGAATGGGCAGCATCTCCAGAAGTCACTACCTGGATTATAGAAAATGCAGACCGAATTCAACTCCTTCCAAGTGATTGCAGCTCGGAAGAAACAGTGGGAAGTGAATCAGACTCCACTGGGGAGAATCATGTCAGGAGTGGTAAAAGGTTCAGCTTGTTTACGTGGTAACAATCAGGAATAATTTGGTTTAGATCATACGAAATTGGAAGGCATTGTATATGTGAATCAGACACAAAGTAGTAGTCAGATTTTCAGCACTAACCTTTAGGTTTGTTGTAAGTGCTTGTTTTCTGAATTGGCCATTGTAATTTCAGCTAGATGTCCAGGGCTGTGGTTATCTGGAAATGAGAAATTTAATTCCTTTTCTTTACGAATTCAGTATCACATGTACTATTCATTGTATTTGTGATTTTTTTAATACAAATATTTCCCTATTTTTATCTCTATTTTTACATATATATATATATTTTGTTGAGAATGGGTGCATTATTGTTATTTCCACCGCCGCAACGCCAATGAACCATAAAGACAGTTTGCTGGCGTGGAAGCGGATGATTGGTTGTCTTATTAGTGGGTGTATGAATCAAAATTGAAAATCTCATTCCCATCCATTTCGTTGCATCGCCTCAAAAAATAGTCTCTCCATCCCAAACCAACACAAACAAACGCTGGTCCTGGTCCATTTCGATGCCGCAGGCAAGCAAGTCATGCAGCCCGACGAAATCCCTGTCCATAACGGAAACCATAAACGGTTCGCACAGGTTCACAATCCAGGGATACTCCTTAGCGAAAGGGATCGGAATCGGAAAACACATAGCCAGCGAGAATTTCACCGTTGGGGGTTACCAGTGGGCCATATTCTTCTATCCTGATGGGAAAAATACCGAGGACAACTCCTCCTACGTCTCCGTCTTCATCGCTCTCGCTAGCGACGGCACTGATGTTCGCGCCCTTTTCGAGCTCACCCTCATTGACCAGAGCGGTCAAGGCAAGCACAAGGTTCATAGCCACTTCGATCGTGCTCTCGAGAGTGGCCCCTATACTCTCAAGTATCGCGGCAGCATGTGGTCCGTGTGTGCTTCCTTCATTTCCTATAACTTTGTTGCAATGCCATGAACTTAGGGTTTCTGGTTTATTCTAGTTAATTCTTTATTCTCCTTATATTTTTCAGGGGTTACAAGCGTTTTTTCCGGAGGGCAATGCTTGAAACGTCAGATTTCCTTAAGAATGATTGCTTGAAGATTCACTGCACTGTTGGTGTCGTGGTTTCTGCAATTGATTGCTCCAGGCTGCATCCTATAAAGGTTCCCGACTCGGATATTGGTTCCCAGTTCGGTTTGCTATTGGAGAATGAGGAATTTTCTGATGTCACTTTTGATGTGTGTGGAGAAAAATTCCATGCTCACAAGTTGGTGTTGGCTGCTAGATCTCCTATCTTTGAAAGGGAGCTTTTAGATGGGATGGAGGAAGAAAACAACGAAATTGTTATTACAGATATGGAACCTAAGGTTTTCAAGGTATACATATATTCTCAGTGGTTTTTGTTTACTTTGGGATAAGGAAGCATTAGTTAGAACCATGCAGTGATACACATTTGTATGATATACAGCTATTCCAACGTAATTCATTTTCTTCATTGATGTAAATAACAGTTCTAATCTTATGTACTCTATCTGCTAATGATATTTACCTGAAGCAACCTAAGTGAAAAAAGAAAATAAACGTTCATGTTTTAGCAGATGAGGCTTGCCAGCATGATATAGTGGACGAAAAAGATTTTCACTTCCTTTTTGGTCCGACTCAATTAAAGCATCAGAACTGAACTCTCTGCAATCTCTTCTAAAAGAAACTTCATTTTGGTCCAACAATTTGTATCCACCATCTACTTTTAATAAAGATCATTATTGATTTTCACCATAGGAAAACATTTAAGATGCTCAATGCCACTGCAGATTAGAATGTAAAGAATAGACTCAAGAAAAATGTGGTTAGTGGTAAGTTGTGAAATGTACAGATATCTGTATTGTGAAAGGTATAACCTGTCATATGAAGAATATATTTAACCTTCTTTTTGATATTCTCTCACATGTGCACTGTAAGGCTTTGTTACACTTCATATACAAGGATACATTGATTGAAGACGACGAGCTTTCTCCATCGAGTTCATCTACTATGCCCTCAGTGTCGGACACATTAGCTGCAAAACTTTTGGCTGCGGCAGACAAATATGACTTACCTAGACTTAGATTGATGTGTGAATCTGTACTCTGCAAGGACATATCCGTGAATTCTGTGGCCCATATTCTATCTCTGGCTGATCGTTATCATGCCATGGATTTGAAATCCATTTGCCTAAGATTTGCTGTTGAAAATCTAAAAGGTAAATTCCTCTTGTTATGAATTCATTTATCTTGCATAGTAAACACTGTGAGCTGTTTCTAATTCTTATCAAAATGATGCTCATGGTGAATTTGCATATGCTAACTGATATCCAAATGCACTTAAGATCTATGCTGTTTCTGTAGGTAGTCTTGAGTTGCAATTAGTTGTGAATTGATCCTGTATGGTGGTTATTTCATGAGTTAGAGAAGATGGTTTGTGGTGTATTCTTGCATTGTTTATGGGTTCTGGTTACAGGGTTGGTTCTGACTTTAGCTTGACCAAGCTGTACGCACTGCGTAGGTGTATGTATAATACCCATACAATATTTTGTTCATCATGAATCTTTTCTTCAACATATGAGGCACAGTGGGTGTAGATAGGAATTATTTGTGTCAGAAGTTTTACTTGTAATGCTGGTCAGGTGCATTACTGTTCTTAAAATTATTACACCTTTGTGGAGAAACAAATTAAAGATAGTTGCGAGGATGATCAATTTCATGGCAGTTGATCAGCAACTGGTCCCATGGGAAATGCAAGAAAAGTATTTATTGATACTCTTAGCAATGATGTGAGTTCCTTCTTTCATAAATGCTTGCAATTTTTTAAGTTTCCATTTCATTCCATACTAGTACTACATGCTGGATGTCCTGAGATTGATGGAACAACAACAAAGGAAAGAACATTTTCTTGGAAATTTTCATTTGTTAACGAATGTATATGATATTATAGTGAAATTTTACTATACTCCCAAGTTATGATCATTAACTTTAGTGAAATTTTACTATACTCCCAAGTAATGATCATTAAGTTTCCCTAAGAAGCTGTTAACCTATTCATCTTTATAGGTTTTTCTCTTTTTTTATTTTTTCATGTTGTGAAATAGAAGAAAGATTTTTTATTTTCCTTTCCCTGTTCCAAGGTTAAATACCTGCCGTTTCATTTCTATTACCAATTGGCTCTAACAGTTTGATTGGCAGGGGAAAATTCAAATAAAAGAACCTATGCATGAAGTTAATTTGACCTAAACTTGCTTCTTGTATGCCTATATGCATATCTATCATGAACAGATATAATTAAACCAAAGTCTAGGCTTAAATGCATAGTAGTATTGTATAGTAATGGTTCCTCATAAACAAGTCATTTGGTTTGTTTGACAAACTTACCTTTCTAGGTTACTGACCTAAAAACAGTTTGTTCGCCGTATTAACACAGACTGACATTATGATTTTTTGCTTAAACAGGAGTAAGGTATAATACATGCATTTGTACATTTATGTGTGTAGATGGGAGGGGTACCATCGCTGCATATCAGCTGAATTTGGCTTTGATCTTTTAACCATTCCTCCGTTGACTAATACATCAACATTATGTTATGAATGTGGGTTTCTTCTTATCTGTTCTGATGTGTTAGCTATGTAAGATCACCTCTATTTGTGATCGGTAGTTACTGAGCTAATGTTCTTTTTTCAATTTCTGCTCCCTCCTGATCAAAGATCTACCAGATGGCTCATAATTATTCCTTTATTTTGAAGCTTCTTTTGTTACGCTGAGTCATTTAAATCACAAATCTTATGCTGTGTTTTCTGGTCATCTTGTTGGATGCAGCTGTTATGCACTCTGATGGTTTTCAACATCTGAAAGAGCACTGTCCATCATTGCAATCTGAGCTCCTAAAGACAGTTGCAGGATGTGAGGAGGATAAAGTCGGTGGCAGTAAGAGTCGAACTGCATGGGCACAATTCTCTGATGGTGGTGATACGAATGACAGGAGTGTAAGGCAACAAGCCTGGGAAAATGGAGCAGAAAGAAGCCAAGGTTTATGGGTCCAGCTAGATGATGGCGATGCTAATGGGAGTCCTAGGCAAGAAGATTGAGAGTAGGCATAAGTCTTATTTGTAACATTTGATCAGGGCAATTAGGTGGGAAGGAAAATGGGGCCAAGAGAACAAAAGAGGAACTGATGGGGATATTTGATATTTTCTGACTGATGATTGTGCTGCTCTTTTGATTCCTTCTCTTTGTTCTATGTTGAGCTTCACCCCTTTCATGTGCAATATATGGGATAGAAATATAGCTAATACATGCTTCTTTTTATACCCGACCCTAAATGAAAAGGTTCCTAATTACTTCCTGGCGATAGAAAGTGCAATAACATAGTAGTTTATGGGACAATGGGGTTATCTTTTTTAGTTGTATTGTATACACAGCGAAAAGATTGTCAACTACAACAGAGCCAGAAGTCAAACTCTACCTGTTAAAAACAGTGCCTTCATTGGAACTGTAGAATGTAACGCACAATTCATTTCAATCGCTGTCTCAAACTACCAACCGTAGTATCAGAATTTTACGGTTTCAAGGGACCCTTTTATTGACACTTAATACGATATATATACACAGAGAGTACCAATATAGATTAGGAAACAAATCTCCTAATCCAACTGAACTAGGAATCTAGCCATATTTGAGGATCTCTTATCTTTAGGCATCCTAATGCATATCCTATATCTGATATTTATCTCTTATATTTGTTATTTATCTAATACAGTATCTATACGTTAGAACATATTTTCACTCTCCCTCGAGCTGATGAATAGGAATTTTCTATTCCCAACTTGGATACAATGTTCTCAAATATTGAGCTACTCTAACCCTTTAGTGAGAATATCAGCAAGCTGTCCCTATGTTGGCAGATACGGAGTGCATATCGAACCACTGTTTAACTTCTCCTTGATGAAATGTCTATCCACCTCAATGTGCTTAGTTCTATCATGCTGAACTGGGTTGTGGGCTATGCTTATTGCTGATTTATTATCACAGTAAAGCCTTATAGGAGCGTCCCACTTAAACTTTAAGTCTTCTTGAATGATTTTCACCCAAAGCAATTCACATATACCTAGTGCCATTGCACGAATTTCTGCCTCTGCACTAGATCGTGCTACTACTCCATGTTTCTTACTTTTCCATGTGATCAAATTCCTTCCAAGAAAAGTACAGTAACCTGACGTAGACATTCTATTCACTATTAATCCTGCATAGTCAGCATCGATATATGCTTCAAGTGTCATATCTCCATTTCTTTTGAACAAAATCCCTCTTCCTGGAGTTCACTTAAGGTATTGCAAAATTCTATGTGCTGCCTGTAAGTGAACTTCTTTAGGACTATTCATAAACTGACTTACCATGCTTACCACATAGGCTATATCAGGTTTGGTATGAGCCAAGTAAATTAGTCGTCCTACAAGTCGTAGATACATTTCCCTATTGACTGGAACATCTTCCTCTGCTTTTCCCATCTTAAGGTTCGGCTCCATGGGTGTATTTGCGGGTCTACATGCAGCCTTCCCTGTCTCCTTTAGTAAATCAGTAACATACTTCTGTTGGGATATAAAAATTCCTCTCCTGGAGTGTGATACTTCAATTTCGAGAAAATACCTTAACCTTCCCAAGGTCTTAATCTCAAACTGTTTAGCTAAACAATTACTCAAGATCTGCTGCTCTATCTCATCATCCTGTCAGTATGATGCCATCCACATAGACTAGTAATACTGTTACTTTCCTGTGGCTAAATGCTTAATGAACAAGGTGTGATCTCCTTGACTTTGCTTATATCCTATAGATAACATGACCCTTGCAAATCTGCCAAACCAAGCCCGAGGGGATTGTTTCAATCCATAGACAAAGCTTTATTTAGCTTACATACAGTATTGGTGGCCACTTTTTCTTCATACCCCGGTGGAACCTCCATGTAAATCTCCTTTGTTAAATCCCTATGCAGAAATGCATTCTTTACATAAAACTGTTGTAGTTCCCAGCCACGGTTTACTGCTAGAGATAAAATTACTCTAACCGTATTCATCTTAGCCACAGGAGCAAATGTCTCTAGATAATTAACCCCATAATTTTGAATGTATCCTTTTGGCTACCAATCTTGCCTTGTACCTTTCAATCGACCCATCAGCTCTGTGTTTTACCGTATACACCCATTTGCAGCCCACTGGCCTTTTTCTAGCTGGCAATTTCACCAAACTCCAGGTTTTTATCTTTCTTAGTGCCTCCATCTCCATATCCATGGCTTGTTTCCATTTTTCATTAGACAATGCTTCAGATAAGGTTGTAGGAATGATTGTGGTATTGAGGTTTACAAGAAAGGCTTTAAATGTTGGTGAGAAATTTTGAAAGGACATGTAGTGTGAGAGTGGATATAACGGCCTTTTAGTGCATGTTCTGGTTCCTTTTCTAATGATAATAGGTTGATCTTGATCTTCCTTACTAATTTGCACTTCAGTTTCAGTTTGCAAAGTAGGGAAATCAGAAATTGTTACCTCATTTGAGGAATCAGGTTCAGATTCTTGTATATGCATAGATTCCGGATTAACCTCTTTCTGCCTTGAGTACACCATATTTTTTCCAAATCTCACATCTCCAGAAGCAGATTTAGGTTCAGAAATGGGTTTGGCTTCGGTTTCAAAAATGGGTTTGGTTTCGATTTCAGTAGATTCTAGTTGGGCTGAAGGTATTTGACTGGGTTTAGATATAAGTAAAGGATCATTTTCTGACACTCCCAGAAAGAACTCCTTATCTTCCTTGAGATTCCCCCTAAAGATAAGGTTGGACAAAATAGGCTTCTTGTTCATTAAAGATGACATCTCGGGACATATGAAATTTCTTAGAAGGAGGAGGATAGCACTTATACCAGGGACGGAGCCATGTATACATGGCCCCCCCTTTCAAATATTTTTTTTAAAAAAATTACTTATATATAAGTGGCCCCCCTTTAAAAAAAATATAAGTGGCCCCTCCTTTAAAAAAAAATTCCTACCTTTAAAAATCTCGGCCCCTCCTTAAAGTTGAGTCTGGCTCCGTCCCTGACTTATACCCTTTTTGAGTTGATGAATACCCTACAAAGGTACACTTCAGTGCTCTAGGATCCAATTTCCCACGATCATGGCTGTGAATATGAACAAAGGATACACACCTAAAAATACGAGATACAAGATTATTTGTAGTAGATATATGTAGGTAGAATGAAGAATCTCCATTGGACTTTTGAATCCTAGGACTTTAGAGAGTAGTTTGTTAATGAGATGTGTGGTTGTTAGGACTGCTTCCCCCCAAAAATATTTTGGTACATTTTTTTGAAATAACAATGCTCCTGTTTGGTCTAAAAGGTGCCCATTTTTCCTCTCTGCTATCCTGTTTTGTTAAGGTGTTTTGACACAAGAAGACTCGTGAATTATCCCTTCTTTTTGACAAAAGAGAGTAAGAGTTTGGTTGAAGTAGACTTTGGCATTATCGGATATAAGTTTCTTGATGTTTATACCAAACTGATTTTTTACCATAGAGATGAAATGTGGAAGTACATAACTCACTTCAGACTTGTGTTTGAGCAAGAAAACCTAGGTAACTTTAGTGCAGTCATCAATAAAAGTTACAAACCATCGTGGCCCTGACACATTTGAAACAGTTGAGGAACCCCAAATATCAGTATGAATAAGATAGCAAGGAAAAATGCTTCTTTTATTGCTAATAGGAAAAGGTATACGCTTGTGTTTAGCAAGTTCACACATCTCACAATGAAGACTCCCGAAATCTAGCTTTGTAAACAAAGCAGGGAACAAAGACTGAATAATCCTAAATGATGGATGACCTAACCTACGATGATGTAAGAAGATTTTTTCTTTATTTGTTAACACTAATTCAGACAAGAATGAGTAGGGTGATCTGCTCCTGGATAGGTTTGATCCGTTAGTTTCCTCAAGATAATAGAGGCCATCCCGTTCTCTAACACTTCCAATCATCTTCCCCGAATCTCTCTCCTGAAATAAACAATGACTTGAGTGAAATGTAACATTACAAAGTAAATCAAGTGTGAGTTTCTTCACATATATTAGATTTATGGCTAGCTTAAGGACATGGAGAACATTTCTCAATGTTATGTATGGGTTTATTTTGACATCTCCTATGCCAGCTACTGTTGCTAAGGATCCGTCTGCTGTGGTTATCTTCTTATTGCTTGGGCAAGGGGAATAGGTAGTAAAGTGTTTAGACGAATAAGTCATGTGGTCGGTAGCTCTTGAATTCATAATCCAAGATTGCTGAAAACCTTATCTGAAACATTTAATCCAGCTGAACCAGAACACATACCTGAATGCACAAAGGTGCATGTACCTACAGATTTCTCTGTGTTGCTAACAAATGCTCTCATCTTTCCCACTTCATCTTGGTTAAAGCCCTTTATGTCTTGTCTGTCTTCCTGTTGGGATGTACTTGTAGCAACCTCTGCTTGTCCATTACCCCTAGGTTGATATCCTTTCTGTCCCCATTCACGGCTAGGAGGCTTTCCATGCAACTTCTAGCACTTCTCCCTCGTATGACGTGGCTTTTTACAGTAGCTACACCACAAGTCATCACGATTTTGGGACTTGGATTGACTCCCTTTTTGGTTTCTGCATCAAATCTTTTCCTAGCTTGCTTTTCACTCCTAGCTACCATAGCTGAACCATCAGAAGGTTGAGAATTAAGCATTAAATTCCTCCTACTTTCTTCACTCTGAATAATAGCCACTGTCTCATTAAAGCATGGAACTTTCTACTTTCCAAGCATTTGGATCCTTATTTGATCAAACTCGGAGTTTAATCCAACGAGAAAGTCATAAACTCTATCATGTTCAGTGAACTCCTTTAGTATAGCAGCATCATCTGGACACTTGGTCTAAATCACTCGATAATGATCAAGTTCCTGCTATAATGACTTCAATTGATTGGCATATTCCGTCACAGATTTGTTCTCTTGTTTAGAGGTAACAGTCTTGACTTTCACTTCATACACTTGAGCCGCATCCCTAGCTTTTGAGTATGTTTGCTTAATTGCGTCCCAAATATCTTTGGATGTAGCCATGAACATTACCGTATCACTTATTTCAGGCATCACTGAATTCCAAAGCCACGCCATGATCAATGAGTCCTCCTCATCCTATGCCTCAAAACCTGGATCGTCTGGCCTTGGTCCAGTTCCTAACAACTGACTGATCTGTCCCTTGCCTTTCAAAATAGTTCGAACAAGTTGTGACCACTTGGGATAATTTTTTCCATGCAATTTGTAGGCAATAATTTTTTCCATCCAATTTGTAGGCAATTTGAATGATCTGTAATTCTTCCGAAGATTGAGTCTTGGTTACTTCATTTGATGAAGCCACAATTATTGAACCACTCTCCTTCGTTTTTGTCATTGTTCTTACCGAAACTAATCAATGATGAAGGCTGACTCAGGAACAAAGGAAGAAGGATTTCAAAAAAAGAAGAATAGGACAGCAATAAAGGCTCTAATCAGCGATGAAGGCTGACGTAGGAACAAAGGAAAGGGATTTCGAAGAAAGAAGAAGAAGAGAACAACAATAAAGGCTCAATTCCCTCTTTATTTTTTCCAGAAAAAATCAAGCCTGAAGGTCTGATACCATATAAGAATTTAGGGTTTCAAGGTACCCTTTTATTGACACTTAATAGGATATATATACATAAAGAGTCCAACATAAATTAAGAAACAAATCTCCTAATCCCATGAACTAGGAATCTAACCATATTTGAGGATCCTTTATCTTTAGGGATCCTAATACATATCCTATATCTATATTTATCTTCTATATTTGATATTTATCTAATACAATATCTATACTTATTAGAACAGATTCTCCCACGTAGGGACGTAAGTATGTGCATAATCAACGGTTATCACGGTGCGAAAATAAGTTGTACTTCTTCCTCTGCTAGGCTGCCAATCTTGCCGCATTCCTCCGCACGAGGGATACACGTGAGTATGACATCTTTAGAAATTTTGCGAACTTATTACGTTTTACGCTGTTTTCATTTGTATGAAGTAGTACAAGTGTACAACTTGGATATGACTTGCATCCTCTTGCCAGGTTTCACATGCCCTTACTGTTGCTCTCATAATTGCGTGGACGCCTAATTATTAGTTAATTTGGGTTGTGTGCCAAACGATTTTGTTTCAACCTGTTAACCAAGCTTGTGGTCAGATTCTTACACGACATGCATGATGCTACTTCATTTATCAAAAGCAGTGTTTCTTATTCTTAAATATAAAATGATGATGAGTAGAATTTAGGTGGAACACATTACATACGTGTAATACTTGAAATCGACATTTGATTGCTGGAGCGGGTTAGGCTAGGTTTCCCTCCACAAATTTACCATATTTTATCATGACCAATCGATGGATTGAACGAAGTAGGCGAGAAAACAGGGGAACCGAGAATTTCATGTGAGAAAATAATTTCACATGTTAGTCGTTTGGCCTATCATTATTACCACAATCAAACCTACACCACACTTGATTCTTCTGACCCACCTAGCTTTATCAAGCATCATTCCCAAGGGTTTTCCCAAATCCACGTCTTCCATTCGTTTATGGAGGGTTGAACAGTTATGCAAGAGGCCTTTTCTTTCTTCTCTTTTTTCTGTATCTAATGAAACTCCCAAGCTAAGCAGCCAGCTTAATAAAAGCTGTACTGTTAAGGTGCAAGGTGCACAAATGACAAGGCCATGACTCATTCAAGGGACTTTCTAAAAGTTTGAATAGACTTATCAAATGGCTTGTGTGTTCCATCAATCTCTACCTACGACTACGAGCATACGACTTTTAATCTGAACACAGAAAAGAAAAAAAAAACTTGAAAGAATCAAAACTCTTTATCAAATTACGTTTGCAAACACTTCATTAGTTATCATTTTGTGCTTCGTGGTTTTCTAATGACTCAGCATATATACTAAAATACAAGTCATATTTTAATATTTTAAAATAAATCGTTTACTTTTAAATTTTAAACAAATAAAAATTTTAAGAAGTTTATATTTTCATTATTTATATGTTTGTTAATTGTAAAGTATAAATCTAACAAATATTTTTTATTTTTTATTAGTTAGGTGAGTGCCATCTTATCAAATATGTGCCATATAATAATTTAAGAAAACTCATTTTAATTAAATATGCATCAATAACATTAAAATTTTCTAATTTTTATTTACTCCAAGTTAATCCTAATTTAACTTTGATAATATATCCTAATTTAATTAAAAAACTAATTTCTCAATTTGATTTTAATATTATTAGACAGATCTGCTTAGAAACAAGTGCGTACTTCCTCGCTAAGTAGGGTTCCTCATCTATGACTCGATGGTCCCATTGGGAGAATTCAACTCCAAAACTACGATCGTTGCTTCAGAATAATTAGAGTTCAATGGCCATCTTGAGGCGTTAGTCCTCGCTAGTTTCTTTTCTCTAGTTAAACCAAAAAAAAACATTAAAATCACTAGAGGTTGAAGCCAAAACCCCGCTGACAGATCATTGTAATGTTGAATATGGGGACTGTAAAGTCGCATATGTGGGAACGTTTCCTTTCTTTCTGCAGAGGAGAAGATTCAGCGACTTTTGTTAGCAGAGACCCAAAAGTTAGCATCTTTTTAGAAAAATCTTCTCTTGGATGTTGAGGGTAGCATTTAGTCTTTGTTTGCAGTTGTCAAATCATTTTGTTGGATTAAGGTAGAAATCGGAAAGAAGATTAGTTTTCTTAATTATTAACTTAAATTAGAGTTATTAAAAGATTATGTTGCAATAAACAAAAATTTTAAAAATAATTTATATTTGATTAAAAAATAAACACTTACATATCACGTGACATATGGAAATTTATATAATTAATAGAAAAAAAATATTTGTTATATCAATAAAAGCATAAATTTATTAAATTTTTCGTTAATTTATGGCATATTAATTTTTAAAAAATATTATAATTTATTTGAATCGACAAAACTTATTGTATGTTTTAATGCAATATTAGAATTTTAAAAAATACACTTCTTGTCTCATATAGATATATATTTATGTGTTTTGTCCAAGTGTACATCCATTAGGCCATCTTCAACCATTACACTAAACAGAGAACATTCTAAGAATCTTTTTAAATCAAATTTGGTGTTACTCCAACCATTATACACCAAATTTTTATATCAAAATTTTAAAATAATATATCACAGTTATTAACTAAATTAATTTTTATTTATACAATGATTTTTATTTATTTATTTATTTTTATAAAAATTAAAATAAAATTATTATTCTTAATTAATTAATATATACTTTATATTAAATTAATATTATTTAACAAATATAATTTTTAATTTTTTGTTTTAATTTTTTTAATCAATGTTGTGGTTTAAATTTGTGTACCTTTTATTTCAAATTTACTTTTATTCTTAACATATTTTATTAATGATTTACACCACTTATAAATAAGAATTATAAATAAATATTAAAAATAAATTTAATATAATATTCAATATTAATGTCATTTTAAATGTCTCAATGAGATCTTTATAATGATATATTTTATGTAAAGTAATATATATTTTAAAATTAATTCCTTAGTAAATTATGTAAATAAATCAAATTGTGAGAAGGATATAAAAGGAATATTTTAAAAAGATAATAGATAAAGTTGTCTTTTTACAACTTTTGGTGCATAAATTTGGTATTTTGGTGCAAAGAAATCACTCCAAGAAAGACACCAAATTTCAACACCAAAATGGTGCAATGAATAGCAACACACCAAATTTTGTGTGTTAATTCGATGTGTTACTATTTATTGCACCATTTTAATGTGTACTTTTGGTGCTTTGGTTGGAGTGAATTTTTTTTGATATTTTGATGCTTTGGTTGGAGACGGCCTTACCTTTAGGTACACTAAAAGTTGAACTCTATGCCACCTTATTAACCCTTTATATAAAAAAATTGCAAAGACGAAGTAATGGCCAGCCTGCACATCTTAGAATCGTTAGTGTCATAAGACGCATGTCCCACGCACGTTGCATAATGGCCACTCAATTTGAAAATTCACATAAAAGATACGTACAAGAAACGAAAATTATATAATATGATGAATAATAAAAGAAAGGTGGCATTATTAAGTGTTCAAGTCCAACAAAGGAAAAGGACATTGTGAATCACATGGATTCATGCAGGGGTCGGTAATAGAGAGAACACATGGCTTTCCAAGATGGATTCCATTATTGGCAAGAGCATCTTGAAATGGCCTATGCTATGCTCACATCGAGATGGCTATTCATTTTTCTTCTTCTTTTTGTCTTTACCAATATAATTATATTGACATATTACTAATTATGACCAAGACTAGTTGTTCTATTCCACGGTAGGAATGCAACTTTGAATTCCTGAAGAATGTTCAGGGCGATTAAATGAAAATTTCAAGGTCAAAGTAAGCACATCTAATTAATAATGCTATCCCCTGTTTTCACAAAGAACGCTACGGATCCTAATCTAATCAAGTTATGGTAAGTGCTCTTTCAATGAAAATATTCTATCATTTTATCAAATGAGTGGTCCAAATCTAATCGGATTTAAATGGTCGATAAAATTAGACAGTGACAATAAATATACCTCGCTTGTCCCTATAGACGTCATTGAATATCACTGGTTAAAAAAGAATCCATAGCATAATTAATACACAAGTGTTGGCAGACAAATATAAAACACATAAAAAGTTGTCATTGTCAACGGGAAACTGTGTCCGCTCCCATACTAAATAATTAGGTCATCTCCCCACTACTCATTGAATTGAAACAAGTCAGAACCAGATTGGGTAGGTCTGACGCGCAAATTTACAATCCCAAGGCCATATTCACAACCACACCTTCCTACACTTATAATAAACTTAAATTGTTGCAATAATTAACAATAAATCTACGGAAGAATCGGGGGCTTAAAATTTAAATAATAACAACAGCAACAACAATAAATATTATATTAGTGATAGAAATAACAACAATAATATTTAGTATAAGTCCAGTTGAGACATAAAGTTCAGTAATATGTAGTTTTGTTCTTATTTAATAGAGAGATTGGTTATGATATATCAACGTACAATAAGGCATGAAAATATTACAAAATTATAAATGAATATGCATAAAAAAGATAATATAATACAAAATAACGTACGTATTAAACATGTCAAAAATTAACAATAAAAGATAAAACAAATACACAAACCAAAAAAACACTCATACAAGAATAACTCAAACCAGTTATGTTAAGAAAGTAATTAAGCTAAGTAGGAAACTAACTAAGCTAACTAGCTAGAAGATAAGTATTACTTATTAAACTCTAAGGACACATTCTAAAAAGCCTACAAGAACGCGAATGACCTCTTTAAGAGAGATCCTTTATCCGTATTTTAGTACGCCAAATTTTCCTATTGTGGGTCATACTCTCGGTAAGTTCCATTCGAGTCATATCATTCTTGATTATTTCTCCTAAATTCTTCTTCAGCCTTCCTTTCTTCCTCTTACAGTCTTTAATTATTATTTTCTTGTATCTTCTCATTGGAGCATCAAGATATCTCCTTTTAACATGTCCGAATCATCTAAGCTTTGTCTTCCTCAATTTTTCATTAATATCAACCACCTTTAATTTGTCTCTTACTATTAGATTCTTAACTTTAGCTCTTCTTATAAAGTTATACATCCATTGGAGCGTCCCCATCTCCGTCACCATAAGCTTATTACTATGTATTTGTTTGATGGGTCAATACTTTGCCTCATATATCATGATTACCCTAATCGTTAAGCGATAGAATTTACATTTGAGTTTGAGCGATATCTTCTTGTCACATAAAACTCCTGATGCACTTCTCCATTTGAGTCACCTTGATCTGATACAAAGGACTATATCTTCATCGATCTCTTGATTGCTTTGGATAATAGCTTAGGTTCTTAAAATACTCTTTCTGTGTTATAACTTCTAATCTAATCTTTACCTCCACATCGGTAGCCATCTGTTGGCGCAAAAAATTACACTCTAAGTACTAAGTCTTAATCCTGCTCACTTTAAAACCTTTCAACTTTAACGTATCCCTCTAATATTCTAGCTTAACATTGACACCCTTTCTTGTCTCATTCCTACGACAATATCTTCAGCAAACAATATACACTAAAACACATCTTTTTTTAATATTCTTAGTGAGCTCATTCATCACTACTGCGAATAGAAAAGGGCTCAATGTGGAGCCTTGATGTAGCCCAATACTAATAGAAAATTTTCAGCATCTCCTCCTATCGTCCTTACTCTAGTCATTATCCCTTCTTACTTATCCCTGATCACCTGGATATAAGTTATAAAAATTCCCTTAACCTCTAAACACCTCCACATGATTTCCCCACCTAAGAACCATGTTATATGCTGATAGGATTGAATTATCTTATGTATTTCTATGTGATTTCAATCCTATTTTTAAGATAAAATGCTTAACTGGTGTTCAATTTGTGTTTACTGCTAGGTTGGATATGTTAATATATATTTGAGACCAAAAAGACAAGATTTTAAAGCAAATTAGAGCACAAATGTTAAACAAGGAAAAGAACAACTTTCTTGATGGTTTAAAACGACGGTTCCAAAAGAACAAAACGCATAAAGCCAAGGTTATGCAACGCAGATAGCTGCGTTGTAGCGTGTTGCGCATTTTATTAAAAACGAACACAGTCATTTTACTCAAAACGCACAAGGACGCAACGTTGAAGGAAGGCAAAGACGTGCGTTTTGCGCTGCGATGTGCTCAAAACGCAGATGTTTTGCGCTATGCGCTGCATTGTGTGTTAAACGCACAACGCGTCTGCGTTAAACGCAACGCTGATAAAACGTAAAAGGGGAGCAAGCGTGAGCAGAGGTTTTAAGTGATTGTGAACCTTATTCGTCACATCACAAGCACAGTGAGCGCTACAGTGCAGCAACAGCTACAGGTGAGGCTTGTGTGGGAGGTGTGAGTCTTCGATGAGGGTTGCGGCTTGGACAGCTGGCGTTGGCGTGGCTGGGGCTTGGTGAAGCAGACGAGGAGAGCAAGCAGAATAGTGGAGGCTGTAGTGAAATTGAAAGAAGCTTAGGCAGTGAAGGGGTCTTCGGTGGGTGCTATAACATGGAGGCTGAAGCATTTTTTTAGGAAAGACTCATAAAGGGCTAGGCATCCTGACGCTGGCTCAGACGCGTCATCAACGCCGATGACTTGGGTTAAGTAATTTTATTATTATTTTGTTGTTTCTTTCTCTCATTAGGAATTGATTGTGTTATCCTATATTAATTGATTTGGGTATTGTGTATGAATAATCGAATTTTTGTTATTGTTCGGTTATTTGTGTATGAACCCGTTGGGTATTATAAATTAATGATTTTAATGCGTTCATTAAATCGTTAATTACAAATTCATTGCTAGAATTTCAATATAATCCGTAATTGTTATATTGAAATTCATGTGTAGCGCCTAATGATTCGTAATCATTAGGGATAACATGACCTAGGTTAAATGACGCATCGTATGTGGTTGTTGCCTTGATTAATCGATTTTCCTAATTGGTAATGCTACTGCCTAATTAAATGTAGAGATCATATCCTAGGTTGCTCGGTGGTTAGGTTTAATTAACGATCGTATCTTGATTAAACAAAACCTAAGGGAAGTTAATTATTAACTCACGATTAATAGTTGCTAGGAGAGGTTTGAGAACAACAAATTAATGAAATATGCTTAATTAGGGTGTAGGCCGAGATTAAACCAAAGAACCGGGTCCCTACCAAATTTCGTACTTTTATCTTTTTTTCATGTTTTCTTTAATTTGTTTTTATTAGTTAGTTTCATTTTATTTTCTTATTCCAAAAAAAATCCCCCTGTTAAACCTAAACACCAGTTAATTTCATTTCTTAAACTTTACACACACTCTCTGTAGGATCGACCTAGACTCACCACTGCTATAGTAGTAGTCTAGTTATTTTATTTTGACTAGCATAACGATGCGTGATCAAATTTTGGCGCCGTTGTCGGGGAGTATGGTGTTTTAATTTTTGTTTGTGATTTAATTGGTGTTTTGTATATATTTGTTCGTAATTGATTTCTTTTTTGTTATTTCATGATCTTTTCATTTTTTGTTTCGTGTTTGAAAAAAATCGATATGAACGGAAGTAATTTCTTTTATAGCTCATATTCTCAATCCTATAACAATGTTTAGACTGATCAACCTAACTTTTGGTATGGATGGGATAATCATCAGAATTACTTCCATGATAGTTTACAGGACGCACAACAATTCTCATACAGACCAGAAGCTTCCTATCGCAACTCCGGTCCATTTCTGGAAGAGTTAAATAATTTTCTAAAAGCTAATACTTTGCAGTTGCAGTAGAATAGTCTACAATTCCAGAAGGATGGATGGCAATTTCTAAGAAACACATGGTCTAGTGCCCAAGATTCGGAGAGCCAACATGATTCAATTGCATCTTTAGAAGAACTTGTCAATAATATTGCTGCTAACAATTTACAATTTTTACAAGATATGCAGTAATTTCAACAAAATATGTAGCAACAATCGCAAGAATTCCGACAAGAGACAAAAGCAAGCCAACAGAGGATGGAATATTTAATGGGTCAGATGGCAATAAGTCTTGATCGCCTAGAATCGCAAAGTGAAGAGGAGCAGCCGTATCAACTAGAGGTGGACCCAATGGACGCTTGTTCGGAAACTTTGCAAAGTGACGAGGAGCTTGAGAATTTTGAGGTCAACCGTCAATGAATTGATTGTGTCGAAGAAGTGGAGAAAGAGCTCGAAGCTGAAAAGGACACATCTTTTAGCTCGGAGGTAAGTACTGAGTCTATGATTATTTTTGAAACTAACTCTTTACCTTTACATTACAGATTGTAGGAATTAAATGATGAAGAAATAGGTGAACAGATGTTCAAAATATTTTTGGACTGTATGGACTCAGTCGAGATTGAGAATATGAGGATAGTGAAGATGCTAAATGAGGATAATGATTAACTAAAACCCTATCCGGAACTACTTCACGTGAAAGTGGCGCTAATTGTAACACCCGAAGATCACAATTTTGTCACGTAAGGAGAAGAAGGAGTCGAGCCAGCGACCCTAAACAAAGGCACTTCTTGGGAGGCAACCCAAGAGAAGTAAATTTCTTTTCCTTTACATTTCCGCATTACTTTTACACGTATGTGTGTTTTTTGAATTTGTTTGTTTTATTTTTTTTTAAGTTTTCAATCAAAATGAGAGAAAGAATAAAACAAATGAAACAAACATTTTCTCGTTTTCTTTTATTTCTAGGATTATATGATCATGATTAGAGTGTGGATTGACTAGAGAATTTCATAACAACTTTAGCATGTACTTTTGTGATTGGTCGATATGCATTATCTTTGGAAGAGTAGTGACTAATGGTAGACAAAACCGGTAAGATTTTGAGCCTTATTTGACTGACACATCCATATCAGTTTCATTGCCTTTTGATAATGTGTGACCTTCATGACATGTACATCCTGATTTTGCGTTGAATTTCTATTCGAGACCACATCTTTATTATATGCATTAACATGGATATGATTAGGCATTCTTTGTTTTTCATAAGCTACATTAGCCAAATAACCTACTTTATTGACATGATTTTTTCCTTGTTAATCCCCTTTGAGCTTTATGCATTTCTTTTTGTATAAACCACATTTTATGCTTTTAAACTTAACCAAATATCCTACCCAAGGCATAAAGCTAATGGAACATTTGTGATTGTTGAGTTTGTGGATATACAAAATTCTACGTGTGAGGGTGTACATATATGAGGGTTGGTTAATATTGGGATATTTTGTTATGTCTTATCATTGAATTTCCCATGTTGATGTAGTTTATTTAAACCTTTATAAGGAAAACAAAGAAAGAAAAGAGAAAAGCCAAAAAAAAGAAAAGAAAAAGAAAGAAAAAAAGAAGAAAAAAGAATGAAAAAATTGTTTAAAATAAATTTATCAAGGAAGAATTGCATATGTGTGAAAAGTTGTTTATGGTTGATGCATCTTCCTAGAGTTGTAATGAATGTGTTATTTGAGTATGTTTAATATGAGGTAGATGTTGGCTTGGAAGGTTTACTCTTGTGATTTCATTGGCATAAATTGTATGAGTGATTCATTCGAATTGATATATGTTTCATGTGGTTTGTGTATGAGAGCTGAATGAGATTGTGAAATATAAATGTTGCATCCGTCATAGCTGACGGTATCCAGATTTTGATGAGTGTTGCTTTGTTTCACTAGCTTTGACGACTTTCATACTACTTGATCCAAATATATCTCATCTTACCTTTGCCCACGTTACAACCCTAAAAAGTCCTTTGATTCATGATTTTGCATGTGAACATTAGTGGTGGAGAAATGAAATAATATGTAAAGTTGTAGATTGTCATGAACATGAATGGTGTAGAGTGTACCTATGAATATATTTTAATTAAACACATTTTTAGAGTCTAGCATTAGATTGCTCAGTTTCCGAAGATGATGCTTGTTGATTGATCATGAGTAAAAGCTTGGAATGTTGATTTCTTGCTATGATTTTTGAAAGTCACTCATCTTTGCTTGTGATTATATAGTCTTGGAAAAATATGAAAATTGAGTCAATGTTTTGGGTCAATGAGCCTAATTTTGACGATTTGCTTGAGGACGGTCAAAGGCTAAGTGTAGGGGTATCTAATAGGATTGAATTATCTTATATTATCTAATGTATTTCTATGTGATTTCAATCCTATTTTAAAGATAAAATGCTTAACCGGTGTTCAGTAGGTTGGATATGTTGATATATATTTGAGACCAAAAAGACAAGATTTTAAAGCAAATTAGAGCACAAATTTTCAACAAGGAAAATAACAACTTTCTTGGTGGTTTAAAATGGCAGTTCCAAAAGAACAAAACGCAAAAAGCCAAGGTTGTGCAACGCAGACAGCTGCGTTGCAGCGTGTTGCGCATTTTATTAAAAATGCACACAGGCGTTTTACTCAAAACACACAAGGATGCAACGTTGAAGGAAGGCAGAGACGTGCGTTTTGCGCTGCATTACGTGCAAAATGCAGACGGTCTACGCTATACGTTGCGTTGTGCGTTAAGCGCAGCGCTAATAAAACGCGAGAGGGGAGCAAGCGTGAGCAGAGGTTTTAAGTGATTGTGACCCTTATTCGTCACATCACAAGCACAGTGAGTGCTACAATGCAGCATCAGCTAAAGGTGAGGCTTGTGTGGGAGGCGTGAGTCTTCGGTGAGGGTTGCGGCTTGTAGAGCTGGCGCTAGCGTGGCTGCAGCTTGGTGAAGCAGACGAGGAGAGCAAGCAGAAGTGCAGAACAATGGAGGCTGCAGTGAAATTGAAAGAAGCTTAGGCAGTGAAGGGGTCTTCGGTGGGTGCTATAGCATGGAGCCTGAAGCATTTTTTTGGGAAAGATCCATGAAGGGCTAGGCATCCCGACGCCAGTTCGGAGGTGACATCGACGTCGATGACTCGGGTTAAGTAATTTTATTATTATTTTGTTGTTTCTTTCTCTCATTAGGAATTGATTGTGTTATCCTATATTAATTGATTTGGGTATTGTGCATGGATAATCGGATTTTCATTATTGTTCGGTTATTTGTGTATAAACCCGTTGGGTATTGTAACTTAATGATTTTAATGCATTCATTGAATCGTTAATTACAAACTCATTGCTAGAATTTCGATATAATCTGTAATTGTTATATTGAAATTCATGTGTCGCAACTAATGATTTGTAATCATTAGGGATAACATGACCTAGGTTAAATGACGCATCGTATGTGGTTGTTGCCTTGATTAATCAGTTTTCCTAATTGGTAATGCTATTGCCTAATTAAATATAAAGATCGTATCCTAAGTTGTTTGGTGGTTAGGTTTAATTAACGATCGTACCGTGATTAAACAAAACCTAAGGAAAAACTCGAGTTAATTATTAACTCACGATTAATAGTTGCTAGGAGATATTTGAGAACAACAAATTAATGAAATATGCTTAATTAGGGTGTAGGCCGAGATTGAACCAAAGAACCAGGTCCCTACCGAATTCCCCACTTTTATCATTTTTTTTGTTTTCTTTAATTTGTTTTTATTAGTTAGTTTCATTTTATTTTCTTATTCCAAAAAAAATCCCCCCTGTTAAACCTAAACACCAGTTAATTTCATTTCTTAAACTTTATACACACTCTCTGTGGGATCGATCTAGACTCACCACTGCTATAGTAGTAGTCTAATTACTTTATTTTGACTAGTGTAACGATGTGTATCCTTTTCAGCTTTGAGCTCTTTATCTACTTCTTCGATACAAATAATTCGTTGAGAGTTGACCTCAAAATTCTCAAGCTCCTCGTCACTTTGCAAAGTTTCCGAACAAGCGTCCATTGGATGCACCTCGAGTTGATACGACTGCTCCTCTTCGCTTTGCGATTCTAGGCGATCAAGGCTTATTACCATCTGACCCATTAGACGTTCCATCCTCTGTTGGCTTGCTTTTGTCTCTTGTTGGAATTCTTGCGATTGCTGCTGCATATTTTGTTGAAATTGCTGCATATCCTATAGAAATTGTAAATTGTTAGCAGCAATATTATTCACAAGTTCTTCTAAAGATGCAATTGAATCATGTTGGCTCTCCGAATCTTGGGCGCTAGACCATGTGTTTCTTGGAAATTGTCATCCATCCTTATGGAATTATAGACTATTCTGTTGCAACTGCAAAGTATTAGCTTTCAGAATATTATTCAACTCTTCCAGAGATGGACATGAGTCGTGATAGGAAGCTTCTGGTCTGTATAAGAATAGTTGTGCGTCCTGCAAACTATCATGGAAGTAATTCTGATGATTATCCCATCCATAACAAAAGTTAGGTTGATTAGTCCAAACATTGTTATAGGATTGAGAATATGAGCTATAAAAGAAATTACTTTCGTCCATATCGAATTTTTTTTCAAACACGAAACAAAAAATGAAAAGATCACGAAATAACAGAAAAGAAATCAATTACGAACACATATATACAAAACACCATTTAAATCATAAACAAAAACTAAAACACCGCACTCCCTGACAACGACGCCAAAATTTGACCACGCGTCATTACGTTAGTCAAAATAAAATAACTAAACTGCTGCTATAGCAGTGGTAAGCTAATTAAGCATATTTTATTAATTTGTTGTTCTCAAACCTCTCCTAGCAACTATTAATCATGAGTTAATACTTAACCTGAGTTTTTCCTTAGATTTTGTTTAATCAAGATACGATCATTAATTAAACCTAACCACCGAACAACCTCGGATACGATCTCTGGATTTAATTAGGCAGTAGCATTACCAATTAAGAAAACCGATTAATCAAGTTAACAACCACATACAATGCGTCATTTAACCTAGGTCATGGCTACACATGAATTTCAATATAACAATTATAGATTATATCGAAATTCTAGCAATGAGTTTGCAATTAATGATTCAATGAACACATTAAAATCATCAATTTACAATACCCAATGGGTTCATACACAGATAACCGAACAATAACGAAAATTCGATTATCCATACACAATACCCAAATCAATTAATATAGGATAACACAATCAATTCCTAATGAGAGAAAGAAACAGCAAAATAATAATAAAATTACTTAACACGAGTCATCGATGTCGATGTCGCCTCCGAACCGACGTCGGGATGACTAGCCCTTCATCGGACTTTCCCAAAAAAATACTTCAGCCCCCATGTTATAGCATCCACTAAAGACCCCTTCATTGCCTAAGCTTCTTTCAATTTCACTGCAGCCTCCACTGTTCTGCTTGCTATCCTCGTCTGCTTCACCAAGTCGCAGCCACGCCAGCGCCAGTGCCAGCTTTCCAAGCCGCAACCCTCACCGAAGACTCACGCCTCCCACGCAAGCCTCACCTGTAGCTGATGCTGCATTGTAGCGCTCACTGTGCTTGTGATATGAAGAATAAAGGTCACAATCACTTAAAACCTCTGCTCACGCTTGCTCCCCTCTTGCGTTTTATCAGCGCTGCAGACGCATTGTGCTTAGCGCAGAACGTCTGCGTTAAGCACAGGCGTTGCCTGTGATTTGCGCACAACGCACGTCTCTGCCTTCTTTCAACGTTGCGTCCTTGTGCGTTTTGAGTAAAATGCCTGTGTGCGTTTTTAATAAAACGCTCAACATGCTGCAATGTAGCTGTCTGCGTTGCACAACCTTGGCTTTATGCGTTTTGTTCTTTTGGAGCTGCCATTTTAAACCACCAAGAAAGTTGTTCTTTTCCTTGTTGAACATTTGTGCTCTAATTTGCTTTAGAATCTTGTCTTTTTGGTCTCAAATATATATCAGCATATCCAACCTAGCAGTAAACACAAATTGAACATTAGTTAAGCATTTTATCTTTAAAATAGGATTGAAATCACATAGAAATATATATAAGTTAATATAAGATAATTTAATCCTATCATATGCTTTCTTTAAATCAATAAAAACCATGTGCATATCTCTCTATCTTTCCCTGTAATATTCCATTTATCTTCTAAAGAGATGTAAAGCTTCTGTCATAGAGCTTCCTGGTATGAAGCCAAACTGATTCTCTGAGATAGGAGCAACCTTTCTCACTCTCTTCTCAATTATCTTCTCTCACAACTTCAAGATGTAACTAAGTAGTTTAATGCCTCTATAGTTGTTACAATTTTAGGCGTCCCCTTTATACTTGTGTAAAGGAATTAGCATTCTCAGTCTCCATTCATCTGACATTTTGGTGGACTTAAGGATCCTATTAAAAAGCTTAAATAGCCAAGTAAAACTCTCTATGTTTAGGCTCTTCCATGTCTCTATAAATATCCCATCTAGTCCTACTGCCCTTTTGCTCTTCATCTCCCTCAAAGCTTTTTTAATTTCTTTCCTTATGATCTGCTTGCAACGAGATAAGTTACGAAAACTCTTGAAGTTGTTGAGGTCCCCTAAAGAGATGTTGTCCTTTATGCCTTTATTAAAAAGGCTATAGGAGTACCTCTGCCATCTACTTATGATGACTTTTTCATCCATGAGTACCTGTTTTGCTTCATCTCTTATACATCGAACTTGATCTAAGTCTCTCATTTTTCTTTCCCTAGCTCCCGCCAACTAAAAAATGTCCTTTTCTCCCTTTTAGTAACCAATCTACTGTACAAATTCTCGTAAGCTCTACTTTTAGCTACTGAGATTCTCTTTTTTGCCTCTTTCTTTGCTAATTTGTATCTTTTTCTATTAGCTACTTTCACTGCCTCTGTGATACTATCCAATAGTGCTTTATAGGCACCTTTTTTGGCTTTCACCTTACCTTAGACATCTTCATTCTACCACTAAGATTCCTTGTTACCACCCATAGGCTCTTTAGAAAGCCATAAGATGTCTTTGGCAGTATTCCTTAAAAGAGTTGCTACTCTCTCACACATTTGATTAGCATCTCCTTTCAATTTCCATTAATCTCCATATCTTACTTTATCCTTAAATTGTTCCACCTTATATCCCCTTTCAGATTCCACCATCTGACTCTAATATACCTCCCAAGACTTTTCTTCTTCCTCCATCTCTTAATTACAAGATCTAATACTAGTAGTCTATGCTGAGTTGACAAGCAAGTTTTTAGAATCACCTTACAATCCTTACACCTTGGTTAATCGCTCCGCCTTACAAGGAAATAATCAATTTGTGGTTTTGTGATTTTCTCTTGAAAGTCACCAGTTGTTTCTCATTTTTCTTGAATAAAGAATTGATTATCATTAACTTGAACGCTATCGTCATGTCCAATAAAGCAATTTATCTATCATTCCTATCTTCGTATCTGAAACCTCCATGAATCTATGGATATCCGTCTAAGATTGCCCCTATATAACTGTTAAAGTATCATCCTCGGATAACTTTCTCATCAATAAAGATGACCTCATCAAAGGCCCCATTGTTTGGCTGATTAAAAAGTTTAAGTTGTTTGACTATGTTAAACAACTAATAAGTGTGTTTAGTAATTAGCTGAGTGGGTTAACTGATTAAACCCAATCAAGTTAACCCACTCAGCTGATTTATTAGAAGCTCCTCCCTACCAACGTTTGGCCTTCAACTTATACAAAATGTACATTAATGATGATTGTAACGTTGTCTGAAACCTCATGTAAGAAGGGCTTTTAAGTTCTATGGAAGACAACAACATAGTTGTTCACCTATATTCTCAGTTCTGCAAATAACATAGTTGTTCACCTATAACTTTCTATTACTGTTCCTAGTTTCTATTATAATTTCTTTCTCTAAAGAAAATAGTTTATTTAAATTAGTCCTCAAAATTTTACTGAATTTTTGGTTACGTCTCTCTCTTTTTTAAAAAAATTTAGTCGTAGTTAATTACAAAATTGACTCATTTTTTCTATATTATGCTAATCTGAATTTGATCTACTAAAAAAATTAAAAATACATACAATTTTAGAATTACAAAAAACACTGGATAATACTACTTTTGATATTTTTTACATTTATTAATTATGAAAAATGAACCTTCTTTAATATTCTACAAAATAGTTTATAATAATTTTTTAAAATCATGCCCTCATAAATCATTTTGCACATAAACAGTTAATACTAAACAAATAATTTTATCAAACATCTCTAATAAATAATTGATATTATCCGTTAATCAAATTAACTGATATAATTTATTATCAGCGAATCGTTGATAAAATCAATTAATAGTTAATACAATTAATTAATTGACATAAAGGCCAAAACTTATGATTGAAAACACACAAGTAAGCAAAAGGGCCATAATAACAGAGGTTGCTCTGTTTACAAATAATGATTAAAAAAACAACTAAATAGTCATTGAATAAAGAAATTGTGACTTGTGAGCCCCAGTAGAATCTATTACAACGGAAGAGAGGTGGGGCCTACACATCCCATACATTATTGAAGCAAGCAGGCGGCAGAGTATCTAATCCAAGCTAAGTCACAACAGTTAGGGAGAGTCGTACGATTCGGCTATAAAGCAAAACCCAAGTTCTTTTCTTTTCGCTGTATTTTATTTTCTCTTATCGAGCACTAACACGGAGATCTCTTCAGAATCTGCCCCCTTCCCTCTTGGTGTCAGAGAATCAGGTCCTCCAAGTTCTTTTATTGAATAGGGAAGGAGGGCTGTTCTGGGATTAAGATCTATCTCTTATTTCTTTTCGCTTCTGTGTATAACAGAATACTTTCAAGAGACTGAAAACATTCGTTTCTGTATATTTTGGGAATAGGGAATACCCATTTTGTAAATTACTCACAGAATTGCGAAATTTTTTTGGGATTATCGTGGTTGTTCATACAATTTGTTGGGTGTTTCATAGTAAGGTAAAAGTTGGGAAATTTGATGGGTTTTCTCAATGATTCGCAAACGGATGGTAGAACCGGTGTCTGGGGAGGTTGTGTTAGGGGTTTGATAAGGAGAAAACAGGTTGATTCTGTTCATGTCAAAGCTCATGGGCACTACCAGTTAGCAAAAGAGTTATCGATTCTTCACCTTATAGCAATAGGTAGGTATCTTCCTTCTTCATCTTTATTTCGCCTTCTCTTGTCCTTATTCAGTTGAAATTTGATTGGGGTTTGTGTTTATGTATCATTGCTTTTGTGATTTTGCGATCTTAAGGATCACCGTTTGACAATTTTAATTTTAAGGGCCTGTGAGGCGATAAATGTTGATTGCAGTAGATATCAACTATTTATCTTGGTATTCAGATTTTTCTACTTAACATGGATAGAGGAAACATTTGGATGTTTAATACTAGTTGGAGATTGACCTTGTCTACGTAATTCTCTTTCTTGGTAGCATCAGGAGATGGTTATTTATGTACACTGAAGAATTTGGCTGACCAATTGCAAGATACCGATCTGCCCTTTCTTTTTTGATAGCTTAAAACTGAATTCTTTTGAACTTATCTGATCAGGTGTGGGCTCAACAATTGGAGCTGGAGTTTATATTCTTGTCGGAACAGTGGCGAGAGAGCATTCTGGACCAGCTCTTACAATTTCCTTTCTCATAGCTGGAATTGCTGCTGCCCTTTCTGCCTTCTGTTATGCAGAACTTGCAAGTCGATGTCCATCTGCTGGCAGTGCATATCATTATTCTTACATATGTGTTGGAGAAGGGTAAGTATTTTAGCCCTCTCGCATGGTTGGGACGCAAGGTTAACTTAGGATTTTGACTTATTTTGTCCTTTTTCTAATAGGATGATTATTCCATCGACTTTAGGTTTACTTCTTTACAATTTAAGTTCAACAAATGGATATATCATTGTGCAAGCAATTATCTATATGCCTTTTTTTTTGTTGTAATTTATCAAATGGCTATATGCAGTGTTGCGTGGTTGATTGGGTGGGCTCTAATATTGGAATACACAATTGGTGGATCAGCAGTTGCTCGTGGCATATCCCCTAATCTGGTACAGTGAATTTATCTGTCCTGAACTCTTTCTGCATTTTGTTAATGTTTTACTAAATACTTGACCGCGAGTATTCACTTTCAGTTTACTCTATATGTGAAACTTTGAGAACCTAGGATTTCTCTACATGTTAAGTTTTAATGGTGGAGAAGCTTTGTGTTGTTCTGTTGGTTTAATATTTGCACCGCTTGTATGCATTTAGGCTTTACTGTTTGGAGGTCCAGACAGTCTGCCTGCATTTTTAGCCCGTCAACATATTCCTGGCCTTGATGTTGTGGTTGATCCATGTGCTGCAATTCTAGTATTTATTGTGACTGGGCTGTTGTGTGTTGGTATCAAGGAGGTAAATGAATTTCCTTTTTGTCATTTTTATTCTGTCCCTGTATGGAACTTGTTTGCTTCTGCTTTTTCTTTTGTTTCTTCTCACATTACTTAAATGAAATCTATTGCACAGAGTACAGTGGCTCAAGGTGTTGTAACAACCGTGAACGTTTGTGCCATGCTCTTTGTTATAATAGCTGGTACTTATCTCGGTTTCAAGAGTGGATGGGCTGGTTACAATCTTCCTACTGGGTAATAGGCATCTCATGCTAAAGATACTCTTGAATTATCATTCTTGAACAGAAGTTGGCTAATCTAATGTGGTTTGGTTGCAGGTATTTCCCATTTGGGGTAGATGGGATGCTTGCAGGGTCTGCTACAGTCTTCTTTTCATACATCGGTTTTGATTCTGTCGCCAGCACTGCTGAGGAAGTATGTGTATTGTACTGCCCTTTTCCAATTTCCCTCTTTTATGCATACTTTTATTTCCATTAGCAGCACCATAACTTTGAAAGTTTAAATTTGCAAATGTATGTCACAATTTATTTGATAGGTAAAGAATCCTCAGAGAGATTTGCCAATGGGAATAGGGTTTGCACTATCTATATGTTGTGGTTTATACATGCTCGTCTCTGTTGTCATTGTTGGTCTGGTACCTTATCATGCAATGAATCCTGATACTCCCATCTCCTCAGCATTTGCTAGCCATGGCATGCAATGGGCAGCGTAAGTTTTTGAAGTTGTCACCGATTGAGCTTCATTTTACCTTTGCTTTTCTATTTCTTGTTGGAGCTAATTTTATCATGTATGATGTTTGGTTAAAGGTTCATTTTCCTTGTGGTAATTCCAGGTACATAATTACTGCAGGAGCTGTTATGGCTCTTTGCTCAACATTGATGGGCTCATTACTTCCTCAGGTAATTAAAGCTATTTCGCATGTTTTTTTACCAACAACAGTATGTGCTGTCCTAAATACCTTTTGGTAAATTTTGACTGTTCACCAATTCTTATTATTGACTGCATTGTACCTAATGACTGATCCATGGTCCTTGTACTGTTTTCTAATTTATGATTATCTGTTTTATTGATGAAATGATATTCTTGATCCTTTTGATTACTTCGAAAAGTTGAACTTCAATTTGTATTTACAGAGAGCTCTATTTATGTCTATTGTGAAAAATGATTTAGTCAGCCCACTTCTCATTTGATTTTGTAGATGAAAAGTAAAGATTAACAAGAAGCCTATTACAGCATTAAATGTTGATAAAACCATATACCTTGCTTATAATGCCTTGATAAGAACTTAAAATTCTAACTTCAATGTCGGAGTTTATTTTGGTACCCTATCTTGCATTGAGAGAGAGCCTGAAGTTAGTGATGAAAAGGACGCTGTAATAGCTGCCTGGGTTATCTTAGCCATTGTAATATTGAGTAAAAGCTATTACACTAAGTCTCAACAACATATATCAAGGAAGAAAAGATTGCAAGCCTGTGTTAATGGCTAGATTAAGATGCCAGCAAGCACATGCTTAGGAAAACATGTACACGGTGGGCAGTGGAGCATGATTGTAGAATAAATACTTGTGGAAGTTATGCTGTCACTAGATATCCTTTCCACTCATCTTAGTTTGAAAGAAGGAGGAGAAAAGGTGGAAGATGCTGAAGTCTCTATCTCTTTAACTTCAAGTTTTGATCATCACAGGATCCATCAAATATTAGCAGGGCTACTTTTAGTTTTGAATGAGACATAAGATCTAGATATGAGGGAGGCTATGTCCTCTTGACTGATTGGCTTTCTTTGTTTTTCTTTCTGGTTGACATATTATTTAATTGGATTCCGTGTTGACTTGCCAATTACCTTGTTGTCTGTCAGCCACGAATTTTGATGGCAATGTCTAGAGATGGACTGCTTCCGCCTTTCTTTTCGGATGTTAATAGAAGTACTCAAGTACCAGTGAAGAGTACATTGGCTACTGGTCTTGGTGCTGCAATCTTGGCATTCTTCATGGATGTTTCACAGCTAGCTGGGATGGTAAGTTTTTGTCATCATCACTTAGTATTCCATTTCTTCACACTCACGAAGCCCTCCAAATTACAGAAAGTCAAGGATCATTTCTCAAATAATGTAGCAAATCATGTACTTGGATTAATGCTAAGAAGGAAGCGCAATTGAATATTCCCCTCTATAGCCTACCCATGTAAGGGTGGATAATCCCCCTTCCAATCACATGGTCCAGGGAAACTGGAGATCTACTTCTCCCTTATTATGACCAACTAGATATTTAAATATGCTTATAAGTTGATATATGCTTGTCTATTAAGCTCTTCTTGGTGATGCTTTTTTGCAGGTCAGTGTTGGTACCCTTCTTGCTTTCACCATGGTTGCAATTTCTGTACTGATATTGAGATATGTCCCACCAGATGAGGTGCCGTTTCCATCCTCACTTCAGGAAACAATTGATTCTGTGTCGTTGCGGTTCAGTCAGTGTACCCACAATATTGAAGGGACAAATGATGGCTCTTTACCTTTACTATGCAAAAAGAATGCAGAAGTTGAATACCCTGTAATTGTCAAAAAGGAAGTTCAAGCAAATTGTAAGTTTCTTTAGGTTCTTTCACCTTTACTTGCATTTCTGGAATGTTTATGGATTCTGAGATCTTTTTGCTAATATGAGCACATCCCCATGTTAGATTTAGTCCACCGTCTGAAGGAAGAGATCTGACATTTGTGCATTTTCCTATGTGAATACCTCTATAATTACTATTGGGCTAATATTTGTTCTTGATAAAAACCTGTTGTACACCTTTCAATGAGGCATTTAAGCTGAATAAATCTATAAAGAAAAGTTCTCAATTTTCATCATAGGCAGAGCCAGAATCAACCAAGTAAGAACTTGAATTTCAGTTATCTGTGCAAACATATCAATTAGTAGAATCCTTGATGAAAGAAACAGATGCTGCAAATGAATCGCATACCTATTCTTCTGACTTAACTGTATCTGCGTGATTAATTTATTCTCTTATGCCTAAACTAAAAGTACATATATAATCCTGTATCTTTATAAACTGATTTGTAATCAATTGAGTTTTGAAAGTGAATGATAGTATACAAGCATTAAAATTGGGGTCTTTCCAATGCAAAACTTTCTTTGGTCCACTCAGGCATCTCAGATATGCTGATCAAAGTATGCAAAGGAATTTGTGCTGTAAAATATTTCTTGATGCATCTTGTATTGTATCGCAAGGTCACCGTGGCAGATTCCGTGTAATTTAATGGTTGGCCTCAGTCTTACCACATCTAATTTTCATCTTTTCTTTTATCATTTCAGTTGTCCTAAATGAAGAAAACAGACGAAAAGTTGCTGGGTGGACCATAGCATTCACATGTTTTGGGGCACTAGTGCTTACACATGCAGCTTCAGATACAAGTCTTCCAAGGTTGGTAGATGTATTTTAACCATGTTTCTGAGTTAAGCATTAATTGGCTACGGTTGTACTTCTGAATACTTGAGCAAGGACATTGATAAGGGTAATACTGAATTATCTTTATGAATTTTGTTTTTTCAATTGTGGATAGCCACAACTTTGAACTCAGAGAGATTTTTCTGTGATTGAAGTTTAAGACTCAGCTATACCGCATCTGCAGTCTGTTGCTTCTGTAGTATGGGCTAATGGCCACATCCAACTGCATACTTCTGCTTTCCTTCCTGAGATTAATTAGCTTCATGTTTCATCCATCAGGCTTCTTCGTTTTACATCATGTGGAGTTGGTGGTCTTCTTCTTCTGTTTGGTCTTGCTGTATTGACCTGTATAGAACAAGATGAGGCAAGGCACAGCTTTGGCCATACTGGAGGTACTCATTCTTCTCCCTTTTTCCCTGTTTGATTGATGCAGTTAGTTTTCTTTAAACAAAATTGAAATCCCATGTCAGCTTTTGGCATATGCGTCATCACTTGATACATATATCAAATCTGCAGAGACTTGGTTCTGGCCTTGGTATCTGCAGGAGTGTACGGTGTCCCTAAATTTCTTAAGGCAGTGATGTTGCAGTAAAGAATAGTTTCATGCTTAAACCAAGTATTGATTATAATTCTTTTGTTTCATCTAGTGCATGTAATTGTATATGAGAAACATAATTTATTTATCCCTAATGCTTTAGCAGCGTCAAACTAGTTAAATGTGAGTTTCTAATGAGTTTTAAGCTAATTTACGAAATGAAATTCTGATCTCCTTGCAGGATTTATTTGTCCATTTGTTCCACTCCTTCCGATCATCTGCATTCTCATTAACACCTACCTGCTTATAAATTTGGGGTGAGTAGACAATAAGCTATAGTTGCAAGTTACCATGTATAGAATCCATTTGACGTACATGCTTGAATTTTTTAACTGAGATTTGGCCTTGGAAAATTTTATCTGACTCTACATCTTAGTTCTGATATACCACGCTTGGTCTCTCAAACTTTCAGTGTTGCTACGTGGACCCGTGTTTCCATATGGCTCTTAATCGGTGTGTTTGTTTATGCACTTTATGGGCGAACTCATAGCTCACTAAAGGATGCAGTCTATGTTCCTGCTGCGCATGCCGATGAAATATATCGGAGCTCTGGTGATAGCTTAGCTTAGCTTAGAATGGATTGCACATTGCACCATCTTATTGTGGTTCTTACAGCAGAATCTCTTTGCTGTATGAAAAACCTCCCTTCCCAAATGTTGTTTGTATACTTACTTTGTAAGCATAGACCAAAAGACGCCTGTGTAATATTTGTGCAAAGATGTAAATAGTCTGCAAATTAAAGATGTTTGTCTTTCTATGGTTGCATTTGTTTATCAGTATTATGATTTTGGCTGAGCATTTGAGCCATAAGCAAGTCTTATTTTTTTCTCTTTTACAGTTTTCCAATTAATTTTTTCTCTTTTATTTGTGCTTATTGCTCCTTCAAGAACCCACTCTTATGGAAGAGTTATATATTGTCATTTATTTGATTTTGGTATTATAGTATTAGATTTTATCAAATTAGTTTGTAAGAATATGATTTTACCTTTATGACTATATGTTAAGATTTTAAAAGAAAAAGTTTTATTCACGACTTTCTAGTAAATTTTGTAAATTAATTGTAAAGGAATTGATCTTATATTCATTTTTTAATTGTGAGTCCTTATATGTAATATTAAAAAAATCTAAAATATTTTTATCCCTTAAAAGTTGTTATGTTTGGATAACAAGAAAAGGAAAAGGAAATAGGATTATTATTAAATGTCAGTCTCCTAAATTTAAAAACAAATAATGAAAATCATAAAAATTATCTCTTAAATATTATATGTATTAACATATTTAATCATTTTTTTAATTAAAGCTTATACTTATTTATACTAGTTACAGTATACAGATTTAACAAAGGTATTTCTTTCTTCAATTTTAATAGTATAATCCGATTTTTCAAAAAAATTAAAATTATGTATACTGATAAATTTGATCCTTTAAAGAGATTTTCTAATTATTAATAAATTTCAAAATTTTTATTATCTATTATTCTATCATTAGTACTGTGGGCAGAGACATTAAAAATGGACTTAATTATCGTAAATAAATCTATACATAAGAAATTCAATATTTTCCAAGTATAAGTTTCAAGTTGATGCTCAGTTAAGCCGTCAACATGTTGATGCGTGAAGTTCGTAATGAGCATGAACTACATGAAGTTCATATGAGCCCTAAAATGAAGAAATAATTTCAAGGAGTCTTTTTATTTTTTATTTAAGGACAAAAACCAAAAATCCAAAAAAAAAAAAAACAAGCTAATTAGTGCAGTGTTCTGCTGTACAAAGCTGCTTACTTGTCTCGGTAGATAAGTTCTATAACTATCATCGGAGGTTCATGAAAAATATGCAATCCTGCCGTGGCTAGGACTGTCGAGGAGTCTTTTAGTTTGCAATAGCAGACATTAAAGCCCCAGTTAGCATTGCCATGCAGTACGGAACGTCAAAATTCAAGCACGTGGGGATTTCTGCGAGAAACACATTCACCCAGCCAGTGTAGCGATAGACTACAATAAAACACATCAATTAACCGCACGAAGCTTTATAACACATGCCACGCATCCTCTTAAGTCTTAGCTATTCCAACAACAAAGTAAATTCTTTCCAACAGTAGAATTTGCATCAGGTAGAGTTCATTAGAATGGTAAAGCCATGTTCAGGTTTTTGAGCGTAGTCTTGGCTTTGATATTAATCTAGTAGTTCCCCATCTTCCCCATCAATTTTCTTCCACAACTCGTATGCACAAACCCACGAACTTTCATTGGTATAACTTTCACCACGTAATACTAATGCATAGCACCTTATACTTTTAAAGAGGCCTCTCCTCTAATTACTGCTCTAGCAAATAACATGTTAAATCCATTGCATATATTCTGAATAGTCAATAGAACATTATGTCAATGTATTAACAAAGAGTAACAGTCTGGGAAGATTCTCAAGAGCCAACGTGAAAATTGCACCAAGCACAAAAATCAACCCAAATGCTAACAATATTTTTGAAATGTACAAAAGGCTGATTCCTGGCTTGACAACTGCCTTCGTACTATGCGTACCATCAGATGTCCGCTGAGTAGAAAGAGGGAGATTCGATTTATGTCAGGTAAGAAAAGTGTAATCAAAGATTTCCAATATAAGGAAGTGAAATAAACACCATAATAACACCAAAATGATGAACTAACTGCTAGCCTTGTTCACAAAATACAAGCCTTAGAACCTCAAATTCCAGAAGATCAGGCTTAAGCCCTAAATAGATTAAGTCAAGATTGTCAAAATCGTGCTGTATGGCATTGCAGGCACCTTATGTTTAATTACTGCTCACTTGAGCATTGAACTAGGAAATTATTGAACAAATATTTAAGATGTAGCTTATGCAAAAATGCCAAATTGAGTATTATTGGTAAACCAACAAGTACATTTGCAATGACTCTTTGACTTAATTTATTCAATGTTTTTAAAGGCCTAAAGATACAATAGGAGAGAAGAGCTATCAAATTCAGAGGCAGAAAGCAGAAGAGAGAGCGCAGCAAAACTTGGAACAAAAGGATCCTTTTAAAGGTCAGTCAAGGCAACATAATGTCTAATGAATGGGAGCTAAATCAAGCAGAAAGGAAAGATTCTAGCAACCAAGGCCAACCTGAACTCTACTACGAGCCTAATAAATAAATTGTTGATTCTCTAAGAAAAATTTCAGCGCAATTTGCATGTCCAAGTTTTTGAAAAAGCATGCAAATTTTCTTTATTGTGCTACTAACAGCTGACCAAGCAGTGAATTTCTAACTTTATTGTGCTGCAGTTAATTACATATTTCTGATGGAAATATTCTCAAGAAAATCTTTAGGAGAATGGAATTTAAAAATGTTTTATTAAGGCAAAACACTTAACGTAAATTCAGACCAGAGAATTTTAAAACTCGTACCACTTTATGAAGGATCTGTGTTGGAATCAGCTGAACATGCTCCTTTTTCCTAATACCTACTTTTAGAAAGAAAAAAAAGATATTAGTAACCCAAAATCCTACTGCTGTATTCAATAGCTGCTTAACAGAACATGAGACATGATAAGAGGAATGACTTACAACCATAATCCAGCTCGGTAACTGTTTGTAACTTCCAACCATCACCATAATTCACAAGAACTGCATCAGGGCCAAAACTTATAGGTTCTTCCCCATCCTTAACTGCTTCAATGTACAAAGCAATGGGGGCACCATCCTCCAACTTTCTGTTTATCAGAGAAACGGCAAATCCTGCCTTGCTACCCACTGCAAAGCGGCTAGTCTTACGTGAACTTTTGCAAAGGACCTCCACAATCTATTGCATAAACCAAAATCAATACAGTCAACATCCCTAGCAAAATTAAAAAGGCGCAACTCCTCTTAAGTTAGTCACAATGATTAACTCCTCTCAAGTTAGTGACCCGATCATTGGTCATATTATCCCAATCATAGCCTCATAAATAGTTATGGTGATATCATCTAAACATAAACTAAATGAGCTTTCGAAACATCCGGCCCTATACAAGAATTATTTCATATCATCCAGTTCAAGAAACAGCTAGTCACACAATCACAGTTTGCTTTCCATTGAATGCGCTTAAAATACTATTTCAAAAAGGGGGAAATCAATCTTTTACCGAAGACATAAATCAGTGTCCTATCAGTTATATTTACGTACAATTAAAAAAACTACGAAGTGAATGCCTGCCGATAACCCTTCCATGCGCGTCTACCCTAACAAGCCTATGATAATCAGCCCTATCCGAGAAATCCCATAAGTCATCAACGTTGACATGAATCCTCATAACCACAGAAAGTTCACCAATCTAACTCGCATCCAATTGGATAAATACATAAAAGTACATAATTATATATATAGACGGAGAAAGAAAGAGTACGGGAGAAGGAGGCAGGGTAGATTCGGGCTTTGAGTCTTCTTCTTCCATGGACATCAAACTTCATAAAATGAGAAAGGACTGAACCATTGGATGTAAAACCGAACAGACAACACTATGATTGAGAAGGGGACATGGGAGAAGAAGAGATTGACCTGAAATATGGGCCGAAGAAGCCCTAATTAGCAGCAATTGAATGGGCCTTCTAATGCAATTGCGCCTGATTTGGTTTTTCTTTTTTTTTTCTTCCTTTTTATTGCTGCAATGTACACACAAATTAGTAGTAATTCACAGTTTATTTGGATTGTGAGATTAGCAAGAGAAACGAACGATTTGAAGTTGCATTAATTGACCATTACAAAATTGATAGCACTGGAATGGTATGACGATTATTCTTCACTTCAGTAGAGCTTAACGGATAGCAGAGAGATAGGAATTTACGGGATAGATGTAGTGAACGACAGGAGCCGGCTCTTGAAGTGTACTTCCAATGAATGCAGTCGTACAAAATCATTATTTTCTCGACTTCTTCCTGTTTGGCAGGTATTGTCATTGATTGATACATAGGAGATTACAGATTTGATAACATAGAGAACAAAGGTTATGTCTAACATTCTCTGCTTACGTGCAAACTGGAGGAGAAAGGCCGCATGAAAAGAAAATAAATAAAAGAAAAAGCAGCAGTCATTTTCTATTGGAGGCAAATAATCCTAGAGATCAAAAGGTTTTAAGCAATATTCCCCTCATCAATATATGTCAAATTCTGATATGACTGAAAATGTGTATATGCAAACACCGAAATTTATGAGAATTTGCATTTCTTGGAAAGTTGAAATAGGCATGCATACAAGTAACGGACTACAAAAGCCTTCGAGATTTCCAACTAGAGCTCCTTATATTCCACTGTAAGAATACAACTAAAAGACTGCCTTCCTACTCGAGCTAGGTAACAGTTCATAACTTAGTGCTTGTCCCAATCCTTCAATTTCTTATTTCCTTTGGGTTTATCAATTGATGTATTCATCCCAGCCATTTTTGCATTGTACTTTGCCCGAAGAGGATCATTAAATGTCCACCTACAGAACAGACATCAAGAACAGATTCAGTAACCAATATGCAACTCGCAATGATACATTTAAAGGGATAGAAGGCACAGAATTCCGATAAATTATTAGTGGAAACTTATTCAAAAGTGTCTATCAACTACTTCAAACAACAGTCGAATGGAAGATTCCAAGGCCAAAAAAAAAAAAACCCCTTCTTTGAAAACAAACATCACACGTTAAAGAAAGCCATGAATAGGTCTTATTTCTACGTGCCTACTGTGAATCTATAGTTTAATAGTTTACTTGGCCCACCATAAAACATCAGAAATGTAGGAATGGAGATAAAAATTCATTAGCACTATATAATACCTACAACGAAGTAGCCAGTCAACCAACTTAAGACCATTGTTCAAACTTTGTTTTTCCAACCAAACAACAATTCCTCAGAAAAGGGGCTCAATTTCTCCCACTGGCAAGAACTCATTTCTAACTCAAATTACGACACCCAAGTGAGTACACATAAAGATCGGAACTTGAGCCTTAGTTAATCTGCAGTTTGAAACAAAAATTAAAAATCATGCAAAGGGTGCATCTTGGTTTTTAACTATGTACTATCATGTTTCTTTGTTGAAACTCGATGCTTCACCCAGTTTAAACGCTCCATAGCTATTTTAGATCAAATCTCAAGATAAGCTAAAACAAAATAAACATCATGCAAATCACATTATTCGTGGCAATTAAGGAGCAGAAGATCAGATGTGGAGACAAATGCTTGGACAAGAGAAGAATGGACAAAGAAAGCAAAAAATGAAATTATTAACCAGAACCAATTTGCAGAAGTGAACTTACGGATTATTCCAATCAGTAGTATCCTCATTGACAAGATGCGTCCATTTTGTTCTTCCACTGCGGCCAAAGTGTTTGACTTGCATAACTTTGGGCAAAATAGTTTTGTCCATCTTATCTTCTCCTGTTGGAGCAGAGAAATCACGCCTATAAATATTATCTGTTCCGACAGTTGCAGAGAGGTCATCAGACTGAGCCTGGAAGAAAGCACCCTTGTGGTAATATTTCTGCATAAACCGCCACTTCTGTTTCGAAGTTGCAGCGGGTTTAGGATTCTTCCTCTCCCATTCCCTCCTCTCTTCCTCCGTCATGTTTCTGACCCTCTCAACTTCTTCCTTCTCCTTCAACATTGCCTCACGGGCATCCCTATCCCTCTTGATTCTTGCAATCTCTCTCACCTTCCAAGCTTCATATTCCTCTGCCTCGTTCACTTCATCATCTGTATCCACATCAGCAATATTTGCCTCCATTTCTAAGTTCTTCTGTATTTGTTCTTCTTTCTGAATTTCCTCAACCAAAATTTGTTTCGTCTCCACCTTCCTCTCCTCCAATTTCTTCCTTAGTTTTTCCTCAAGAGCTAGTTCTTCAGCCTCAAGTCGCTCACGCTCAGCTATGGTATCTCTCTCTGACTTTGGCACAAACACAGGCTTCACCATCGCAATTCCCGTAGTTTCCTCTTCAGAGTCAGTCTCATACTCCGATTCCTCTTCCTCCTCTTCCTCAGCTTCCTCCTCCTCTTCTTCAGGAAGAAGAGCAGCTTCTTCTTGCTCACGCAAAAGTAACTTCTCTTTAATCTTCCTCCTCCTTTCCTCCAATGCTTCCTCATCCTCTTCTTCCACATCCAAGCCTTCTTGCCTTTGGTATTCTTCTTCATCTCTGGAAACAATCTCAGGTTGCCGGATTCGGCGATGCTCTGCCCTCACTTCATCACGGTTATCAATCCTACTCTCAGCCAAACGGCGCAGTCTGGGGTCATCCCGTCGGGCAACATCAGAATCATCTTGTCTGGGGAAATACCTCTCAACAGCAGCTGCCCTAGCCATTGTAATGTCCCCATCTTCATCCGCCTCATCAGCCCACTCAGGGGCTTTTCCAGGCCAGTATCTCTTAACTTTGGTTGAACCAATTTTACCTCTAAGCTTCTCCCTAACTGCTAATGCAGTATCACTAACACCAGCCGTAACCGACATAGCTACGAATAGAACACAACCAAAAAGGGGTAACCTTCTTCTACCAAATCCACGCGGATCCCTAAATCCCAAGAAACAAAAAGGTTCCTTTTAAAAAGAGACAATTCTGTTCTCACACCTTCAGTTCATTTTCCACAATGAAAAAGAAAAGTGAACAAAATCGAAAAGAACACCAAAAACGATAGTCTCAAAGAAATTCCTAAAACAGTACGAAACAGGATATAAAGAAGCAAGAGACAATGTAAATTGAATGGTTGCAAAAAGTAGAAAGAACTGAACCTAAATACCAATTGGGTGGTAAAAAACTACAAAGTCGAAGGCGAACTCAGACAAATAGGGATGCAAAAAAGCTGGAAAGGAATGGTACCGGTGCTGGGGATTGGAAAGAGAACACTGGCCCAATTTCCAAAAGAGCCTAATTTCGTTTTAGTGAAAGCCAAAATTCGTTATAATGCATTGATGTATAAAAGAGAGAAGAAAAGGAAAAGAAGAGCAGAACTTACCTCAAAGGAGGGAAAGAGCGAGACAACGAAGCCTACAGAGAGGCGATAAGAGTAAGAGGAAGACGGTGGGGATTTGGGAACTTGTCGAAAAATTGAGAATCTGATGACAGATTTCAGATTCAAGATTAGGGGTTTGAGAAAGTATGAGAAATTATCTTTCAAAAGAACTGGAATAAGAAGCATTGAAAGCAACAACCAAGAGATCATACGCACCCACATACATAAATGGGAAGCAACGCCAAATACAGCCCAATCCCAACAGTCCTTTCAGTTCCAGTTAAGGCCCAAGACCAGCTTATAATATCTATACATGTATCTTAACGGGAGAAGAGGTTATGTTGCTATCTCAATAATATGTGACTCTTGTGACAAGCTTGACGTGTGTATTTGAGTCGATGGATATTTTGCTGCAGCTTTCCCAAAAATTCTGTCTTTCGCAGCATTCCTTCTAATTCTATCCTTCTGGTATGTTTTCTATATTGGAAAATTTTCAGGTTCTATGTTTTAATACTTTTAAGTGATCACTTTGGAGGTTGAATGATGTGCCAATAGTGTTGACAGAGACGGAGCTATGTATATGGGAGGGGGGGCCATGGCCCCCCCTTTCAAAAATTTTTTTTTTAAATTACTTATATAATTATAATTTTTAAAATTATAAATATAAGTGGCCCCCCCTTTAAAAAAAAATCCCTACCTTTAAAAAT